>JAJOZX010002846.1:100000-565000 GCA_023014485.1 Bathynomus jamesi
TCGTCCAAAGAACATCCATGTCCTTATTAAATTTATTGCAATATTCGTTAATTTATATTGCAGAGACCCCCAGTTATTATCGGTCCCGGTGCATAATTCTTCAGGATAAAGATGCACCTCAAGTTTGTGTTTCTTCACTCAGGCAACACAAATTTACTCTTATCAATCACAGTTATACTCGTACTACCTCAGGCTTGCTCTAGTCTACACAAATTGGACCCAAAATCGCAAGTATCCGCAGTCGCCGACCGTCCGTATACAGGGCCTGTATTTAGTTTAGAATAATATTTTTTATTTTTATATATCTGTAGACTCAACACGGATAAAGACTGTACAGTATTTGTATATTCAGACGGAATATAATTTAAAGACTATGTCTCAAGGTACAATAACCTCCCAGAAAACCAAACCCAGAATAAAATTCGGAAAACCTTTAATACCTTACCTTTTTTCCTTATTTTGTATTTATAATTTCAATATTTCTCCAGTATACCTTTTCATAATCCAGTTTAGTTTACCCCTCCTTATTAATGCAAGTACCATTGAGTTTTTTCCGCACCACTGTTCGTGTTATTACCATTATCATCATATTTTTTATTATTATCTTTATCATTATTGTTATTATTTTTATTATTACCTTCATTAATAAAGTTATTATTAATTTTATTATAAATTCCAGACAGGATACCCTTGTTATTCTCACTTAAGTTCGATCGATGAATAAGCATCACGCGTCAGTCGGACAAATAAGCGTGACGCGAGCAAAATTCTTACTCATCTGAACAACATTTTGGCCAATAAACTTTGCTTTAATTAAACTTCTTTGTAGAGAACGAATTTGTTCGATGTTTGCATCAAATTATTCGCGACGACGTCCTCCATCTTTTGGTATCAACTGCGTGTTGTGTAGTTTCTTCTGAAATAAGTTATAGCTTTCAGAACAGCTCTCCGCGAAGTACGAGTCGGGGTCAAAAAAGATTTGTCAACGCACGACCGTTCGTGGACGATCAGCGTGGACGATCATTTCTGTATCGAATGTTTTTCTTTCCAATAGAATACTTTACTTTTACACTTCCTTTGTTGCTACGGTGGTCTTTTGCTCCTAAAATTAATACTTGAGATACATACATAAAAATACACACTCATTAATATATACAATGAAAGGCCCTTAAACTAGAAATAACGTTTTGATTGATACATTTATAACTTTCATATTTTACATAAATATTTACAATAATTTATCTGATCCTTTCCAAATGGACGACCCCACGAGATTTAGCTGAAAATTTGTATACTAATAAATTGTTATATTCTAATAACGAAAATGACATTATTTTCCTGAAGAAATATGAGCAACATACGAAACAAATTGCATTTATATGCGCACTAGTTTGCATGGAGCATGACCGTCATCTAGTTTACATCGCTCATGACGCCATGATACGAGGTTGCTGTGTGGTCTCCGGTTAATTGAATGCCAGGTTAGGTTAGGGTTGCCAGATTTTTCAAATGCCCATGCGGGACAAAAATTTGTAGCTATTGAAGAATAGGGACCCCAGCCTTTTTTAGTTAGCTTTATAAGGCTAACTAACGAAAATATCATGACCTAACCTAACCATTCGTCTTCAGCGGTTACAACAAACAAAATTAGGAAAATTTTATTACAATAATATTTAACAATTAAACATCGTGAATAAATTGAAATTATTATACATAATATTGAAGTTCTAAATCAATTCATTCCTAAAAAATTTGCTTAAAAAATATTTTTTGCGGGACATTTTGAACGCGGGATTTTGACGCGGGATTTTGACGCGGGATTTTTGGATCAAATGCGGGACTGTCCCGTAAAATACATGACGTCTGACAACCCTAGGTTAGGTAAATTGAATGGCCTGTTAAGTCAACTGTACGCCCTTGACGATTGGTTAGGTTAAGTCGTGATATTTTCGTTAGTTAGCCTTATAAGGCTAACTAATGAAGGCTGGGGGCTCTCATCTTCAGGTGATCCTTTTTTTCGTATGTTGGTTGCGCATATTTCTCCAGGAAAATAATGTCATTTTCGTTATTAGAATATAAAAATTTATTAGTGTACAAATTTTCAGCTAAATCCCGTGGGGTCGTCCATTTGGAAAAGATCCAATTTATCTCATCAATGTACTGAAGAAGTAGTGTACAGTTAGGACTCGTCGTGGCAATGCCACAATACCACTTTACGTTAGTGTAGGGAGGATAAGAGACGTTGGTCCTGTTCAGTAGTTAGATTTGTGACATTCCTCTTGTTTCAAATGATGTATTGTAGCGACCGTTCTCCGTATCCCAATTAAAACTATTATTATCATTATTATTAATTATTATTAATTAAAATTGTTTATTATTATTATTATTATTATTATTATTATTAAGTACACTAACTCTTTAAAAAAATGTATATGAAAGTTAAAAATATATATTTTCCTTTAATAAGAGTTTAAATTATGCGTGAAAAGTTTTTCACTATTTTATGGCCATTCAAGGAAAATTAAAAATATGTGGCTTTACTCTGAAAGTTATATTATTGCGTCAGTTTTTATTAATCTGCTGAAAGAGCAAAGAAAGCATGAAATCCTTTTATGTCAATGCTTAAATACACTTTAAATGAAGATTCTCGGAACTTATTAAGTATTTTTATTTTGAAAATTTTAACAGATTTCTAATTAAGATTTTCTGAGGTTGGGGAAAAAAAAAACAAATGAGATTTCAGCTTATGAAACTAGATTTTTAAAGGTTGACGTGTTTCACAAAAAGAAAGAAAACGAATAAAGGGAAGCACATCTCCCTGAATGTCTTTAATATAAAATTATATTTTCAATAAATATGAAATCAAATACATATTATGTATTGTATATAATATTTACTCTGAAATAAAATAAGTTTTATTTAAGTAGGTTTTGCTTTCAGAACCGAACATAAATATTTAGTACCAAATGTAGTCATTTATAGTAGTCATTTATTAAATTTATGTCTACAAACGAGTGATTCCCAACTTGTGGTAACCGGAGCTCTTTTAGCTGGTACGCAAGAGGTTATAAATACGCAGCTCGCTAACTGATAATTACTTTAATGATAATGTTTTCAAAGTAATATTAATTGTAGATGAATGCATGCGACACAATTTGCTGTCCAAGTAGACTTCAAATTATTTAACAATAAAGTGCAGGGCCAAAATCAAGATTTTCATTCAGTGGGAATGTCGATGAATATCATTAGAATAAATTCAAGATTGAACACCACAGTCTCCTCCCGACGGTTTGGAGTAGGTGGTGCGTGCATCTTCCTTCCTTCCTTGATTAATGGTGGTACTCATAAAAGCATTGTGGCAAAAAGTAGTGCATACTAGAGGTGGAAAGAGTACCAAAATTTTGGAGTTGGACGAGTACGAGTACAGTATTCTTTTAGTGTTCGAGTACGAATACGCGTTTGCCTACCTATTCAGTACCTATTCAATAATAAAACACAAGACCTGTTCTTCACTAAGGTATTTCGCTACCAAAGTTGCCACTTTGTTATTAATAATATTATAAGTGTAAAGTATTGCATAAAAATATAGTAAGCAAATCTGAAAATATAAACCATATTGAAACTAAAGTTGTAAACAGTTGCTTTCATGGTACACTGGGAGTCTTGGACAGATCCTCATATTTGAAATTAGTTTAAGTGCAAGTACGATTACAGCATTTTTAGATTATATCGAGTATGAGTACGATTATGGCAATTTAAGATTATTTCGAATAAGAGTACGAGTACGTGTACAACAGAAACCCGTACTCGAGTACAAGAATACTCGAGTACTGATGTACTCTTTCCACCTCTAGTACATACGTCGACCCCTGCTATAGACGTTTAGAAGAGTCCACAATCCATAACAGAGCAAGTTTAACTCCCCTTGATAATCCTATTAAGATGGGTGGGCCCTATGACTAGAGTCTATAATGGTGCATTAGTAGTAAACATTAGTATGGTTGCAAATATGTAGATAGTTGACATGGTAACAAGGGGAAAGGGGAAAGTGGTGACGGGAAAGGGGTGACGGGGAAAAGTAGTAAAAGAGAAGAAAAGAGCAAAAAGAGCAAAATTTTAAGCACAGCTGTGTAAACAATGGGTTTGATTGTCTAAACAAAGGTTGATAAGTGTAACCAGTGGTTGGCATGGAGGATGGTTAAAAGGAAAAAAAATAAATAAATAAAATATAAAATAAATATAATAAATATAAAATTTTCATATATATATATATACATACAGGGTGTACATAAAGTCAGGATCTATTTTTGTGAAGCACTTGGAAATTATATGGAATTCAATCATAAAATGATAAAGTGGTAACATTTATTAAATAATTAAGAGTAGGTTTCGACGTGACGCCCATCAGTATCCCTGCACAGCTCAAATCGTTCCGCAGCATTTCTAAACACATTCTGGAGCATTTGCGGGGTTATGTTATCTGCAGCAGTTCGTATACGTGTACGTAAGTTTTTAAGACTCGTAATCTTCGTCTGATAAACGTGCGATTTGATAAAGCCCCATGCAAAGAAATCTAAAGGGGTTAAATCTGGTGATCTCTGTTGCTTCCGCGTCCGATCCAGCGATTTGGAAAACGTCCATTTAGATAATCCTGAACAATTTTGGCATAGTGACAAGGAGCACCATCATGTTGATAGACGACGGTACTAAGAATCCTATCCCCAATCAGCTGAGGTTCAAGGAATTGCTGCAACATGTCCAGATAAATAAGCCCCGTAACTGTAGCTTCAGCAAAGAAAAAAGGACCATAAACCTTAGATTTTGTTAAACCCATCCAGACATTAACTTTAGGTGAGTCTCTTTCCCAATTTTGGACGAAATCATTCGGTCTTTCATCTGCCCAAATTCGACAGTTATGGCGATTTACTTTTCCACACGTATGGAAAGTGGCTTCATCACTAAAGAGAATGTTGTCCATTAAATTTCTACTCCAGATTTGTTCTACGAGATCAGCACACACAGCACTTCGTCGAGGGAAATCTTCCTCATGTAAAACCTGCAAATGATAGCTTTTCTTCTGCAAATTAACTTTCAGAATTTTGTGCACAGATGACGTCGGGAGGCCGAGTCTGTGTGATGCAGCACGAACGGACGTACGTGGCTCCTCAGTGATAATTCCGCGTACTGCATTCACGGTAAGATCTGACATACACGGTCGTCCTGATCTTGCTTCATCATTTACAGATCCCGTTCGTTTAAATTTGTTCACCAATTTTCGTATTGTCTTGTCTATTGGCCCCGGCTTATGAAATCTCCTTCTAAACTTCTCTCTGATGTCATTGTATTTCTTTCCCTCGATTCGCCAAATTACTATTGCCACACGCTCTTCTGTATTCATTCTAAGGGCTTCTGAAAAGAAAAAGAAAAAAATAATTATTTCACAAAAATAGTTCCTGACTTTATGTACACCCTGTATATATATATGAGTGTTCCATAAGGATGTATATACTCCTTGAAGTTGAATAACTTCCTTATTTATTCACATATTTGATATCAGTAAAGTTCACTGTGAAGCTGAAACATCACTTTGAAGGAGGATAATAAATAAGCATATTAATAAACTAGTTTATTGGCGAAAATGTTCAAAATGTCCACCTCTTCCATTTATGCACTGCACGACGTAAAACAGACCTACATACATGTATACAGGTTTCCAGTGAAATATTTCTGCAAGCCTCTTCAATCTCATGTCGTAGCTCTTCAAGTGTATTTAAATTTCTTGCGTACACTTTATGCTTTAATTTACCCCAAAGAAAAAATCTAAAGCTGTTAAATCAGGTGATCGGGGTGGAAAGCCCTTACTTCCTCTTTGTCCAATCCATCTGCCAGGTAAGTGGGCATCGAGGTATGCCCTAACAGCGCAATGATAATGAGGTTGTGCTCCATCTTATTGAAAGTAGAAATCATCATCGCCGTACTGCTGATGGATAGTAGGCATGGCTGGTTCACGTAGCATGTCGAGATACACAGGGCCGGTGACTGTCCTATAGAAGAAAAAAAAGCCAACAAGTCCTCTGGATGACACTCCACACCACGCTGTCACTCCCGGTCGGTTCACTGCCCTTTTCACAGAAATATGTGGATTCTCGGAAGCACAGTAAACACTGTTATGCCGATTCAGTGTTCCGTTTAGCTTAAAAGTTGCTTCATCAAGCCATACAAATGTGTCAGGAAAGTGCTCATCTTCAAGACATCTGCTTGAGAACCACTCGCAAAATTCAACTTGCCGGTCTGAATCATTCTCGTTGATGGCGTGCAGTAGTAGTCGGCACATATCCTTTAAACTTAGCACATTTAAGTATCCTGTGTACACCTGTTTTGCTAATTGTAGTCTCACGCGAAGGTGGTATAGTGGCAAATTCACGTATCCAACATCTACCTCGCTAATATTTTCGGTTTTGAAATACTACTTCAGTATCTGCATCCGTTGTTCGAACGTCAAAAGAGATTCCCGCCATTTTAAATAGGATACTGATAGGCTAGGCCTTTTTACCTATAAACAAGAAGGACCTAACTTATCCGTGGCCTATTTCTCCCATAAAATAAAAGTGACGTTTCAGCTCCACAGTGAACTTTACTGATATCAAATATGTGAATATATAAGGAAATTTTTCAACTTCAAGGGGTGTATACATCTTTATGGGACACTCTGTATGTGTATTAGGCCGGGTCGAATTTTTTGATTTCGTACATAGTGTGAGGTGGTTCAATCAATCATAGTAACACCCTGGTAAAATATTTTTGAATTCTGAGGACGTCTACCCCCCCCCCCCCCCCATTACCGGTTTCAGTTTTTTCAGAAAATTCGTAAAATTCGAGATAATTTGCGATTTACTACGAAATTTTTTTATTATTACAAAAGTTCGCTTATAAAACATTTATATTTATTTTTTAATGAAAAAAAAATTTAAAAATACAAAAATGCATGAAAAAAAAATTTAATACATAAATTTTTAGCTATTATTGGTAGAAATTTAGAAATTAAGAGACAGAAATTCAATGAAATTTATGACCTAAAACTAATGTTTTTTTTTTAATTCCTTCCATTAACCTTTCCACTCAAAAGTAGGCAGTTCTTTTCTAGACTCTAAAGTATTTAAAATAAATTTATGCCGATTAATATAACCAATTCTTTTTTGGCTAGATTTATTACTAAGTTCACAACCCGTTCAACGCTTTAGCTGTGACATGGAAAATCTAGTATTTCTAGAGGTTTTGTTCTAATCTGAAGCAATTGCTCATTGGTAAAATTACTTAGCAAAGGTGGAGGAGTGATTATCTGCTCATTCCAATTAATCAAATCAATATAATCATTTGCTAGAAAATTTATAGATCTTGGTAGCTCAAAATTTCTGGCTCCTGAAAACCCAGTTCTGGAAAGAATTATCTTTTGAATTGCAAGCTCTCTAATATGTAATCGTTCGTCAGAAACCATTGACAGTAGTATATTTTCAGGATTAGCGAAGTAAGCGTTGTTTTTCATGACCGGCTCAAAATTTTCTTGAATTTTACATCTAAATTTCGAAGAAGAATTGTCATAAACCAAAAATTTCGCGCACCCTCAGTGGCTTTTGGGTGTGATTTTATTTGAAACCACGCAGGGGCATAAAAATTGATGACAAATATGACAAGATCTTTTAGGTTAGTATCATGATTTGATGTAGAAATGTATAGGCGGAGAACCCTATTAGCCAAAGTCAGCCACCTGGCGTGATTTAGTCGTCCAGGAGACCTTACAGCGAGACCCTCAGGAACATTTCCTGTTTGTATTGCATGACACATTTCGTACAAGTATTTTTGGTCACTACTCAAATCTTTTACAATATTAGGAGGTATTTCTTGAACTTTACTTTCTATCGGTTCAAAATTTATTACTTTCAGTTTTGTTAAATCAGTTTTTAATTTCTTGCCAAGTGGCCCTTCAAAGGTGTTTGGGCCCGTGGTTCCGCCCTCAATGCTTTTGTAAAAGTGCATCAAGGGCAATTCATAAATGTAATTCACAAACGAGCCACTGAAGGGACCTGCCAAGATGAAGTTCTATTAATTTAATGACCCCTCCAACTCTGCCTGTGTTCACTGGGGTTCCATCACAAAGTAGACCTTTAATTGAATTAGCACTATTTGAATCTTCAATAACAGTAATTATTTCATCAGCAATCGCCCTTGCAGTGCCATTATGTGGTACTACGTGATCAATGTAAACGCTTTGCGGCTCTTTAATTATAACAGTGTTCTTCTTTTATTTTGCCTGATTCTGTCAGTGTATCATCTTTTCTTCCATCAAATCCAATACATTCCACATTTTGGTTTTCGTCTTTATACTTATCATTGTTTATTTTACCAATTCTGTTTTTTTCTCTTTCAGCTTTTTTTCGATGAAGCATATTTTCTAAACTTAAAATCTTCATATCTTTTAAGGCAGCGTTTATAAGGGCTGCTGTGGCCCTATTGCTTACCTACCACCCTATATCTCTGAAGTTTTGGCTAAATTTTCATAGGTATAGATATTTTGAAAATTTTCTATTAATTCTAAGTCTTCTTCATAATCAAAGTCCTCTCTGTCTTGAAAATCGACATCTTCATTTTCATTATCATCTTCTATCACTTCTGATGATACAAATTCCCTTGCTTCTCTTAATTTTTCTTTTGATTTCTTTTCCCTTTCCTGTGCTTTTCGGATTTTGCCCAACTTTCTCAAATTACTTGAAGTAGTTTTTTATCAATTTTTCCTAACTGGTTTTTTCTTTCTTTTTGACCAATAAAAGCTTCCCATTCTATAATAGGTATTTTATGTTCACACCTACAAAGTTTTCTATCCTTTATGCCTTTATCATAACTGGCATGGAGATATGTCAAACATCTCGTCATATTTCTTTAATTTTTCATAATATTTTTCATTTCTTTTTATTATAGGGCATTTAGTTAACTTATCAGCATCTTCTATAAGTCTAGTGACTCTAACATAAATTCCCCTTGTATCAATTGTTGGGAAAGAAAATTTTTGCCAAATTTCTTTTATATCTTGAACAACTACGTTATAGCTATCATTTTTACTTATTTTACCCTGTGCTTTAGATTCTTCCTCTCTAACAATAAAATGGAAGTGCTTTACAACATCAGCTTTAGATGGCGTCATGGCAGATGAAAATTTTGCTGGATATCCGAAGGCTGCATTGTGGCTTCTTTTTCTAGTAGCCATAATTTAATTTAATAAGATTTTAACTATATTTATTTATTACTGATATTTTAAAATTAAATAACATATTTTAATACAAACTTTTAACATTCTAGGTACCTAAATTGGAATCTGGAAAGGAAAAAAAACAAAAATAATGTAATATTAGGTCTTATATCCGGTGCTATGAGTCAGCACCGGATTTAAGACCCTAGCCCCTAACCTCCGATCTCAAAAAAAGTTGGTGAATGGTCTATTCTGATGTAATTCGTGCCGGGGAACCCGATTTTGGCCATTCGAAAGCAAAAAAATTAATATTTAGGGTCAAATTTTACGATTTTCGATTTTTGGCCTATTTCCCATACAAATTCATATGGAAAAAAGTGAGTATCGGTAGGGGGGGGGTAGCCAAGGTCCCACAGCCTTGATTTTTGGTGTAAATACTACTATTACAAAATGATCAACCTCACAATATGTACCTAAGCAAAATCTTGAACTTGACCCCTTTTCGACCCGGCCTAATGTATATATATATATATATATTATATATATATATATATATATATATACATATACATATACTGGGTGATCCAGATAAATGGGACCCATAAAAAAAAGCCAAATATTCTTAATATTTAATTCCTTTCATAAAAACTATATATCATTCGAAAGAGTAGAGTTACAAGTTTATTATGAAATATTTATTTTTCTAAAATGACTCCTTTCAAATGTACTCCATTAGTTGCCAAGCATTCCAGTGTTCTCGCTTGTAAGTTCTGCATCACTTTTGCAAGAGTGTGCGGTGGTATGGCCTGTATCTCATTTGTGATGGCGGCCTTCAATTCTTGCAAGGTCCTTGGGTTATTTCTGTAGACCCTACTCTTTAAATATCCCCAGAGATAATAATCTAAGGGAGAAAAATCCGGAGACCTTGCGGGCCATTCAACGTCTCCAAATCTTGAGATTAACTCCCCTGGAAACGTTTGACGCAAAACTGCCATGCAGTTCCTCGTAGTATGGCAGGTAGCTCCGTCTTGTTGGAACCAGTGGTTTTCTAGACAAAGATCTCTTAATTTAGGAATAAGGAAATCGGTCAACATTTTTTCGTAGCGATCACCATTTACAGTGACCGTGTTTCCGGTGGAATCCTCGAAAAAGTACGGCCCTATGATCTGAGATGCAGTAAGACCACACCAAACAGTTACACGCTGACTATGCAACGGGACTTCGGTAATATTCAATGGATTTTCTGTTGCCCAGAAACGACAATTTTGTTCGTTTACAGTTCCATTCAAGTGAAAATGGGCTTCGTCTGACATAATCAAAGTTGCTAGAAAATTGGTGGTGTCATTTACCTTCTGGGATCCATTGACAGAATTGTCGTCTTCGTGCGAAATCTCCATCGTTTAGTTGTTGCACTGTTTGAATTTTATATGGAAAGAGCATTAAATTTTGCTTGAATATACGGTGTGTTGTTCCATATCCAACTCCTAACAGCTGAGAAGCACGTCTGATGCTTATGTTAGGATTATCCTGTACAATTTCATGAGTTCTGTTAATGATCTCGTCTATCCTTGCTGTGCGCACTCTTCCAGTTGGTTTTCTTTTTCCAATGCTGCCAGTTAGGGAAAAATTTCTGACACACCGACGGACTTTCTTTTAGAAGGTGATTTTGACATCTGAAAATTTGTCTTGAAAGATCTTTGAGCTGAAACACACTTCTTCCATGCATAATATTGCTCAGTTATGAAACGCAGCTGTTCCACAGTCCATGCAGTCATCTTGAAGGGTTAGTTTTAACTAACACTTTTATTTTGTTTTGTATCTTATCTTGTCTTGTATTGTCAAAACCTATACAATCCTGTACAAACTTGTAACTATCCTCTTTCGAATGATGCGTATGATTTTATAAAAGGACTTATACTTTAAGAGTTACAGAGGTTTCTTTTGGGTCCCATTTCTCTGGATCACCCTTTATATATATGGTAGTGCGGGATGATGAGGGGAGTGCGGGAGGGTTCTGATAAAAGAAGAAAAGGGTAAAAATACTGTAATATATATATATATATATGTATAGAAACGACGTAAGTATAGAGGAGTGTTCTGCACACGAGGAAGAGAAATAACAAACAAATGAAAAATAAGGCACCCGCCCGGGAATCGAACCCAGGATCTTCCGATTGCCGGTCAGACGTGCTAACCACTACACTACGGAGCCACGATAGTCAGAAGTTGTAATTCTCCTACGTTAATATACTGCGCGGTCATTGCAGTTAAATGTACATATTCACGATTTGCGAGGGTGCCCTCTCAAGGCATTGGTTTCTGCCCTATGTAGGAGAATTACAACTTCTGACTATCGTGGCTCCGTAGTGTAGTGGTTAGCACGTCTGACCGGCAATCGGAAGATCCTGGGTTCGATTCCCGGGCGGGTGCCTTATTTTTCATTTGTTTGTTATTTCTCTTCCTCGTGTGCAGAACACTCCTCTATACTTACGTCGTTTCTATACGTTAATATACTGCGCAGTCATTGCAGTTAAATGTGCATATTCACGATTTGCGAGGGTGCCCTCTCAAGGCATTGGTTTCTGCCCTATGTAGGAGAATTACAACTTCTGACTATCGTGGCTCCGTAGTGTAGTGGTTAGCACGTCTGACCGGCAATCGGAAGATCCTGGGTTCGATTCCCGGGCGGGTGCCTTATTTTTCATTTGTTTGTTATTTCTCTTCCTCGTGTGCAGAACACTCCTCTATACTTACGTCGTTTCTATACGTTAATATACTGCGCGGTCATTGCAGTTAAATGTACATATTCACGATTTGCGAGGGTGCCCTCTCAAGGCATTGGTTTCTGCCCTATGTAGGAGAATTACAACTTCTGACTATCGTGGCTCCGTAGTGTAGTGGTTAGCACGTCTGACCGGCAATCGGAAGATCCTGGGTTCGATTCCCGGGCGGGTGCCTTATTTTTCATTTGTTTGTTATTTCTCTTCCTCGTGTGCAGAACACTCCTCTCTACTTACGGCGTTTCTATACGTTAATATACTGCGCGGTCATTGCAGTTAAATGTGTATATATATATATATATATAAACAATATGAACAATGTGATTCCTTTTACATAGGTCAGACGGGAAAGGATTTGCACACGCGTGTATAACAGCATCAATATTCCGTTAGAACGGGACAGTCGTCCAGTGCTCTTTTTGTCCATTTGTCAGAATCATCCCATTGTATTGATTGGAATAATGCTTCAGTTTTGTTTCATTCTAGCAACATTGTTAATAGAAATATTCTTCAGTCTGCTGTTATTCAAATTACAAATAACTTTAACATGATCAAAGGTCTCTTCAAACTCGATCCCGTTGTTTTGAATTCGTTCAGAAGGGATTTAAACAAGAAGGGCAGAGTGCTAAATCTTTGGTAATTCTTCCCTTATAAATTTGTATGCTCCTCTTACAATTTTTATTTTTATTTTTATTTTTCAATTTATTTTTATTTTTATTTCTTCATTTTTATTTTTTTGTGACATATACAGTATATTATTTAGGCATTATCCATAAAATATGTTGTAAATAATCCATTTGAGCTTGAATTTGTATGCTCCTCTTACAATTTTTATATTTTTCAATTTATTTTTATTTTATTTCTTTAATTGTTCTTCTATTTTCATATAATTTTTGTGACCTATATATCATTTAGGTATTATCTATAAAACTGGTTGTAAACAATTCATTTGAGCTTGTGTTGAATTTGATCAAAGTGCTAAAATTGGGAGTTTTCCTTACAAATGTGTATGCTCCTCCCACAATTTCTTATTTCTATACTATATATATATATATACTTCTTTTTTTTGTAACCTATATATAGTCTTGAACTATTTATGTACTTTAGTGTTCCTCAGGATGTCATTAGACGAAAGCGCTTGAGCACCACTCTGGGTTTCCTTTCCTTCTTGGTTTTATTCATCATATATATGTGTGTGTGTGTGTGTGTGTGTGTGTGTGTGTGACGTCATGGTATGAACTTTAGCGGGCACTAAAATAAAATAAACTATTTTTTTTGTATATATATGTAAAAAGTGAACAATGAACAATTCCTACACCATCATTATATGAATTCATTGTCCATTTTTACATAAGAAACCAAAAATCGCATAAGCGAGTTTTGGATAGAATTTCGATTTGTACGTCTTTATTCATTCCTGTATTTTTCTAATTCATCTTTCTAATAATGACTTATACACTATGACGTCATAAAATAACTTTATTCTCTTTACGTTTCCCACTTCTTGTAAATCTTCCTAATAATGATTTGTACTTTACGTAAAAATTCAATAACTATGACGTCACATTTTCCCTTCATCATACTGTATATCTAGTATCCAATGTATGAAAATTCTTTAACATCATGCTAAGGACTAAACACTCTATAGAAGTCATTATTTATATGTTATGTAGTATAAATATAATTATTATTCAACCATACTCATTCTTACATTCATGTTCTTTCTTGACCGCTATCCTTTATTAATTTTATTACTTATTCATTCATCTACCTATTGTCTACTTATGCCCTATCAACTTATCAGTCTATGTTTACTCGTGTCAATCATGAAATGCAAAACTTTAGGTTCGTTCGAGAACGCGAAAAAACGTTCTCGTATTATTTTTTTCATTTTTATTTTTAATTATATGACCTCCCGAGGTGAACTCAAAACAATGCTTAGTAAGTGATCGAATTCCGCTGACCGACAGAATTGAACGCTTCTAAGATAAAAAAAAGTCTCCTTTCGCTCTGATTCGAATTTATAACATTATCATGCGTTATGTTATATTATGTGTGTTATGTGCCCATGTACTTTGTACTATATTTCTAACATCTTAATTGTCTATTAATATGAAACACTGTCAAAACAAGACAAAGTTATAGTAACTGTTTAATTGTAATTAACTGTAAATTAACAATAACTTGTAATGTACTTTAATGAAACTGTAATGAACAATAACTTGTAATGTACTTCAGTGAAACTAATTAAATGTAATGATTTAATTTATAATGTAAGAATGTACTTTAATAGAAGTGTAATTAAACAACAAGTGAATATGAATTAATTGGTAATTGTAATCCATAATTGTAATTGTAATTGTAATCAACCAAAATTAATACGTACTCAGTCATGTACTCAAAATTGTGCTTATGTGCTATTACGAAATGATATTGCCGTCAAAAATGTAGAATCGGCGATACTGTTGTTCTTTTTTATTTATATTTTTTTTTATTGTTTTTAGTTGAAATCTTTCAAAAACATCTGATTATGTGTTTAAAAAGGGGGGAAACTTAACCTTCGATTGTCTCCCCCAAACATTTAGGCTATATTATACTGTACTTGTAAAATTACTTCACTTCATCGTTGTACTTCAGATTAGCACTTCATCAAGCTACTTCATTTAAGGCACTTCTCCATTAGACTTCATATTAGCACCTCATTAGGAGGGGGCAGAGGCCCCTTGCCTTCTTAATATTTTTAGATTCCGGCCTGAGCCATGGTCGAAAGAGGTCGAACCTCTTCCCCTGTAAATTCAGAGTACCTGTATATTTTTAAGAAGTAAACCAAAGTAAAAGAAGTTTTTATTTTTTCCTTCGAGCCGTGCTCTCTTCAGGAACTCAGTCAAGTCGACAAGTTATAAAAGAGAAAAGTCGATAATTTTAGTATAAGAGAAAGGATCAGAGAATTATAAAAAGAGAAGAATTAATAAGCGAGAGAAAAGAATTATAGAAAAGTATACAGAAGAAACATCCGTTGCAGCCTCCTAACCAGAACCCCCCGTCGAATCCGAACCGACTCGGCCATAAAGGGGGGGGGGGGTTAACAGTTGGCGACCTATTGCCAGGATGAGAAGATTATTTTAAGAAGAAGATTTTAACCAGAAGATTTTTAAGAAGAGGCCACTCTTTGGCCAAGATAGAAATTACCCTGCATCAGGATAATAAAAAGATTATTTTAAGAAGAAGATTACTTTAAGAAGAAGATTACTTTAAGAAGAAGATTACTTTAAGAAGAAGATTATTTTAAGAAGAGGCCACTCTTTGGCCAAGATAGAAATTACCCTGCATCAGGATAAAAAGAAGATTTTAAGAAGATTATTTTAAGAAGAGGCCACTCTTTGGCCAAGAATAGAAATTACCCTGCATCAGGATAAAACCAGTCGACCGGCGTGTCACGACTTCTAGTTCGTAACATCCACCCTTGAACCGGTGCGTCACGACTCCAAGTTCTTCACGCCTAGTTTTCATCCAGGAACAAGTAGCCAGCAAGACGTCTTCAGGACACGTCTCTGAGGATTTCGCCCGTAGAAATGTTAAGTACATTTTGTTTTTTTAAGTAATTTATAAACATTTGAAAAAAGTCACTGTTATTAACAGTTAATAATGAGTATCAAGTTAGAATTTACAAGAAACACAGTGAACATTTCAGACACCAGTGATACACTTTTTTTTAGTGAAACAGTTATTGTAAGAGAGTTAGTGTAACAGAAAGTTTATTGTAACAGAAAGTTTATTGTAACAGAGAATTAATTTCAGAGAGAATTAATTTCAGAGAGAGAATTTCAGTTATTTTCACTGTTATATTCAGTATAGAATAACTTTATTTTATGTACTTCCCGTACATTAGAATGAAATGTTGTTTACATTTTTTATATTTCTGTTTGCAAATTTTTTTCAATTACTGAATTGAATTGACTTGCAAATTAAGAGAGAGAGAGTTTACAGAGAGTTTAGAGAGTTTTTAGAGAGAGTTTATAGAGTTATAGAGTTACTTGAAGCAGTTTCAAGTTCCATTTTCAGTTCCAGACAGTTTCAGTTGGTTGTAACCAAAAGGGACAACCAAACCCCATAGATTTAGAGAGATACTTGAAGTAATTTTGAAGTCATTTTTTTGAAGTCATTTTTTGAAGTCATTTTTGAAGTCATTTTTTTTTAAGTCAGTTTTTC
Organism: Bathynomus jamesi; assembly: GCA_023014485.1. Lineage (NCBI taxonomy): Eukaryota > Metazoa > Arthropoda > Malacostraca > Isopoda > Cirolanidae > Bathynomus > Bathynomus jamesi. The sequence goes on from JAJOZX010002846.1 coordinate 116,231, forward strand.
AAGTCAGAAGGTTGCACCAAGAGGGTCAACCAAACCCCAGAGGTTAATCGTCTCCACTTGATAAAGATCAAGTGCAGTCATTTTCCATTTTTCAGTTAATCTTCACTTGACAAGCGTTCAAGTTAGACAGTTTAAGTTTCAGAATACTTGATAAGAGGTCAAGTCAGAAGGTTGCGCCAAGACGGGCAACCGCCCCAGAGATTTTTATAGAAATACTTGATAGAGTTCAAGTCAGAGTTAGATTCGAAGTCAGAGTTAGATTCGAAGTCAGAGTTAGATTCGAAGTCAGAGTTAGATTCGAAGTCAGAGAGTTTTATTTGAAGTCAGAGAGTTTTGTTTTAAGTCAGTCTCTGTTAGTTTCAAATACCCATTCATTTCAATGCAGTCAATTGAATTCAACCTTTTTTTTGTTGTTCAAGAGAATTTAATTCAACCTTTTTTTTTTTAAATGAGAATTAAATTCAACCTGAATTGACCGATTTGCGTCTTTAGTTTAACCTTTTTTCTTTGTTTGTAAGACGGAAATTCACTGATTTGTCTTTCCCTTTTCATGCATTGTTATGTATATAAATATATAGTTATATAATTTATTATTTGTACAAAGGTTGTAACGATTTGGATAATTATCGTAATGTATATGAGGAACATGCCGTCCCTCCATTTTGTTTGAACTCTTAATTTTTGTTCTAAGTAGTGTGACAAGCAATCTCTTTTCGTTAAAAAAAAAAAAAAAAAAAAAAAAAAAAAGCAAAGTGCTCACGAAAAGATGTAATTGTCAATTTCAGACTTATACCCCCCGCTTAGTCACTCAATTCCCCAAAATGTCGTACTCCAACCTTTGTCTTTTTTTTATTTTTATTTTAACACCCCCAACCCCAGTTGAACTGTGTCAACCAGAGAACTGGTTCAACCATGGTTAATTCCTCTTTGGTACGATGGCTCAATTTATGTTGTTGTGTTTTTTTTTTAACTCTTTGATGACCATTATACATTTCTTTGAACTTAAAAGTTTAAGTTTTATTGTGTTTTACAATTAGATATTAGTAACTATAGTCACTTAAATGATCCATTTTTGGGTTAATTTTCCGACAACTAAACGATACCTGTAATTTAGAATTTTATAATAATAATAATAATAATAATAATGACAATAATTGATTTATGTTTTTTAATTTGTATTTTAATTTTATTTTGTTCAATTAATCGTGAGTAACTGTCCTTAAATTGTTATTGTACCATTTGTAAGGTATCAAACGAAAATTATAGTCAAATTGACATACTACTACAGTATATGGTTATGAATTTTAGTAGTCGAATTTAAATCTGTCTCGAAATTATCAGATACACACTTTGTACCCAACAAACTTAAATACACACTAGACCACAGGTCTATACATCATCCATTACGTAATTCTATTTTTACCTACACTAGTCAATAAAAATTAGCTTATAGATTGTACGATTTATATTTTTCCCTTTTACCTATTCATTATGAATGTAATTTTCCCCACAGAAAAAAAATAAATAAATAAAATTTTGTAAAATTTTAACCATATCTTTGTTTGTCTAACTTAATTGGTTGTCTAAATTAATGTATTAATCCTATTAAATGTTTGTCTAAACTAAAGTATTAATCTTTGATTTTTTTTTATATTTTGTAAGCAAGTGTCATTTTAAAAATTTGGATACTCTGCATTGTACTCGACCACGCGAAATCGTTCTGTATAAAATTTGTATTGTAACTAATGGTACCCTGTTAGGATGTTATTTTCTCATTGTATTGTATTAATGGTACCCTGTTAGGATGTTATTTTCTCATTTGTATTGTATTAATGGTACCCTATTAAATTATTGTATAAATATCATTTTTAAAAGGGGAGAGTAATGTAAAAAGTGAACAATGAACAGTTCCTACATCATCATTATATGAATTCATTGTCCATTTTTACATAAGAAACCAAAAATCGCATAAGCGAGTTTTGGATAGAATTTCGATTTGTACGTCTTTATTCATTCCTGTATTTTTCTAATTCATCTTTCTAATAATGACTTATACACTATGACGTCATAAAATAACTTTATTCTCTTTACGTTTCCCACTTCTTGTAAATCTTCCTAATAATGATTTGTACTTTACGTAAAAATTCAATAACTATGACGTCACATTTTCCCTTCATCATATATCTAGTATCCAATGTATGAAAATTCTTTAACATCATGCTAAGGACTAAACACTCTATAGAAGTCATTATTTATATGTTATGTAGTATAAATATAATTATTATTCAACCATACTCATTCTTACATTCATGTTCTTTCTTGACCGCTATCCTTTATTAATTTTATTACTTATTCATTCATCTACCTATTGTCTACTTATGCCCTATCAACTTATCAGTCTATGTTTACTCGTGTCAATCATGAAATGCAAAACTTTAGGTTCGTTCGAGAACGCGAAAAAACGTTCTCGTATTATTTTTTTCATTTTTATTTTTAATTATATGACCTCCCGAGGTGAACTCAAAACAATGCTTAGTAAGTGATCGAATTCCGCTGACCGACAGAATTGAACGCTTCTAAGATAAAAAAAAGTCTCCTTTCGCTCTGATTCGAATTTATAACATTATCATGCGTTATGTTATATTATGTGTGTTATGTGCCCATGTACTTTGTACTATATTTCTAACATCTTAATTGTCTATTAATATGAAACACTGTCAAAACAAGACAAAGTTATAGTAACTGTTTAATTGTAATTAACTGTAAATTAACAATAACTTGTAATGTACTTTAATGAAACTGTAATGAACAATAACTTGTAATGTACTTCAGTGAAACTAATTAAATGTAATGATTTAATTTATAATGTAAGAATGTACTTTAATAGAAGTGTAATTAAACAACAAGTGAATATGAATTAATTGGTAATTGTAATCCATAATTGTAATTGTAATTGTAATCAACCAAAATTAATACGTACTCAGTCATGTACTCAAAATTGTGCTTATGTGCTATTACGAAATGATATTGCCGTCAAAAATGTAGAATCGGCGATACTGTTGTTCTTTTTTATTTATATTTTTTTTTATTGTTTTTAGTTGAAATCTTTCAAAAACATCTGATTATGTGTTTAAAAAGGGGGGAAACTTAACCTTCGATTGTCTCCCCCAAACATTTAGGCTATATTATACTGTACTTGTAAAATTACTTCACTTCATCGTTGTACTTCAGATTAGCACTTCATCAAGCTACTTCATTTAAGGCACTTCTCCATTAGACTTCATATTAGCACCTCATTAGGAGGGGGCTGAGGCCCCTTGCCTTCTTAATATTTTTAGATTCCGGCCTGAGCCATGGTCGAAAGAGGTCGAACCTCTTCCCCTGTAAATTCAGAGTACCTGTATATTTTTAAGAAGTAAACCAAAGTAAAAGAAGTTTTTATTTTTCCCTTCGAGCCGTGCTCTCTTCAGGAACTCAGTCAAGTCGACAAGTTATAAAAGAGAAAAGTCGATAATTTTAGTATAAGAGAAAGGATCAGAGAATTATAAAAAGAGAAGAATTAATAAGCGAGAGAAAAGAATTATAGAAAAGTATACAGAAGAAACATCCGTTGCAGCCTCCTAACCAGAACCCCCCCGTCGAATCCGAACCGACTCAGCGCCATAAAGGGGGGGTTAACATATATATATATATATATATATGAGGGTGTGTGAGTGGGGAATGAGATAAAAAATACAATATTTTTTACACATGTGTGTGACGTCATACGATGAACTTTACCGGCCACAGTTACTATGAAATTTAGCGACCACCGTTTTATAAACGAAATCCAAGTTAATAAATACGAACAAACAAACAAACAAAAATGAAGCCCAAGTTGGAAAAATGAATAAGTGTCTGACGTTATGCTTTGGACTATAACGGCTACCGACAACACGATGACACAATAACATAAATCTATGGTAAGGTAAAGAGGGGAAAAAAGGAAAAAAAAATGTTAATCTCTAAAAGGGGTGTAGGGGGTTGAAAAAGGTGTGGAAGAACTTGATAAGGGAAAAATAAAAATTGTAGACGTGGCTTAATTATACTAGTATATCCTCAAAAAAGTTTTTTTTTTCTCTCTCTCTCTCTCTCTCTCTCTCTCTCTCTCTCTAGGGAGCGGTCAGAAGGCTTCCTCCGTGCAGTGCTTTTTAATGCTAGGTTAATTAGGAATAAGTTTTGCGAGCTACAGGCGCTCTTGGCATCAGAATACCAGGATATCGTTGCTATCACCGAGTCCTGGATTCATACTGATCGTAGGGACTACGTTGGGGAGTTCGAAATTCCCGAGTATAGAATGTTTCGCAAAGACCGCCCCCGTGGGGAGGGGGGTGGGGTAATAATATACTTCAGGGACACGTTGAGTCCGGTTGACTGCCAGTTCCGGTCGGAACGGGAGCTGCTTGGCATTGATCTGAACGTGGGATGGACAAACTACAGGTTAATCTTGGAGTACAGACCTCCGCATCTCCTCCTCGAGGAGAATACAGCCCTGTACACCGAACTCCGTAACCTGCTAGGGGATAGAGTGTGTGTAGTTTTAGGAGACTTCAACTGTCGCGGCATAAAGTGGGAAAACAGGACTGCTGATGCTGAAGGAAGGAGGCTAGTTGACTTTGCTGATGAAAACTTCCTCACTCAGTGGGTCAATGAGCCTACACGAGGCGAAAGAGTTCTGAACTTAGTATTCACGACCGAAGACAACCTGGTCACTGGCCTCAACGTTGACGAATCGTTGGGCGGGAATGATCACGGTATGATTAGGTTCCGTGTGTGCGTGCCTCGGGTGAAGCGTAGTAACTTGAGAGGCAGTAAGCTCGATCTACGGCGGGCGGACTTTGTTAGCCTCCGGGATAGCGTAGGTGAGATGGAGTTAGAGGTCGGCGGCGATGTTCATGGAGTGTGGAGTGCATTCCGGGACGAGTTTATGGTGCTGCAGTCTGCTGCCATATCCTCAAAACCGGTCACTCATGCTTCAACGCAGCCTAAGTGGTTCAGTCGTGACATCGCTTAGGCTATCCGAAATAGGAAAGTAGCGTATAGGAGGGTGAAGGCCAATCGTTCCCATGAGAACACTGAAGCGTATGTCCGCCTGTGTAGGGAAGTGAAGGCGAAGGTTAGGCTAGCGAAACGTAACGAAGAACTACTGATGGCAAGCCTCTGCAAGGGGAACCCTAAGGAGTTCTTCAGTTATGTTAATAGTAGAAATCCCATTAGAAGCGGCGTTCTGCGGACCTCGGACGCGGACATCGCTAATGTGCTTAATGAGTACTTTGCGGGAGTGTTCACCAAGGAGGACACCCGCGTCATCCCCGAGCCAGGCGTCAGGCACGAAGGTGCTGGCCTGGATAGTGTTCGATGTACCGCGACAGTCGTTGCCGATTCAATAGACAAACTGTGCGCGTTTAAGGCTCCTGGGCCAGACCAGTTTCTCCCAAGAGTGTTACGGGACGTGCGCGACCAGGTGGCTCCCCACCTGGCTACAGTCTTCAACAAATCGTTGGAGACGGGCCAGGTGCCTGGTGACTGGAGGGAAGCCAACGTGACCCCTATCTTCAAGAAAGGGGATCACGAAAGTCCAGGGAACTATCGTACCATTAGTCTCACTTCAGTTGTAGGTAAATTATTAGAGGGGACAATAGCGGATAGGATCGTTGACCATTTGGATTCCTACAAGCTGCTTTGGGACTCCCAACATGGGTTTAGACGGCATAGGTCGTGTCTCACCAACTTGCTCGAGTTTTTCCACGTCATGTTGGGTGAGTATGATAAAAGTATGGCGATTGATATACTTTATCTCCACTTTCAGAAAGCCTTTGATAAGGTTCCTCACCGCCGGCTAATGGCCAAAGTCCGCGCGCTGGGTATCGGTGGGGAAGTAGGTAGGTGGATTGAAAACTGACTGAAGAATAGGCGGCAGAGGGTTGTAATTAAAGGGGTTAGTTCGGGTTGGGCCTCGGTCACTAGTGGGGTTCCTCAGGGTTCCGTTTTGGGGCCCATGTTGTTTATCATTTACATAAATGATATCGACGGTAGCATCGTCAGTCGGATCGCCAAATTCGCTGATGACACCAAGCTTGGGCCAATCTTGGGACACCCGAAGCGATCGAGCAACTGCGTGCGGACCTAGGTAGGATAGGAGAGTGGTCCAAAAAATGGCAAATGCCGTTCAACTTGGTAAATGCAAGGTCATGCAGATTGGCTACGCCAATCCCAAGTCGGACTACTCGATGTTGGGGAGTAATTTCGAGGCGACTGATTTGGAAAAGGACTTGGGTGTGCTAATTAGCAGCGACCTTAAGTTTACGAAACAGTACGTAGAGGTGGAAAAGAAAGCCCAGAAGCTGTTGGGTTATATCAGGAGGCAATTTCAGTTTCGGAACAAGGAGATTGTGCTCTCTTTGTACAATTCTCTGGTTCGGCCGCACCTGGAGTATGCTGTGCAGTTCTGGTCGCCCACCCTCAGGAAAGATATTGAGAGGCTGGAGGGAGTGCAGGCGAGGGCCACAAAGTTAATCCCTTCCGTTAGGCATATGGGCTACAATCGACGCTTACGCGCCCTGGACTTGTTTTCGCTGGAAACTCGGAGGGTGCGCGGTCAACTCATCGAGGTTTTCAAGCTCTGACGCGGGTTCAACGATGTCGATTTTAGAAGCATTTTAGTTTAAATGATAACCCAACTCGCAACAATGGTTGGAAGTTGGATTTGAAACGGTTTAGGACTAGTGTGTGTGGGAATTACTTTACGTATAAGATCTGTGACACGTGGAACAGTTTGCCTTCAGAAGTTGTGAACAGTTCCTCTGTGGATCATTTCAAGAAAAGGTTAGACCAAATCTTGCACACTATTTGAGTGTGTAGAAAATTTTCCATGGCACCCGTTGCCATTGGTACCTCCTCGGTATGGGCCGCAATGCCTTTTGAGGTACTTCTTTTCCTTGTAACTCCTTGTAATCTCTCTCTCTCTCTCTCTCTCTCAGGTAGTACAGACATTATGAACATTATTATTATTATTATTTCCCCGTTCGATGTCGGTCAACGATAGATATCACAATTATTTTTCTATCCCTCAACCTCAAGGCCACCTACTTCCAGTCAGGTGACACGCAAAAACACAGAGTTTTCACTGCGGACAGTATCCCATACAAATGCTATCAACACCGAAATTTGATTAAAAACAATGAATACCAAATATGTATTATTAAGTTATTGTAAATATAAATAATACACACACACACACACACACACACACACACACACACTTTTCACTGCGGACACTATCCCATACAAATACTATCAATATCGGGTCCTGTGGCCGTAGTCAACCCTAATTCTCTTTAACATTTTATGCTTCATTTCTTTCAAAACACAGGTGATATATATATATATATATATATATATACGCACACACTTTTCACTGACAACAGTATCCATACTAAATTAATTTTTCCATTTTAATAAAAAAACTTGCTAGAGATGTATCCAGGTGAACAGAAAAGGATTGAATTGAGAATTTCCCTCTCGAGTTCCACATGGATGTTCATTTACTAGAAAATTTTGGAGGCTAACAACACAAGGTTCTTACTCCCTTTTATGAGATTTATTTGGAGGTAAGGGGAGATCAAGCTATCATAAAACACCACAGTAGGTTTCCACCCCTACTAATTTACATAATTGTGGGCAAGCTATACAGCATGAATAGACAGGAAATCCAAGTAAAACAGCTATTCATGCATTCATCTATACACTCCACGGGGTTTATTATGATATCAGACGGGAAGGTCACACACACACACACACACACACACATTTCATTATAAATACATTTATGGACTTGGCTTAGCCCACTCGGCAATCCTTGTTATTATTATTTCCCGTTTGGAAGGGTCTCACAAATTGAAAAACCTGGTGAGATCTTAGATTTCACAATTTATTAAAGTACTTGTCCAAAAACTATCAATTAAGTTGAACTACAGTGCATTTTATATTATTGGCAAAACATTCAGACAAATCAATCTGGTATCTATTTTATTATTTCAACAGGAAGGTACCTAGCCTATACAAAACACAGTAAAATTTTAGAAACAGCCTATTCTCTTATAGGTTTCTACCAGAATCATTTCCTGTCTGTAGATTCTTCAGTTTATTGAAATACTTGTCCTGAAGCTTCTATTATCTTACTGATTGACTCACCAATCTTAGTGATCAGTTTAAATTCTAGTTAATGATTAGTTAACATTGGTACAGTTAAGCAACTTATTGACTACAAACAGCATACTGTTACTAGAAGCTGCATCACTTATACTGTAAATGTAGGGGTTCTTAATAATCTCGTAAAATATTATTATTATTATTATAGGCCACATACTGTATTTAAGAGACTCATAATATTTGTGTTAAAGAATTACCCTTGTGCTAACTGGATAAAACGTATATAAATATCAGACCGAGATGTCTGAATGCTTTGCCAATAATATAAAACGTAGTTTAACTGAAATTGATAGCTTTTGGACGAGTATTTTAATCAAAGAGAAATCTTGTAAATAGTTGGAATTATTTTACAATGATGATACGCATTGATCTATATAGTCATTGCTCCAGACAACAACTACCATAAATAGGGCTTCTTTCTGGTGGAACAAGGAAATAGCTAAACTGTTAAAGAAAAAAGAATAGCAAGGTGAGATTAGAAAATTAGAGGCATTCAAGAAATAAGTTAAATACTTGTATAATGTTTGTACCTGTTGAGTCTGAAATAAAATATGGATCACCTGAAGATCAGGGCCCCCAGCCTTCGTTAGTTAGTCTTATAAGGCTAACTAACGAAAATATCACAACTTAACCTAACCAATCGTCAAGGGCGTACAGTTGACCTTACGATTGGTTAGGTTAAGTCATGATATTTTCGTTAGTTAGCCTTATAAGGCTAACTAAAGAAGGCTGGAGGCCCTGATCTTCAGGTGATCCTAAAATATTTTTGTTTGTTTGGTTCTATCTCATGATTTATGAAATTATTCCTTTGTTTACAGTACGAGCGTTTGAGACATAATCCTTTCCCAACTACCATAAATAGGACACACGGCCGGCTCGAGGTTTGTCAGCGCTCCAGGCAAATTGAATTTCAGCGCCCTTAAGACCTTTTACCATTTTAATAATTTTTCTTAATGACAAAAACTACAAATATAGGAATAAAGAATTTATTACAGATAAATGAAAAAAAATCAAATGCAACAACAGACATTGAAATCTTAACCAAACAAAATACTTTTTCCTCAACTTTACATCTGCAATTTTTTTTTATAGCACTTTCCATATATACAGGGTGTCCGAGAATTATCTGTACAATTTTTGGCTGTTATTAAAAGTCAACCATGAAGTGTAGAAATTCCAGTCAATTCGCTCAATAGCAGCTGTGATTCTTGCTTTTAAATCATCAATGTCTGTCACCCGCGTACATTTCTAAAAAACTTATCAAAACGTGGTATCAGTAAAAACTTAATGAGATTCTCTGTAAAATGGAACAACACTGGAATTTCTACACTTCATGGTTGACTTTTAATAACAGCCAAAAATTGTACAGCTTCTTTCTCCCGTGGCCACAGTTATTGGAATTGTAAGCGTTATCCTTAATGCAACCCACAGATTTGGAATAACATCCTGCAACTTGTTAGTGTTAATAAACCTAACTGCTTGTATTGGGGACTTTACGTCTCCGAGAAAAATTGCATTTGAAATATCTAATTCAGTCAGTAAGTCGCAGCCATTAATATAGCTACTTTCTTGATACCTTAACTTATCCTCCAAACTTTGACATGCAGTCGTCAGTTAATTTTAACCTGGTAAATCTTTTAGGTTACTTAAAAGTTCCCATGAGTTATTGAAATTTTGTAACGGTTCGAATCTTTCTGATAAAGAAATTATGGCTGTGTCTACTATAACATTAAACATAGGATTTATGAACAGGCTTTCTGGATTTTCTGCGTTGGGAACTCTGTCAACACTCTCATACTCAAATTTCCATTTCTTACGCCTTACTCTTGTACTTTCAAAAATAGGCCCTACATCTAGTTCTGCAGCTTGTTCTTTTGCCGATGTCAGTGCCCTTTCATAACCGTTTCCACGATAATCAGTTAAGTAATTAGTGACACTATTCATTAATGAAACTGCGGTAGACACTTCCACAGAGGCACTCTGCATAGTTTTGCTGACAACATGGTGCTATGGTGTTCGGACCAATCAGCAGTCGAGAAATTTTCGTTCTTCCCGCGCGCAATATTTTCTCTGGAAAAGGGCTTGTTTTTCATAAAATTTGGGTGGGTACTTGGAGATTGTGGTGACGTCAGCTCGCTCTTAGAAAAACCTGATGGTTGCGATTGTTTGAATAGGCTATACATACAAACACGTATATTATTACAGTTGTTAAGAATTTGTCGTAAGAAATTTACGACACACTCCTGAACAATTTGACTGCATGTCAGACAGTTTTTATATTTTGGATTTCTTTTTTATTCATTTATTAAGTTTTCTCTCCGTATTTTGGCGCCCCCTAGCACACTGTGCCCCGGCAAGCGCCCGGTTAGCCGGGCCTTAAGCCGGCCCTGATAGGACACCTTTGTGGTAAGACAAGTAAATAGCTAAAATGATTAAAAACAAGAAACATAGTATTCAGAGAGTTTACAAGCAGTAGCAGCAAGAAACTTTAAAGTTACAGTCAATCAAGAAATAAATTAAAAAGTTGGATGAGGAAGAGTAAAATGCTTAGTGAAATAAATCTAGCTAGAAATAGATATAAAAGTACAATAAATTCTGTTTGAAAATATTAAGTAGTGATATCCAAGGCAAACTTTATTAATTTGAATCTCTGACAACTAAAATAGTATGAGAAAACTGATGTATTATAATAATAATAATAATAATAATAATAATAATAACAATAATCTTCTTCTTCTTTGTCGGCAGCATTTTCCCACGCCTGAGTGGGGTCGCTGTTACTAATCCGCCTTCGCTACTCATTTCTGTCTAACGCCACATCCGCCGCCAGATTTCGCACAGTAACATAATCTGCCTCTTTTCTCATTCCAGCACGTTTCTATTTCATTTCTAAAGTTTGGGACAAAACCCTCGACCCTCGAGTACTTTCCACAGGTATATTATTGTATATCGCTCACGCCTTCTTCTCAGAGAGTAGAGTTTCAGGGTTGGTAGTCAATACCATAGTCTTCATCATCTTTCCTTTCCTCTATCTTCGCCATAAAAGTCATTTGTATGGCCTCTATGTTTGCAATATCTATTTTTCTGTATGTGCTTGTGAGCAGTGGCGTATTAAGGGGGGCCAGATGGGGGCCAGGCCCCAGGGCCCAGCTGTTTTAGGGGCCGATGTTTATAATGATATCAATGATAAATTTCGCAAACTTCTTTTGTTAAATATGACAGTACACAAACTGACAAATTCCCTGTTTTATTTTACGTTTTATAGGCCCTAAAGTAAAGTTTGTTTAATACTGTTTGGTTTTGGCAAACGGCAAAATACACTGTGTTAAGGTTCTTTTAAGTTTGTTTCTCAATTAGCCTGAGCACTGTACATATAATTCTGTAAATGTACTATGTACGGTACATGTATTGTTAATAAAAAGCTATAAAAAAGGGCTCCCATATTCTATATTCCCCCGGGGCCCCAAGGTGTCTTAATCCGCCTCTGCTTGTGAGTACTGACAGTACTTAATAAATACCAGGACTAAACTCTTCCTTTAATTTTAGCATGGTATTTGCTTTTCTACTACGGAAGCTCTTCCAGATAATTCCCATTATTTTTCTAGTTGTCGTAACTTTAATGTTGAAGTGTACTCTGAATTCTGCACCCGCTAACATTATTTCTCTATAGTCCCTGACTTGTGAGCAGTAGCGGATCTAAGATTTTCGAAAGGGGGGGGGTGACATTTACATATGTAAAAATTGCGCCAAAATAATGATTAATTATATATAAATATAATTACATACATTAGAATTAAAAATACATATGTTAACACTTTAAGCACCAGCAGGCAAATTTTTAGCGTTTATTAAAATGTAGTTAAAGACCAAGTTTCTGGTAGTAAATGTTGGAACTAATTTGATTGACGTTATCTAATCCATCTGTTAAAAGTATTACCTGAACCCAGTCATTTAGAGAGAGGAAGATCGTGAATGTGAATACTAACGCAAAGTATACTCCCTTTGCATTTCCTGAAAAACATGGCACTCCACTTGTCTGGCCCTGGTGCTGAATTTTCTCGTTATTGTGAGAGCCTTAATTACAGTATGTCATCTTCCAAGAATTCAAAATCTATTAATAGATTTGTGTCCGTACTTGTTCTTGAATAGTTTGTATCTATATCAAAGAATCCATCTGGATTTTCTATTTTCATCTTGGGTTTAGGGGGACTGAACACCTAGTTGAATTGTTCTTAAACAACTCCCTCATCTTTTATGGGTCATTTGAGTATTCATTTACTCTATCTTTTGAAAGACCAATACCCTCTTTACATTTCATTTTTCTTTTTGCAAAGGCATAAAAGTACTTTGGGTCATTTTTTATGTTTTCTATTACCTTGATTTCGTACTCATTTCTCTTGTGCATGATAATTGTTTTAAGTCGATTTCTACTTCGTGAGTTTTTTCAAGCTTGAGTCTCCTAGCTTCAGTTTTGGATAGATATATGGATATGTTTTACGGTTCGTTTCCGTTGTTTGAATAATGCTCTGATTTTTCTCTCGCGTCTGCTACTATGTTATGTCTCTTAGGAACATACTTCAGCAACATAGGTTTAGTTTCGTTTTCTTTTGTAATTAGTATTTCTTTTGGATTTTTTTTGCGAAGCACCAGTTCTCAATTCACTCCCATTAATTCTAAATTTATATTTTCCCGATCTAATGTCACTGAACTCGTACTTAATCTTCCAATATTCCTTATATCTCACCCGGACGAATTTTTGGCTTTCTGGCTTCAGATTTTATAAGCCTATGATCAGAAAATTTGGTGTCTGTCACATTTATTTACTACGCTATTGTTATTTTTCAAAAATTAAATCCAAAACGTTCGTTTTTCGAGACGCTACACATCTCCTGAGTAATGATATAATTTTCTATAATATCCAATAGCATTCCTACCTGAATTCTATCGTCTTTTCTAATGTTACCCTGGAGCTTACCGTGAAACATATACTGTATAACTTCATTATTATTCTTCCATGTTGTGAATGTAAAATTAAATTCTCCCACAAATTAATATATTTGATGCTATTTTTTACGTGAGTTTAACATGTTTTCGATTTCATTTGTAGCGAATTGGCAATAATTTTTTGTGGTGTTTGATGGTTAGCATAAGTTAAAAATGAATAAGTTTAGTTCTTTTACTTTTAGTTTTTTTACTTCTACTGTTTCACCGTGAAACATATACTGTATAACTTCATTATTATTCTTCCATGTTGTGAATGTAAAATTAAATTCTCCCACAAATTAATATATTTGATGCTATTTTTTACGTGAGTTTAACATGTTTTCGATTTCATTTGTAGCGAATTGGCAATAATTTTTTGTGGTGTTTGATGGTTAGCATAAGTTAAAAATGAATAAGTTTAGTTCTTTTACTTTTAGTTTTTTTACTTCTACTGTTTCATTCGCTTACCTTCATTTTACCTGCGTATATGTTTTAAATATAAGTACAACAGCCTCTTCTATTTCTAGAGAATCTATCCGACTTGAGTAGTATGATGGCATTTGGTTAGAGGAATTTGGGGTGCTTTGAAACTTGCCCCTGGAGGGGCCCCCTGAAGACCATCGCCTCCGTTATGAGGGAGCCTCCTTCCCTAAGTTCCTAACCCGTTGATGGGGCCTCGCAGGTCTTAATGAAGGGCACTTGCCCTTTGAGGGGCCCCCCTCCTCCTTGTGAGAGAAAAAATTGTCGTAACCATTCAATTGGCATGCAGAAACCTTTTGTAAAATTAAAAGTAGAAATGATGTTAGTTTTAAGATTTTAATTTTGTTCTCTAAAAGCCAAGCGTTTTGGGTTATGAATATTCATAAAGGCATAAGTTAAAGATGTTTCCGATGGTAGAACGGTCGTTCTATTTAAGTTGTTGTTCTCAGGGGAAGAGGAAACCCAAACCACTTGGCCGCGGAGATTTACAACTAAAGGGTCCAGATGTACACATGGTTAGTTTCTCTTTCGCATGGTGGTGCGAGTTTTGTAAGACCAATTCGAATTCACTGGCGAAATTGGACCCTGACCAGGGTCGTAAATTTGAGAAAACCACGTGATTTCGAATGTCAAGAACTGTAATTAAATTAATTCCTAGGAAAGGGAGGGGTTTTTTTCTTTGGACGGAAAAGTCAATACCCAATCGAGGGACTGATTTTGGGAACTCCCAGTAAGGGAGGAGAAAAAGCTATTTCTTTCCTTATGTATGGATGAGATCGTTTTTAGGGACGACCTTATGTATTGAAATTGTTTTGATAGGTCTCAAAATATTAGAAGGCGTGGTCCTTAAACAATTGTAAAGTAAATTCAAATTGTTAAGTTAGTTGGTAGTCGTCCTCCTTGAAATTAACTGTGACTAAATAAACTTTATTAGACTTGTGGTGTAAGAAAATTTAGAATTGAAAGTATAACTGCCTCAGGATTGAAATTAAGAACTTGTATTGCATTTCATTCGTTTACGCGGAACTTGTGCATAAGAATTTTATTGTTAGCGACCTCAACCGAGAACTTGGTTGGATCTTAATCAATGTCAGCCAATGAACCAAGAATTTTGTGAACTTTCCATTAATTTAATTTGGTTCAAATTAAATGCTAAACGGGGTACGTCTGTGCCCTAGTTTACTGAACCCGTCAATTTGGGTTCGGAAGGAAGTCCCATTATTTGGTAGATTGTCGTTTTGGTTTTGGGCGAGCCATAAATCTGCGGTCCGTACGCAGCACAATTGAGAGTAATTTGTCACCTGCAGTCGGAAGTAGAATAATTCTTCAAATTTCTTCGTCGATTTCGACCACTTCATTTCTCGTTACTTGTTTTGTTATACTCAAATATAAAGCCCCTCTATATAAATGATTTAAATTCAGATAACTGTGAAGTTTTTCTTTGAATTTACAATTGGTACATTTAAAGGATTTAAATTCAGACAACTGTGAACTTTCTCTTTGAATTTATAATTGAATTGTATTGTATGAAAAATTTGTAGATTTACTTCAGACTAATTTGCTAAATTCATGTACTGATTCGAGTGAAATTTAATAAACTTTATAATAGGACGTGTGTTGTTGTAGATACCTTGCAATAGGCCTCTCTTGTAAGCTGAGGGTCAATTATCACTCAAAGATTGAAATTCAAAGGAGGCTTTCAGTAAGCCGAAGGGAACTTACGCCGATCAATTTAAAGGGCCATCCGTCTGGATAGGTCGAGTCATCCTGAACGCAAAGAAAACGCGCGTAAGAAATAATTTGAAATATAATTAAAGGGTAGCGCCCCACTTAAAGGGTGTTAGTGAAGTGAATTAACATAATTAAAAGGGTGTCCAGCACCATAAATAAATAAACGGGTTGGGCACTACATAAATGGTGTCAGATATTGCAAAAGAAATAAAGGTGCGCAGTACCTAAGTAAAAGAGTTGCGCACAACAAAATGTTTAAAAATTTAAAAAATTAAAAAGGTCCACCAACACCTTCCTTCAAAAAAAAAAAAAAAATTCTTATCAACTTCCGTGGTCTTTCGAAACAAACAAACATTCGAGGACTTCTTACGCAGCGTTTCGTCGTGTTCGCGGTCCCCGTTAGTTTTAGCTACAGGAGGAGCAAACATTCTCACAATAAAAATGAAAACGTAAGAAATGAAAAAGCGTTTAATAAACCTAACGAGAGTGTACATTGACATCAAAACACACAATGATTTGTATTGTATTGTAAAAGCATATTATTACATTCTAATACTGCATTACTTTTTCAAATATAATTCCATTTTCATATATTAACAAATTGCGAACATCACAAAAAACAAAATCAGGTTAAACACATTTTAAATCAAAAACAATTTCTTCGTTTAATATCTGTATTATTAAAAATAAAATGAAGGTTTATTATTTTAATTTAAATAAATTAATTTATCTCTTTTTTTAAGGGAAACTGACTTATTTTCAAACGATCTGAACCTCAAATACAAACTTTTTATACACTCATAACATGTTTAATTGCTTATTTACTTTTAAAAATGTATTTTTCTACTGCACATCAAATATTGTTATAAAATTATATATATATACCTATATATATATTGTTATAAAATTTTATTATATATATATATATTATATATTAATATATATATATATATATAATAAGTTCGGGGGTATTCTATCCAGTAATAATTACAGGGCTATTGCTAACACCTCTTGCTTCTCGAAACTACTAGAGAAACTCTCGTTACTACACAGCTTAAATGATTACTTATGAGATAAATGAGTTTGGATTTAAAAGATCCCTCTCAACTGATCTGTGTATCTATGTACTTAAGGAAATTATATTTAAATACACAGACAGTAATTCAACTATTTATAGCTGTTTTCTATATATAAGTAAGGCATATGATAGAATGAACCACAATATTTCATTTACAAAACTAGAAGACAGGGAAGTCCCCATGTACATATTAAATTTATAATAACATAATATACGATGAGGAAGTGCAAGAATTTAAGTATTGGGGTTAAACCAGCTCCTTGACTGATGACTCAGATATAAGAAAATCTCGAAACCTTTGTGTTAAAGCAAATATGACTATAACGAACCTCCGGTTCTGTACAAGGGACGTTAAAGAAACTTTTAGACTCCTGCATAAATTACTACGAGATGCGCAGTGCCGCAAATGATTGTTACCCACAATGAGCTTCCTTGAGGTAACAAAAGTACAGTCTATTGCAAAGAATCAACCACCCCAATTATCCAAGCTATTAACAATCCTACCGTACGTCTTTTAAGCTATGGAATTTATGGTATGAAAACGCCTGATTGCAGCTTCACTCAACTTCGACATTACTGTATTATTTCTCATAAATTGTTTATATTTATATCCTTAGTATGTGATTTGTCATTGTATTATTAATGTTTGTCATATGGGTAATGGTCTGCCTATAAACTTACTCATTTTCATTTTCATATATATAAGTAGGTTTGTGCCGAAAAACAACTTTCTTAATATATCCAATTAATAGAAAACGACCAGTGTATTTTATAGGGCATACTCTGGTATTTAACCTCGTGTCACTATACATTTAATCAACTTTTATATCGAAACAGTTATTCCACCATTGTGGCCCTAACGCTATTCGCAGATTTTGATGAAACGAGTTGGTTATATACTTTCACCTTATATCCCTCACTCATATTGTATAGTTCAATTAGAACATCTTAGATTGTTGGTTAAAAATATCGCAGTCTTTCAGGGAGCAGGGCCACTAAAGTAATTGAGTACGTATCTTCAATAATAATTGCAACAAAGATATTTCACTACACAGTCGCTCCCGATTATTTAATCAGACCTGAAAGTTGCATTCTCTGCAAATTCTCTGCGCAACAATCCGGGGTGAACCACACCTACTTATTATAACTTCTTTCAAGGCAGTCCTAATATTTCCTCTGAAACAGGAATCACACCAAACTATTTTACGCTTTCTAACACCTACAGTATGCAGATATATAAATGTAGTACAATATAAGAATTTTGCCAGCTTGGTTATTTCCTTTTGTATCACACATTCGTAGCTGCACTAGCTGCTTCATGAAAGCACCCATCTTTTTCTTAAAACTAACTAAGTAGCTGCCATTTATCACATCATATGGCAAGTCACAACGGATCTACTGGTCTCTTATAACACAACTATATCAACTCCAAAAGTGTCCTGCATACATAGCACTGTTTACACAATTTATAGCTTTTTATCACATGTGAAAGCATCTAAAACTGTATAATTCTTCTGCTCGATGGTTTAGAAAAGGATTTCTGGTAGATCGGGTATGATCAAATAAATTATAATACTGTTGGAAACACATAAGAGACATCTTGGGTTTACATCAGTATGATAATTTATTTGATCAACCCCGATCTACCAGAACTCCTTTTCTAAACCATCGAGTAGAAGAATTATACAGTTTTAGATGCTTTCACTTATGATAAAAAGCTATAAATTGTGTAAACAGTGCCATGTTATGCAGGACACTTTTGGAGTAGATATAATTGTAGATCTGTTGTGACTTGCCATATGATGTGGTAAATGGCAGCTATTTAGTTTTAAGAAAAAGATGGGTGCTTTCATGAATGCGTGTTTATAAATAGTGCTAAGTTATGTAGGACAGTTCTGGAGTTGATATAATTGCGCTATAAGAGATAAGTATGTATGGTGTAACTTGTAATATGATGTGGTAAATAGTAACTACTTAGTTACTTTTATGAAAAAGGTAGGCTCTTTCACGAATGTGTGTTTATGCATGACATTTTGATGACATAAACTTTATGTATTTTCTTTTAATCAAGAGTGTTCATAGACTACAAAGAGAAGATAATAAAAGAGAACTTTATTCATTTGCATCAAATATAGAACAGTTTTATTTCCATTAGTAACTTGTATTGTAATTTCTTGAACAAATACTGCATTGTTTGAAGCGTATGCAAGTTGAAATGTGAGACTTTTTGGCGCGACTTATTTTTATTAAGGAAACTATATTAAACATGCAGTATATAGCAGTTAGTTTGGCATAAGAGGGCCTAAAAATCTTTGTTAAGTAGGTAAATCTGCTCAAGCTATCCCTGGAACAGTAGTGTATTTCCCATCTTGTATTGCTCTCATGCACCCCTTTCCAAAACTCCAGGGGTTATATGTAGATTTAGATGTAGGTAGCCCTTACTTATTTGAGTAGCAGCCCTCTACTGTTAGGAACTTTTATAAAGAACGCTTGCAATATTTTTTATTTTGGTTTTATGAACTAGTATGTTGTGTGATAATATTTCCATTCTTATTATTAAATTATTATTATTATTATTAAAATTATAATTGTAAATACATAAATGTGAAGAGGGAGTACAGTGTAACGGTAAAGGAAGGCTGATTAATTGAGAATTTTGAGCCAGGCTGACTCCGGTTAAAGACCTCAAATGAAATTAGTTTTTAAAACAACAATATAAGAGTTGACTGAGATTTGTCTACACTTCAAAATGGTATACAACAAAATTCCTAATAATGAAAACAATTTCCGCATATACTTACTAGCCCTTAAACTTTTGACTCTCTATGAAGTATCCTTGTAAAATACATACAATAAATCCTATTAGAACATCCAGCACCTAACCATGTAACGATAATTTTAACAGAGAACGTAAAAAAAATGGATTATTGATTTTTTTATTTAATTTGGCATTTCAGATTCAGGTTTACTATACAACATTACAATCGTATTGCTTTGTTCATAAATATTAAAAAATGTTTGCATATTAAAAAATGTTTTGCATATTAAAAAATGTTTGCATGCTAGTGCTGTAACAATTACCATCTTTCTTTTTAGTTTAGTCTACTGGATATTTTTTGCTAGCAAAAATAATTAAATACTGTTGCTCTAGCTTGTCAAGATGTAAACTGTAGAATTCAAGCACATATTTTGGAATTTAAAGACATGTATGAACAAAGTGATTCGTCTCTCAATATTGCTAGCCTAGACTTAAATACCTTTAGGAGAAAAACTATACATGTAGGCCTGGCTGGAGCGAATATGCTAATGAACTTCCTAATGCACCCAGAGATGCTTTTTTAATGTGGTGTGAACAAGGGAAGCCAGGGCAAGACCCTGTATTACAACAAAACAGAGGGCTAATGCCAGGTTCAAGTATGCATTAAGGTATATAAAAAATCATGAGGATGAGTTAAGGTGGGATGCTCTGGCTACGAAGATTGCCAGTAAGAATCTAAGAAGCTTTCTGGCAAGAATTAAAAGACTTAAATAATACTACAGTGTCTCTTCCTACTAGCCTTGGTATCAAAATGTAATATAGTACCGACATGTATATACAATCTATATATATATACAGTATATATATATATATATATATGAAAATTATTTCACGAAAGTAACACGTGAATAATATTTATGATGAATAAAACCACGAAGGAAAGGAAACACAGAATGGTGCTCAAGCGCTTTCGTCTAATGACATCCTCAGGAACACAGTGTTCCTGAGGATGTCATTAGACGAAAGCGCTTGAGCACCATTCTGTGTTTCCTTTCCTTCGTTGTTTTATTCATCATATATACATATACATATATATATATATATATATATATATATATATATATATATATATATTAGGGAAGAGCGTTTTTACACTTTTTCGATTTTCGTTTTATAATAGCGCGGAAAAGTGGCTCTTTCACGTCAAAAGTGAGTGTGTAAAATCTCAGAGATCTGAAAAAATATCTTCTGCCTCCGCACGCGCGTTGAAAATCCAAAAAATGCGCCAAAATACGCAGTTTCAATATTTTCTTGTAGTTTTAATTTTCATCCTACCTTCTTGTAATAACGAGTAAAAGCATCCTAAAGGTTTATTTTAGACTAGTTTTAAATACTTTTGTCCTGCGATAATTTCTTCTGCCTCCGCAAACGTTCCAAAATACGGGAAAATTTACATAAATAGCGTATTTTATAATGACGCTATTCTGGTCAACTTCGGCCCTCCACCAGAGTTTATTCGTTAATTATGTATTAAGTAATGCAATTAACAATTCATTATATCATATTTTAGTAATTTAAGTTTATATATTTGAGCAATTAAATAATTCAGGTCCACCAATGCAGTTTACTTTGCATATGCTTAGTTTATTTTTGATGACTTATTATGTAATATGTATGCAGTTCCTCGTTTATTTCGTCAATACTGAATGTACTATATTGACGAAATAACCCAGAACTCACCACGTGGAGGTGGCTGCATTTCGAGTTCCTCCCTGCCCGACCCAACCACCCTACCATTATCGGACTTAGGCTAGTAACACACTGTAGTCACTTTTTGTTTCCATTCTTGGCATTTTCTTTCTGGATTCTAATCTTGCTCTGATAAATCCATCCCTTGCCTCTGAACCGCATACTGCAGCTGAAGCCTCTGTTACTAGCTTTATATGCCGTTCAACCGCTTGGGTGTGGCAAAGAAAGCGTGGGATGAAATCAGGTACATCTCCTGATGAGATATAGTTCAGGATGTCGGAGCGTGAAAGAACTTTTGTCAGAGGAGGCTCTGACAGCTCACAAGTCTGCCAGTTAATCATGTTGTAGTACTCACTGCACTGAAAGTTCAACGTGAGCAATTTAAACACTCTCACTGCGGCTGACTCAGAATCTCTTGCTTTAAGGATTCTCCTCCATCCTAATTCTCTGATATGTTTTGCTTCATCGTGAATCATACTAAGGAGAACATTCTCAGGATGAGAAAAATAGGAATTTCTCTGAATAACACGATCAACTATTTCTATACAGCGGGCACTCAACGACCTCGAGCGTTGTATCATTTGATAAAGATGTTTGGCTCCCTGTGTTGTTGAAGAATTTCTCTTGATTTGAAACCACATTGGAATATAAACTTTCATAATATAATCCACGATACACTTAAGGTTGTCTGAAGGTTCTTCAGTTGACACGTAGAGACGAAGTATGCGGTTAGCAGTTGTCATCCATCTGGAGTGTGCCATTTTGCCTGGTTTCCTTTGAGCTAGAGAGGGAGTACATTCACCTTTTGACACAGCATCATAGATTTCTGCCAAATATTTCTGATCTGTGCTCAGATCATCTCTGTCAACTGCAATTTCTTCCGCTTCAACTGCTTCAAACTCAACAACAGGTCTCTTTTCACAATCAATTAACTCTTTTCCTATAGGCCCCGTAAAACTATGAGGACCTGTTGTTTTACCATCAATGTCAGTCACTATGTGCCGCAAGGGAAGTTCATTAGTGTGAAGCAAGCAAATCAGCACTAGAGTGCTCTCTGAAAGTGCTCTTCAATACTTCTTATCACTCCTCCTTTTGGTCCTGTATTAACTGCTGTCCCGTCACATCCAATGGCTTTAACTTCTGAAGTATCAATCTCATTTGAGCGAAAAAAATCAAAAATTGCAGAAGATATACTCTGTGTTGAGCCAGAAGCGGGAGTTATATGCCCAATATAATGCGAGTTTGGTTCTTGAAGCAAAGTGACATGTTCTTCTGTTATATTTTTTTCATAATCTTTACTGCCAACTTTTTCTTGCACTGCAGTTCTGTCCTTTCTTCCATCGAAATAGATACTTTCCATAGTTTCTTCTTCGTAATCTCTCGTTTGAATGATAGCTCTCACTCTTTTTCTAGCTCTCCTTACTTTGCATCTGTCTATTACTGAACATAAATCTTTTTCGTTTATAATTCCCACGTCTTCAAGAACAGCCGAAGCAATTATAACACTGGGGAACACAACTTTTGGTGACTTAGATGTTAGACCTGTTTCTGGGTATATTGAGGTCGCTGGTTCTAAAAATGACATTAGTTTTTCTCCATCAGCTCTGCTTATCAAGATATGATATACATCTATATATATTTCTATATAATGTATATAATATTATATAATTGCTGACTGGAAATCACTGTTGTTGTCAATTGAATACAAAAGTATGATGAATGTCAGCAAAAATAGTGTATTAACATCAAACAAGCATAAGGTACGAAAAATATTTCTTAAATTCAAACAAGCTTGAGACACGAACGGCAAAAAAAGTTCTTTCATTGAGACATCTCACATAAACCGCGTTTCTGAGATTTCTTGCGATGAGATGTGCCAGGACATTCGCGTTGGATGCTCCAGCAGTAATCTGCCATCATGTGAGTATCCCATCGTCCGCGGTACCGTTCTTCCATGGTCCTTAGTTCTTGGTGAAATCGTTCACCCTGTTCCTCGCTTAGATCACCGAGGTTATCTGGGAAACGATCCAAATGACTGTGGAGGTAATGCAGTTTGATGCTCATTTTACAGCCAAATTTACAAAAAGAAGAGAGCATATTCTCCACTAGTTCACCGTAGTTATCGGCCTTATAGTTCCCAAGGAAATTCTTCACAACCATACTAAACGATGACCACGCACGCGCCTCAATGTTGTCCATTGAATCTTGGAAACGCGGGTCTTTCATGAGTTTCCGGATTTGCGGTCCATCGAAAATACCTGCCTTCAGCTTTTCCATGCTCAGCGCAGGAAATTTTCTACATATGTAGCCAAAACACGTCCCATCTCTGTTCAAAGCCTTTATAAATTGTTTCATCAAACCTAGTTTGATGTGCAGTGGTGGCAATATGATCCTTTCTCTGTCAACCAAAGCTTCTTTGATGATATTTTTTTCTGCAACCACCATGTTTTCTCTCAGAGGCCACTGTCTTCTCACCCAGTGTTCATCTTTAGCTCTACTGTCCCAGAGACATATAAAGCACGGGTACTTGGTGTACCCGCTCTGCTGGCCCAGGAGAAAATTCACCATCTTCAGATCCACACAGATCACCCATTGGTGGTCTCGGTATGATATCTTTTCTAGGACTAGGGCGACTGTCCCGTGCTCTTCTCTCATACCGACTGAGTGACCAATTGGGATTGATCTGTATCTGTTGCCGTTGTGTAGAAGAACACATTTTAGGCTCCGTTTGGAGCTATCTATGAATAACCGCCATTCACTTGGTGTGTATTCCGATATGCCCATTTTCATCAGCAATCCGCGCACATTGTTGCAGAAAACTAAATCGTTCTCTTTTGAGAAGAAGGGCAGTAAATCCTTTCCTCTGTCGCGATATAACGTGATTTTGGTTCCCGGCAGCAGTAAATTTTTTTCTCCCAGCCTGGAAGCTAACAATTCAGACGATTTCTTCGAAAGACTTAAGTCCCTTATGAGGTCGTTTAATTCGTGTTGACTAAAACCTTCTGCAACTGATGACGGTCCTTCGAAATCACTGTCATTTTGCCCACATATGCTTTCTTTGTCAGTAGCAGATTCATCATCTTCTTGAGGGAGCTCTGGAAGATGGCTGAATGATGGGACAGGTATCTCATCTGAATGTGAAACAGGCCGTCTAGCTGAGTCTATGTCAGGATACGTCCATTTACTCCGGTTACGTCCATTGATGCCCTTTATATTCACCAAACAAAAGTAACAGTCATCACTGTGGTTTCTCTGTTCTCTCCATACCATTGGTATACCAAATTTCAGGCACCTCCTCTTTCCGTTGGTCCATTGCCGCAGATGCTCCGTACACGTTTTACACACAACATGAGGAGCCCATGGCTTATCTTGGTCCCCTAGTTGTACTTTGAAATAGGCAAAATAAGCTTTTTTCACAAAATCAGTAATAGTTTTTCTCTGTTCAATGAACGTGTACTCTCCGCAGATAAAACAAAACACATCTGGATGATTTAAACACTTTCTTCGTGATGAAGCCATGTCAACACCTGTAACAGGAAAGAATTCACGTTAGTACATGTACAATACACATGCAAAACAGCAACATCAGCAAAATCATAGCTACAATTTAATTATACAGATGCATTTAGATTTACGAGCAACTCATAATACCGTTCCAGAAGGGTAATAAAGTAGGTAATGACGTATGCAATATCTCAAAAACAAGAGCTGCTAGAACAAAATGGATGATATTTTCTGAATCAGTGGCATGAACATATCCAGAATAAGGTCTAAAATCTCAGGCACCAAGAAAATTTTTTTTTTGTTCCCCAGTGTTATAGCAGCAGACCTGTCTGACACACCAGTTCTGTCACAAGCTATAGCCAATGATGAGATTGTTCCATGATGAGATTGTTCCATCGATTTGATTCTCTGTGTCGGTTCATAATCAGAATCCGCTCCTTCTGTTTCACTTGATGTTGACGACAGTGTTTCAGTTGCTTGTCCTTTACTGGTAGATGGTTTTGGTTCATACTGTTTCATTCTCTGTTGTCTTCTACCAATAGTTGCTAGATCTTTACGAGTTTGTGAAACATCAAGAGAGCCTATTGCCAATTTTCTTTTTGTTCTCTGATCTTGCTGGAACCTTGAGATGGTTTTCACATGAACACTTATCAAAATTTTCATATTTGCAAGCACTGATGTCAAATAATTTGTTCTCTGCCTCATTTTGAAATGTTTGTAATTTAATTTTGAATGAGTCACTATCTTGTTTCCTTTTTATTGACTTTAGAAGGTTTTGACATTTTTCATGGTAATTTTTAATCATTTGAGCGACACGGTTATGAGGAACAGTAGGAATAGAGACTGTTTTCCACAAATCTTCGAGTTTTTGAGAGAACACCCGAAATTTCTGCAACTTTAGGCTCTTTCTTCGATGTCTTCAGATTCAACCTTATTTGATGAAAATATTTCACGACGTCCTTATAGGTTGGAAGGCACCTCTTGTCTAGATCAGCTGGAGCCCCGAATATAAGGCAACTTGAAGAAGTTCTTTTTGCTTGAGCTGGTACTGATATTGTGAAAAACACAGTAATTAATAAGAAATTATTCCTAAAACGTAAAATATTCTTGCATTCTGCAGAAGTTTTGTATATTATACCAACGTATTATCATGCACTAAAATATGCAGTATATGTACACATATGCGTGTTGTCGTGTTCCAAAGATGTATTAACAGCAAGAGCAACACAATCCACATCTTACCCGAAACGAAGCTAGCACAACACTGCGGGGAAGTAAGAACAAGAAGGCCTGGTAGAGTGTTGTGAGTCATGACTCATCACTCATCAGTCATCACTCACTGACTCATTGACGTATATGGCAATGACGAGAAACACACCATACCAGGCTGTGGGGAAGCTTCTAGAACGATGTGGGAGTACTACATGACGTAGAAAAGTGAATTTATTAACGTATAGGCTGAATATGCAAAATACGTGATTTATGTGGATTTTTCCGTATTTTGGAACGTTTGCGGTGGCAGAAGATATTATCGCAGGACAAAAATATTTAAAACTAGTGTAAAATAAACCTTTAGGATGCTTTTTCTCGCTATTACAAGAAGGTAGGATGAAAATTAAAACTATGAGAAAATATCGAAAAAATGTGTATTTTCGAGCATTTTTTGGATTTTGAACGCGCGTGCGGAGGCAGAAGATATTATTGCAGATCTCTGAGATTTTACACACTCACTTTTGACGTGCAAGAGCCACTTTTCTGCGCTATTTCAAAACGAAAATCGAATATATGTATATGTATATATATATATATATATATAATATTATATATATATATATATTTATGTATTTATATATATATTTTTATATATTTATATATATATTTATATATTTATATATATTTATGTATTTATATATGTATTTTATATATTTACATATATTTATGTATTTATATATATATATATATACTTACTTTAGGTTACTTTAGGTGAGTTTGAACGAAGGTTCAGGATCGACCTGAGGTCGACCCATCTGCAGCAACCCCTCTCATTTGTAGGATTTGGTGAAGGAGGGAATTTCTGTCTGATCTCCTACTGCCCTCGTAGCCATCCACGCATGGCTGTTCAGGGACTTTGCACAGGAATCTGTTCAGCTGGTTCTTGAAGTTATTCAGGTTGGTGTGATGGAGACTCCTCACTTGTTTTGATAGGACATTGAAAAGCTTTGGGCCTCGTATTCTGACGGTATTTTCCATTCTTGTTTTCATAGGCCCTTGCCCCACCGCATCTGGGTTCGCACAAATCTGCCTCTTCTCTCATTCTAGTTTGTTTCTATTTCATTTCTAGGGTTAGGGACAGATCCTTCAAGTTTTTTCCATATGTATATTATTGTGTATCGCTCGCTCCTTTCGAGAGAGTAGAGTTCCAGGGAATGTAGTCGAGGCTAGTAGTCTTCACCTTCCGTTTCCTATATCTTAGACATAAAAGTCCTTTGTATAGCTTCACTGTTCGCAATGTCTCGTTTTCTGTATGGGTTTGTGAGTACTGAGCAATACTCAATTATTGGCAGGACTAGACTCTTCCATAATTTGAGCATGATATGCTGCGGAAGCTCCTCCAGATGATTCCCATTATTTTTCTAGTCGTTGTAATTTTGATGTTATAGTGCTCTCTGAATTCTGCATCCGACGACATTATTACGCCAAGATCCCTAACTTGTGGATTTGGTGTTATCTGTTTGGCTTGCAGAGTTTTGTACCCTTTTTTCTGTAGCTCCTTGTTATTACCATATCTTAGAAGTTGGAATTTTCTTCGTTGAACTTCATATTGTCTTCTGCCCACAGGAATAATGTTTCTTTGTTGTTTTGTAATTTTCTTATGTCACCTTCGTTCATTATTTCCTTACATATCTTTGTGTCATCTGCGAAGCATGATACAATACTGTCCTTAATATCTGCATCAATATCAATGTTACATCTAACATTGAAAAATTTCACTTCTTGAAATATGGTGGAAATGAGAAACTTTGTCAACATCCATCAACTGAAGCGTTGAAAGCGATGTTTTAAACACCGAGTATAGCAATTTAACTTGAAGTGACATGATAAAAAATAATAGTTGTTAAGATTAATTTAAGAAAATGTTGGATGTTTTCATGAATGAGCGTTTATAAATTGATTCATCAATGCCGAATTATGTAATTCTATACCAGGAATTCTATACCAGGGTATCCAACACGCTCGCCAATCGACATATGTGGCGAATTGACGATTAGCTTCTGGCGAATGGCTTTTGAGTTCATGAAAGATCCTTTGCATTTTGACATTTTTAGTGCACAAAAAACGACTGAACTTGCCAACCTATTTCATTTGGAAAGACGCGATTTAGAAATGGATGTCCTTTCGCTTCAAAACAAAATGGGCCAGCCACAAAGAAAAGAATCCGTCGTCCTGTTTTGGACTCGGCTTTTGGAAGAAAACAAGTTCGTGGTGTTGCAGTCAGGTATTGCAAGATTGTTTTCCATCTTTGACTTAACTTACCATTGTGAATCCACCTTTTCTGTAATGAGTCACCTGAAGTCTAAGTATCGCTCTAATTTGCTTGATGGCTCAGATGTTCAATAATAGTCCGGTTGCACGGGGTGGGAACCCTACATTGTTTGTTATAAAGCAAATCTTGACATATTTTGAAAGCTTATACCACCCCATTCAAGAATCCATCGGGTGTACACCTGACCCCCGCTTGGCTTTTTCAATATGGCCGGCGAAACTGAAAAATCCCATATCCTGGTCAATACTTGATGGATTTTGATGATCTTGGTGTCATTTCTAGGGGTTTTTAGGATGAGGAGTCGATCTGGAGGGGTTGCAGATACTTTGGGAGTCGTTTTGACCCACATTCGTCAATACTCAAAGTCATTGGACGTCAAACGCACCCCGAAATAAGGAATATCCCATATCCTGGGCAGTCGTGGAGATATTTTGGTGATCTTACTGTCGTTTTTATTACGATGAACAAATCAAATGCAAATTTCTCTGATTCACGGCCCACTAGTATTGCTTTAGACTAATGACTTTCATAAGATGGAATAGGTTTAACATAGTTCGTTTAATAGGTTACCACTTAAAACAATGGAAAAACTATCTATTAGTGAGACGACCGTGACTTCCTCGAAATGCGAGCGCGTGAGAGGTTCACTGAGGAATTTGGTCATTAGATTCTTCACGTAGGATATATATCACAAACAACAATATTGACAACAATTCCCACCAATTACTTAATATCAATAATTGCATTTGAGCAAATAATTTAGACCTGCGTCAAAATAACAGGTATCATGCCATGATTTGGGATATTTGCCGAATTAGTCGTTCTCTATAGTCTACAGCCACGCTTCTCAAACTAGGGGTCGTGTAAATATTATTGGGGGTCGCAGAAACATTTGAAAATATTATTTTTTTCATAAATATACAGTGTTACTACCTATTGCTTTTATGACATTGAGTGAAGGGTCGCGAAAAAATTTGTCTGATCCAAAGGGGTCGCAAGTGAAGAAAGTTTGAGAAGCCCTGGCCTACAGTATATATTGAGACGGTATAATGTAATGCCCAACTAATATTATGATGACTAGGATTGCTCCATAACCATCCCAACATCCCGAAACTTGCTCCATTCTGCTTCTTAATCATTTGTATTTTAAACACTAAAATGTGGCAGAAGTGACGTAATAATGGACGTCATTGATTGTGTTAGAGCAGTTATGTGCACCAATCCGAACACACCTCTGCTGCCATAAGGACCGCCCATTTTATACCTAACAGACTAGCTTGGGACGAGACAGAAGCGTGAGACTTCTTGTAAGCACTGTGCATGGGGACTTCCTTGTCTTCTAGTTTTGTAAATAAAATATTGTGGTTCATTCTATCATATGCCTTACTTATATCTAGGAAACAGCTATAAATAGTTAGATTACTGTCTGTGTATTTAAATATAATTTCCTTAAGTATATAGTTGAGCGGGATCTTTTAAAACCAAACTCATTTAGCTCATAAGTAATCATTTAAGCTCTGGAGTAACATGAGTTTCTCTAGTAGTTTCGAGAAGCAAGAGGTGTTAGCAATAGCCCTGTAATTATTGCTGGATAGAATACCCCCATACTTATATATATATATATATATATATATATATATATATATAATTTTATAACAATAAATATATATATAGGTTTATAGGTAAATATGCAGTTTCACGGCTCCGCGAAAACCGATGTTTTAGTAATAAAACCCATAAATATGTATATTTGAAGACTGTCTGAAGACCATTGTATCGGTAAAGTTTCAGTAAAACCCCGTAAATTATTTTTTATTAATATATTTAATAAGAACTACTTTCTGCCATTCCGCCGCATGATTGCCTATAAATTGTAGTAATGATGTGGAAATGCGTCAGTTTGGAGTGTAACGTTGATGATGGTTGATGTGTGCACTGGATGTTCCGTCAGTGAGCTTAAACTAGTTACAGAGGATTGTGTTAAATTTAGCCAAAGCAGCAGATCTATGAAAGTAGCAGAAAAAATCAAGAATTATCACCAAATAATGCAGAAAAAACAATAATTATCACCATTTAAATAACTAAGGTTAACTGAATGCCCAGTTAGGTCAATTGAATACCAGGTTAGGTCAATTGAAGGCCCGGTTAGGTCAACTGTACGCCTTTGATGATTGATTAGGTTAAGTCGTGATATTTTCGTTAGTTAACGAAAATATCACAACTTAATCTAACCAATCATCAAGGGCGTACAGTTGACCTAACTGGGTATTCAATTAACCTTAGTTATTTAATTGGTGATAATTATTGTTTTTTCTGCATTATTTGGTGATAATTCTTGATTTTTTCTGCTACTTTTACAGACCTGCAAAGTCGCGGAAGAATACAAAACACTCGTCTGCAACGTAAACAATAGTGTTTTTTATTCCTCCGCGACTGCGGGGAAAAAATTTAGATGGGGGCCATGAAACTGCATCTTTACCTGTATATATAGATATAATTTTATAACAATATATATATAGGTGTATATATATATATATAATTTTATAACAATATGTATATATATATATATATATATATATATTATGTGTGTAATTTTATAACGATATTTGATGTGCAGTAGAAAACTACATATTTAAAAGTAAATAAGCAATTAAACATGTTATGAGTGTATAAAAAGTTTGTATTTGTGGTTCAGATCGGCTAAAAATAAGTCAGTTTTCCTTAAAAAAGAGAGAAATTAACTTATTTAAATTAAAATAATAAACCTTCATTTTATTTTTAATAATACAGATATTAAACAAAGAAATTGTTTTTGATTTAAAATGTGTTTAACCTGATTTTATTTTTTGTGATGTTCGCAATTTGTTAATATATGAAAATGGAATTACATTTGAAGAGGTAACGTGATATTAGAATATAATAATATGCTTTGAGAATACAATACAAATCATTATATGTTTTGATGTCAATGCATACTCTCGTTAGGTCTATTAAACTTTTTTCAGATATTTACCTTAAGTTTTCATTTCTATTGTGAGAATGTTTGCTACCCCTGCAGCTAAAACTAACGGGGACCAGGCACACGACGGAACGCTGCGAAGAAGTACTCGAATGTTTGTTTGTTTCGAAAGACTGTGGAAGTTGATGAGAAATTTTTTTTTTTTTTAAGGAAGGTGTGGGTGAACCCTTTTTAATTTTTTTATTTTTTTTATTTTTTTTTCTTCAGAAGGAGGAGGGGACCCCCTCAAATGGCAAGTAAACTTCATTAAGACCTGTGAGGCCCCATAAATGGGTTAGAAACTTAAAGAAGGGGGCCCCCTCATAACGGAGGCGATGGTCTTCAGGGGGCCCCTCCAGGAGCAAGTTTCAAAGCACCCCAAATTCCTTTAACCAAATGCCATCATACTATTTCTTGTATATGTTGTAGTCCTTCAATGCTATTTTCGTGTCTTCGATACAATTTTCGTATCCTTTTTCGCATTTATGCAAGTATGTTTCTGTCAAGCACACGATATCTATGTTGGTTTCCAGAGCTAGATTTTGTAGTTATTACACTTTGCAATATGTTTTGTCAGTGTGCATTCCTTGTATATAGTAAATTTAGAGGTTTAAAAGTCTTGGTGTTCGGTAGAGTTGGATGTTGGTCAGTATTCGGTCGATTTTGTCGGTTTCTGGTTGGTGTTATTGGTTGGTCTGTTGCACTTGAGAATACTGGGGATGTGGCCCTTGGTGCGAATCGTGGTGGGTGAATTAACTTTGGTGGTATTGTGCAGATAGACGTTGCATGCATTGTTGGTATACATATATCTGCGAAGTCCGGTCATTTCTCATTTAGAGTCACATTTTTTTATTCCTATTTCTAAAATATGCCCGTCGCTGATCATGTTGTCATTCCTTCTACTTGGGGTTTGCGCTCTTGTTCCTCTTTCTCTTCTTTGTGTACCCTGAATGTGAAGATAAAGTCATTCCATATTGATACATTTTTCTCACTAATTGAATATTTGCACATAGGTAATAGCAGTACTCTCCGTATCAGCAAATTTCATTCCTCATCATGTTGAAACAATTTTCAAGATGGTCATACATGCATTCGAAGCAATATTTACATGATTCTAGTTTGTAGTAATCGCATATATCCAGCCTTTAGATCCCTTATGAGTCCTGTGAGATTCGATTACTTTCCTTTGCTCTAGCACCAGTGTTCTAATTTTCTTTTGTGTGCTTTCGTTTTTATTCATTATTCGGAAGGGCTGGGAAATCAGCGGCATTCATGACATTCTTGTTATACAGTAATAATACTGTATAATTTACCACATATATATATATATATAATATATATATATATATATATATATAATAAATTTCTAAAAATTCTCTCTATTATCTAAATCATAAAACAGAATTTTGACGTTTTTGTTTTTCACAAAGGATTAAGCGATTAAAAGTTTAAATGAATAGGAAATTAGCACCTCCATCACCGCCGTAGACGTACGTTAGGTTCAACCCCCTTTGCTATTTTGTCATCGCAACACATTCTTCTCACTTTTCTTCAGTGGCAGTGCCATTATACGTCTGTACGTAGCTATGTGCGTTTGTACGTACGTGCTCACGTGTGCACTCTTCCCCTTTTGAAACCATACTACAAAGTAATATATTATAGTTTATAAAAAAAGGAAGTTAATGAGAATTACAAAGGAAATTCTTTGTTTCTGAAAGATTATGTTTGCATTAGATAATTTCTTTTGGTTTATGGACTTACACTTTTTTGTTATGTAATCCGGAGAAGACTGCATTATTAGACGGGTAACTGAGAAATTTTTATAGGATGGGCAAAGAACAAGAGTGGACAGAGAGCGAAGCTTTGCAGAAGGTGCAACAATCTCGGGAGCAATAACGCATTTACATGAGGGCTTCCATTATGATCATTTACACGGATTTTTTACTGTGAAATATTTCTCATCTATAGCTATACATACATACATACATACATAAATATATACAATATATATATATATATAAAGCGAGAGAGAGAGAGAGAGAGAGAGAGAGAGAGAGAGAGAGAGAGAGAGAGAGAGAGAGATTTGTGAGCGTCTTGAAAAAGTAAATAACAAAAGACACCACGATGATTGTCCTCAAGAACAAATGGCAAAGCTCATCATTGAAATGGCAGAACGTGTGTCAGCTTTACATAATGCAAAGGAGAAAGCAACACGACTCTAAATCTATTGAGTCCATGAATCGTTTGTTATTTATTGACTTTTATTACCAAATAAAAAAATATGTGAAAACCGAAGGTGTCTGTTTACTTTTGTCAACCCTCTGTAGCTATATCGTTTATTCTGGACACACCATTAAAGAGACTCTTTTTTGCTTATGTTTTGCGCAGGTTAGATTACGGGACTTGTTAGTTCAGGTTTGGTTAAGCCGGGTTAAAATAAGTGTCATAAAGTGTTACTTTCAACGTTATAGGTCTACTGATATAAGGTGAATATTTCATACATTTAGACAATTACTATACTTTGCAAATTAATTGTGCCTTTCATCTGTAGATTTATAAAGCATGAAACTGAGCTGTGATGCGTTTATAAAAAATAAATAGCATATTATTTTTGGAAATTTGTTAAGAATCAAACGGGTGTCAAAAATGTCCTCCCTCCGACAATCGATGGGATGTCGGGGGAGGATGAAATTGCAAAGCTGTGGAAAAACCACTATTCTAACATTCTTAATAGTGTGAGTTGAGATAATCTTAAGATAGATTGCAGCGAAACGATTGTGGGAGGGACAAGGGAAAATACTTTGATATAATTTTCTGAAGTACAGAGGTTTATTAAAGAGTTAAAGACTGGTTCTGCGTCATGGGTAGATGACTTATTGAATGAGCATTTAAAATATGCAAATAGTCTAGTATGTCTGCATATATCATTGCTGCTATCAGCCATGCTTGCTCATAGCTATATCCCGGCAGATTTCATGAGGGTATATACGTATCTTGCCCCTGGTCAAAAACAAGTACGGAGACATTCTTTCCAGCAATAATTACAGACCTATTGCTGTCGCTTCCTGCTTCTCGAAACTACTAGAAAAAACTCTTGTTACTCCGATTAAATGATTTCCTATGGACATCTAATCAGTTTGGCTTTAAAAGGTCCCACTCAACTGACCTGTGTATCTATGTACTTAAAGAAACAGTATCTAAATACATTGACAGTAATTCAACTATTTATAGCTGTTTCCTACATATAAGTAAGGCATATGATAGGGTGAACCACAATATTTTATTTGCAAAACAAGAAGACAGGAAGGTTCCCATGTACATATTAAATTTATTGAAATTTTGGTATTCCCACCAATCTTTCACTGCTAGGTGGTGCAATGTGCTATCCGAGTGTTTTGGCTCCTCTTGCCGGGTGAGACAAGGCTCCTTGCTCTCCCTTATGCTGTTTAATGTGTATATTGACGGATTAATTACTTCACTTAACGAGGCAACAGTGGGATGTTGTATAGATAACACAAAGATAAATAACTTAGTTTATGCCGATGATATGGTGTTAATAAGTCCCTCTGTTAAAGGTCTGGATCGGCTGCTAAAAGTCTGCGAAGAGTATTCGCAGAAACATGATATTCTTTTTAATGTTACAAAAACTAAGGTTATGCAATTTCATCCTAAAAGCTGTAATCAGCCAGCTGATATAAGGTTTAAAATGAATGGTGAGGTAATTGAGGAAGTACAAGAGTTTAAGTATTTGGGTCAAACTATTACTAGCTCCTTGAGCAATGACTCGGATATAAGAAAACAATCTTGAAGCCTGTGTGCTAAAGCGAATATGACCATACGGAACTTTCGATTCTGTATAAGTGAAGCTAAAGACACTCTCTTTCGTACTTTCTGCAGTAATATATACGGACAGCAAGTCTGGGTGAATTATAAAAAAGGTTCTGGCAGAACCCTAATTTGCTGTACAACAGGTCTTTTAGACTCTTACATAAATTATCCCGAGATGCTCAGCTTCGCAAATGTTTGCTACCCGCAATGTCCCGAGCTTCCCGGAGGTAACAAGACGTGCTCAATACAGTTTAACGCAAAGAATTAAAAAATCAACCAACCCGATCATCCAAGCTATCCATGAGTCCTGCTGTTTATCCTCTAAGCTATGGACTTCTTGGTACGAAAACGTCCGTCTGTAGCTCCACTTAACTTCGATATTACAGTATTATTTCTAATCAATTGTATATATTTCTATCCTTAGCATATGAACTGTCATTGTATTAATAATATTTGTCATATGGACTATAGTCTGCCAATAAACCTTTTCATTTTCATTTTCATTATATTTAGCAGTGTTATACTTTCAATTTCGTAATTTTGGGTCTTTTCCGTTTGGAGCCCACCACCAGATTCTTTGAAAATAGCACCACTGTGCATTTTCACCCTCTGAATATGAAAATAACTTTCTTTTTTTTACGAAATGCGAACATTTTGTATAATAGGGCAATAAAAATGCAAAATAGATTACATGATATTTATTATGCAAAATAGGTTGCATGATATATATATATATATAAATAATATATATTAACATTAAAAATTAACCAACTGGTAAGGTTAACTGAATGCCCAGTTAGGTCAACTGAATGCCCAGTTAGGTTAACTGAATGCCCGGTTAGGTCAACTGTACGCCCTTGACGATTGGTTAAGTTAAGTTGTGATATTTTCGTTAGTTTGTAATTATTTTTGTAATATTCCAGTCTTCTCTTGTTCCTTTTATCCTTTAAAAGTGTCACGAATGTATATATACAGCCTAGGTCTTTGCGCCAACTAAGAATAAGATGGCCTATAACCTACGTCGAATTTTCAACTCAAATTATTGTCAAATTTTTGAACAATAGACAAAATAAATGTACGAAATTCAAAAGTTAAAGGGCTGTAACATTTTTATTAGTCATTTCTCGGAAAAACATTATATATTTTTTAAATCAGCGTAAAAAATGACACACGATGGTAATAGTTAATTTTAATTCTAGGGGTGGTCACCAAACGGAAAAGATTCGTATTTTTACATATATTTCTTATTGTAAACATAAGGGCTTATTCATAAACCTTTCAGCCATACTGCGTATAAACAGAATTGAAAAACTGAATCATAACAATAACGTACAGTAAACTATTCAAACAAGACAACAAAAAGAAAAAAGAAATGATCCTCAAAGAAATACCTTCACATTTTCCAGATAAAAAATAAAGCAAAAAGAAATTCCAAGAAATTTCAAAACTTACTCAATTATCGTGTATCCACACGAGCAAAGACGAAAAGAGAGAGAGAGAGAGAGAGAGAGAGAGAGAGAGAACAAAATCTAACTTCCATCTCTCTTTGAGCTTCGTCCGTCGACTAAAATGATGACAATAGTGGCTACGACGTCGGCTGTTCTCAGTGTTTATGTGTTGAATGGCCCACAAAGAATAGTTTATGTCACGGTGGATGTCGTGCCCAAGAAGTTTAAAGAAGGGTTCATTGGTGCACATAAATACGGTTTTTAAGGAAAAGTTAATAGAATGAATACTTTTACCTTTTTATATGGCTTTCAGTATTATGAAGCACTGTAACATTTTGTGTGTATATATATATACTGTGTGTATATATATAAGGATAAGGATAATGATAACGTTTTTTGACAAGAGACAAATCCTATAAAAAATTATAGTATTCTTCAAGGTAATAAACGACAGAACTAATTAAACAATAAATTTAAAAACAAAAATTAATTGCTGTCATAAAGAAATAACAATAATAAACGTAATGAAATAAGTAATAATCAAATTAATAACAACAACGACACAAAGGTAGTACTAAGAAAGAATAAAATAAAAAGTTAAATCGAGCTATAGAAAAACGCTTCCATACCAAGAAGTCCACAGTCTAGAAGGTAAAGCAGGACTGAAGTATAACTTGAGCAATTGGATTGTCTTAGGTTTTAAATCTTCGCATTAGACTGTATTGAGCACGTCTTCTCGCCTCAGGAAGTTTCGAAACGTTGCGGTTAGCGAACATTTGAGAGGCTTCACATCTTGGAGCATCAGTCCAGTACCGACTCGAGATTTGTCAGCGCCCTTAAAAGTTTTTACCATTTTAATAAAATTTTCATAATGATAAAAAACTCCAAATATAGAATAGGGCTCTCGTCAGGACAATAAGAAATAAAATAGACACTCCTCAACAATTTCATTACATGTCAGACGATTTTTATATTTTGGATTTATTTTTATTCATTTATTAAGTTTTCTTTCCTTTTTAAGCGCCTCCCACATCATTGTGCCCCGGGCAACCGCTCGGTTAACCAGGGCCTTGAGCCGGTGTAACGTTGAAAAATGAGGTACACCTCATTATTCAACGTTGAATAATGAGGTGCACCTCATTTTTCAACGTTGAATAATGAGGTGCACCTCAATTTTCAACGTTGAAATATGAAGTCCATCGTTGAAAAATGAGACACTTCGTTGAAAATTGAGTTGAAGTACGCAAAAAGTAAAGTAGCCCCTCAGAGCTTGGCCGTTCAAGGCTCAGCTGGGATTCTGAACGCAATCAAAATAAATAAAACTAACGGAGCGACCCGGCGTTGCCCGAGTGGACTCGAACATATATATATATATATATATATATATATATATATATATATATATATATATATATATATATACACACACACAAATATATATATATATATATACACACACTGTATATATATATATATATGTATGTATATATATACATATATATGTATATATATATACGTATATATATATACTGTATATCGGGTGGGCAAAAAAAAGGGAGACCAAGAACTTTGGCTGTAAAATCCAAAGTTATGGTCAGATTTCAATATTTTTTTCACAACCCACAAATAAGTACCTTTCCTATACAGTGAGCGGATTTCAAAGAAAACCAATGAAAATTACGGATTTATTGAACATTTCTTTTTGCCACTGGAAATTCTCCATTTACACTACTACTGCATTGTATGTGCAGATAAAATGTTGGAAAGTACTCACATATGGTGCTACCTTGAAGTTAAAAAAACTGCTCGATATCTTTACCACGAACTTCTACAACCTTTTCCAGTCTAGGATGGAACTCATCTATTAAAGCAAGACGACGGCAAATAAATGTTCCGAAAACATTGATAGGAAATCTGAACAGGTTAAAAGACTTGGAACAATCCTTGCATGTGGCACAACTGACTGAGCACGCCATTACGCCTAACGGTAGCATCTCTGAAGAGGAGAAAGAAGAGACCAAACAACAACGGTCAACCCTCTCCACGTGCCTCTAAAATACACAAATGGCTAACATATTAAGAAGACGCTATTATGACATTTCCAGCCCAGCCTCCTACAGCGGTGTTGATAGACTGTACAGAGGTGTTTACAATGATGGAGTAGGAAAAAAAGATGTTGAGAGGTTTTTGCGGGCGCAGAATGTTATACACTTTATAAGCCGGTGAGAAAAAGTTTAAAACAACCAAGACAACCGTGGGATCGATTGACTCTATTTGGCAAGCGGATTTAACAGACATGCGAAGATATTCAGTGTATAATGATGGCTACCGCTACATCCTATTCATAATAGATGTATTCTCTAGATATCCATGGTAATTCCTCTGAAAAATAAATCGCCTGCAACAGTTGATAAAGCCATCAAAACGCTGATGTTGAAAGAAAACAGGATTCCAGGCTATTTTTGTAAGGATATGGAGAAAGAATTTATAGGGCGAGCTTTCCAGAACATGCTGACAGAGTTCAATATCAGCTACTACACTTGCAATTCTGTACATAAGGCCTCTTTAACTGAAAGAGTTCAACGTACCACAAAGGAACGCATGCATCTTTATTTTACACATAAAAACACATACAGATATATAGGCATTCTGGAATCATTGGCCTCATCATACGACCGTTCACACTATCGCACGATTGGGACAACACCTAACGAGGTTTTAGAAAGAGCGTCAGGTGAGAAGAGATATTTGTAGAGCACCGCCACTCTCTACACCTTTAAAAATCAATGATTACACTGGGGAACAAAAAATGTTTCTTTTTCTTGGTGCCTGAGATTTTAGACCTTATTCTGGATATTTTCATGCCACTGATTCAGAAAATATCATCCATTTTGTTCTAGCAGCTCTAGTTTTTGAGATATTGCATACGTCATTACCTACTTTATTACCGTTCTGGAACGGTATTATGAGTTGCTCGTAAATCTAAATGCATCTGTATAATTAAATTGTAGCTATGATTTTGCTGATGTTGCTGTTTTGCATGTGTATTGTACATGTACTAACGTGAATTCTTTCCTGTTACAGGTGTTGACATGGCTTCATCACGAAGAAAGTGTTTAAATCATCCAGATGTGTTTGTTTTATCTGCGGAGAGTACACGTTCATTGAACAGAGAAAAACTATTACTGATTTTGTGAAAAAAGCTTATTTTGCCTATTTCAAAGTACAACTAGGGGACCAAGATAAGCCATGGGCTTCTCATGTTGTGTGTAAAACGTGTACGGAGCATCTGCGGCAATGGACCAACGGAAAGAGGAGGTGCCTGAAATTTGGTATACCAATGGTATGGAGAGAACAGAGAAACCACAGTGATGACTGTTACTTTTGTTTGGTGAATATAAAGGGCATCAATGGACGTAACCGGAGTAAATGGACGTATCCTGACATAGACTCAGCTAGACGGCCTGTTTCACATTCAGATGAGATACCTGTCCCATCATTCAGCCATCTTCCAGAGCTCCCTCAAGAAGATGATGAATCTGCTACTGACAAAGAAAGCATATGTGGGCAAAATGACAGTGATTTCGAAGGACCGTCATCAGTTGCAGAAGGTTTTAGTCAACACGAATTAAACGACCTCATAAGGGACTTAAGTCTTTCGAAGAAATCGTCTGAATTGTTAGCTTCCAGGCTGGGAGAAAAAAATTTACTGCTGCCGGGAACCAAAATCACGTTATATCGCGACAGAGAAAAGGATTTACTGCCCTTCTTCTCAAAAGAGAACGATTTAGTTTTCTGCAACAATGTGCGCGGATTGCTGATGAAAATGGGCATATCGGAATACACACCAAGTGAATGGCGGTTATTCATAGATATCTCCAAACGAGCCTAAAAGTGTTCTACACAACGGCAACAGATACAGATCAATCCCAATTGTCACTCAGTCGGTATGAGAAGAGCACGGACAGTCGCCCTAGTCCTATAAAAGATATCATACCGAGACCACCAATGGGTGATCTGTGTGGATCTGAAGATGGTGAATTTTCTCCTGGGCCAGCAGAGCGGGTACACCAAGTACCCATGCTTTATATGTCTCTGGGACAGAAGAGCTAAAGATGAACACTGGGTGAGAAGACAGTGGCCTCTGAGAGAAAACATGGTGGTTGCAGAAAAAAATATCATCAAAGAAGCTTTGGTTGACAGAGAAAGGATCATATTGCCACCACTGCACATCAAACTAGGTTTGATGAAACAATTTATAAAGGCTTTGAACAGAGATGGGACGTGTTTTGGCTACATATGTAGAAAATTTCCTGCGCTGAGCATGGAAAAGCTGAAGGCAGGTATTTTCGATGGACCGCAAATCCGGAAACTCATGAAAGACCCGCGTTTCCAAGATTCAATGGACAACATTGAGGCGCGTGCGTGGTCATCGTTTAGTATGGTTGTGAAGAATTTCCTTGGGAACTATAAGGCCGATAACTACGGTGAACTAGTGGAGAATATGCTCTCTTCTTTTTGTAAATTTGGCTGTAAAATGAGCATCAAACTGCATTACCTCCACAGTCATTTGGATCGTTTCCCAGATAACCTCGGTGATCTAAGCGAGGAACAGGGTGAACGATTTCACTAAGAACTAAGGACCATGGAAGAACGGTACCGCGGACGATTGGATACTCACATGATGGCAGATTACTGCTGGAGCATCCAACGCGAATGTCCTGGCACATCTC
Source organism: Bathynomus jamesi (assembly GCA_023014485.1). Taxonomy (NCBI): domain Eukaryota; kingdom Metazoa; phylum Arthropoda; class Malacostraca; order Isopoda; family Cirolanidae; genus Bathynomus; species Bathynomus jamesi. Next base: position 157,315 of record JAJOZX010002846.1, read on the forward strand.
ATCGCAAGAAATCTCAGAAACGCGGTTTATGTGAGATGTCTCAATGAAAGAACTTTTTTTGCCGTTCGTGTCTCAAGCTTGTTTGAATTTAAGAAATATTTTTCGTACCTTATGCTTGTTTGATGTTAATACACTATTTTTGCTGACATTCATCATACTTTTGTATTCAATTGACAACAACAGTGATTTCCAGTCAGCAATTATATAATATTATATACATTATATAGAAATATATATAGATGTATATCATATCTTGATAAGCAGAGCTGATGGAGAAAAACTAATGTCATTTTTAGAATCAGCGACCTCAATATACCCAGAAACAGGTCTAACATCTAAGTCACCAAAAGTTGTGTTCCCCAGTGTTATTTATATAAGGCTATCGCGTTCGGGAAATAAATTCGCGAAGGGATTTGAGCAAGGATGGACACGTGCGATTTTTAAAGTTAGGGCTATGAAACCTAAAGGCGAGATAATGCTGTATTACGTTGAAGATTTGAATGGAAAGAAATCGCAGGAGGCTTTTACCGCAAGGAGTTGCAGAAAATGACATTTAATTTAGGAAAATATGTTTAAAATTGAAAAAATTTCAGACAGCAAAGGTTCAAGAAAGAGAAAAATGTACCTGGTGAAATCGCTAGGTATCCAGAAAGCTTCAGCACCTATATAAAAGCAACTGCAATATAGAAGCTTAAATTGTATGCAACATGGCGCCTAACTACTTCTGTGTCGCACTACTGTCCTCTTCTCTTCTGTCTGTACACGTGAGATTTTTAAAGTTAGGGCTATGAAACTTAAAGGCGAGATAATGCTGTATTACGTTGAAGATTTGAATGGGAAAGAAATCGCAGGAGGCTTTTACTGCAAGGAGTTGCAGAAAATGACATCTAATTTAGGAAAATATGTGTTTAAAATTGAAAAAATTTCAGACAGCAAAGGTTCAAGAAAGAGAAAAATGTACCTGGTGAAATCGCTAGGTATCCAGAAAGCTTCAGCACCTCTATAAAAGCAACTGCAATATAGAAGCTTAAATAGTATGCAACATTGCGCCTAACCACTTCTGTGTCGCACTACCGTCCTCTTCTCCTCTGTCTGTACATCCTAACAACACCTTGTCCAACTTTGTAACAGAACTCCATGGACCCATTGAATTGGATCGTGATTCGTATGAGGTGGGGATATGCGAAATTCAGCATATCCACTAGCTTCTTAAGTATTGGTTATAAAGAACCCGTTTTTTCTGTTCTTAGAGACCTTGATGAATGTGAAAAATTATAGCCGAGGGCCGATATGGAGCAGCCATTCAAAAAAATACCTTTCACGAGGCACAACATGACTTGTTCGACCTAATGTATCAGTTGAAATTGGAGGAATTGGGGGATGGCTATACACCCCCACACATGTGGTATATTTACAGCAACATCGTGGGGCAAAAGTTTGGTGGGGATTCCCTGGCACGCCTGCTGCGCTTCGCTCATATTCCCAACCATAGAGGGAAGAGCTTGAGCATCACATATTACAAACCTCACTATGTGAATGTCGCCACTAATCTGTTAACCAATATCTCAATATACATAAGAACGATTGAGGGAAAATTTTCCCATTCGGTGACGAGAGCTTAACGGTGAAGCTGTACTTTCGACGCACTGAGTTATAATGGCGCGAAGGCCTTTCACAGTCTATCGAGGGGTGAGATACCAGCGTGGGAGTGGGCTTGGATCCATTTTTTCAACCATACTACGTACGGCTGTCCCCTTGCTAAAGAAGGGTGCCAGATACATCGGGAAGAAGGCGTTACAATCAGGTTTTAACAGGGTAGAAGACATAATGACGGGGGCTAAAAGCGTACGCGGGACGAAATCATCAAAGATGCAAAGAGAAAAATGCGTGGTGGTGGGAAGAAGATGGCTGTCCGGAAGAAGAAGGGGTTATCAGCACGTGACGTTAAACGTAAAAAGACAAAAAAAAAAGAAGTTTTCTAAGCGACTGAAACCTATGGGTGATAATTTTTTTGACTGATATAAGCTAAGGACATTGCTCTCATGAATCATACGTTGCTTACTTCTTGTCGAGAGAGGTGGCACTATTTCTAACTCGTCATGGCACGCTTCATCCATCCGTATAGTTCACAATGTTGTAAGTCGGAGCTGTCTCTCTTTGACATGCCTCTAACAGAAGTTTCTATTGAACACATTGACTTTATTACGATTAATCCGTTAAACACAATTAACTCCCCCAGTGCTCCTATAGAATTCGTGATACCCAGCTCGGGCCCTTACTTTTTTTATCCAAGCTGCATACACATGTACGCTAAACTACGTATAGCCCATTCAGATGGAACGGACTGCGATGATAAATACATTGTATACAGAGAAAGAAACTTTCTACATTCCATATTCAGCCTTTGTTATGTGTATTTAAATCAGGTTACCATCTCGGCAGGAACGGGGTACTACAACCTACGAGCCTATCTGGAAAATGTCCTCAACTTTCGAAAGAAGTGAAGGATATCTTTTTAACTGCCGAGGGCTATTATCAGACTAAAGACGAAAGTAGTATAAAGGACAAATTTACAAATTCTAAAAAGAAGATATACGAATGATGAGAACACCTGCACAGACGTCACATTGCAGGAGAAACTGCTTATGAATGGCATCGAAATGAAAATAAAACTCACCTCCTCGAATTCTGATATCTGCATATATTTGGGAGTTGATCAAGAAGAGGGCGCAAAATCCTTTGTGGTTCATGCTATGGAAACATTCCTTCGCGTACGGCGAGTGAAACTAAGTTCACCAAAACAAATAGACATTGAAAAAAATTTAATACATGCCACAAGAAAATACCCAATTAACAGAGTACAGATTAAACTATACACGGAAGGAACACGCTTCGTTGAATGGAAAATATAAAAAGAACGCCTTTAAATTCGAGAATTTCGGCCTTAAAACATAACTTTATACGTCAATGGCCTTGCGCTTGGCGGAACAATGGATACGGATTATTCATCAAATGCTGTGTTCCCACTTTGCTCAAGGGCATATAGTAATCTGTCCCATATTGCAAGTGCTTGTGATGAGCTTGGGATTGGTGTAACGCAGAAAGAATTCATCGATCAATTTAACCTGTATCCGTTTGACATCACTCCTGACTTATCTGCTAGTGTAAATACACACTTAAGTCCACAGCAGAGTGGGAACATCTCAGTCAGATTAGAATTCGCCAAGCCTATAGACGCGCCTATTAGTGTACTAGTATACCTCGAATCACAAGCTCTAATAGAAATTGACCGCCTCAGTCAGTAGTGTAGTCAGACTTTTAAAATGGACGAGAATACACTCCAGAGAGTAATGAATAGTGAACGAATCACACGCTCCAAATTTATCGGTGTGTTTGCGAAGAATAAAACATTGAAATTGCCAACTACGAGAGACTTCGGTGCAATTATTGTGAACACAGATGTTATTGGTGGTGAAGGGATTCATTGGATAGCCATCTATTTTAAAAATAGTGAAAGAATGTACTACTTTAATTCCCAGGGCGGTCATCCTTGGAGCGACTCTATTATTGTAAAATTTCTCGAACAGATGCATATCCTCGAAATTGTTTGGGATCTTGCCGATTCCAGGGATAATTTAGTAATACTTGCCGCATGTACTGCCTTTCATTTCTCTTACACATGCCGCGTGGGAAGGAATTTATCATTTTTTTAAATTTATTCGACCCGTGCCACACTGAGCTGAATGATGAAATGGTATGCATGGAGATAAAAACCGTTCTCCGTTTGTACGCACTCGATGTATTGTTTGATATTTTATGCGTATATATAAATTGTAACTTGAGTAATTGCAACAATATTGTGCTAAATATAAGATGTCTCCAATAATGTTACTTTGTGCTCTGTAGCTTATTCAAAATTTAATGGATGCTAATTCTGTAACTAATTTAAGTTTAATATAAAAATTTTACTATTTTATAAAATATTCCTTATGTTTCTATCATTTAATAAATTGATGAAAATAAAGTGCTTCTTGTTCTTAACCGAAACAAAAAAATGCTTACATTAGTTCCCCGACGACCTGTCATTCGTTGGACCGGATGTGATCCAATACGTCGACCTCCGTATCCAGGTCACTGGATCGAGTGTCCAGTAAAACTTCAACTCCAAATCGCTGTCGGATATTTGCGTTTTTTCAAAGCTATCAAGAAAAGTTTCTAAAACACGAGTCAGTTCTTTATCGGACCTATCAGAAAAATGACCAAGGTTGTAGACAGAAAATTATTTTTGGCTGTTTATACATTTTTCTGAATCTTTTTTAATTAAAATCCATTTCTTTTTCATAAAAAATACACACAGTGGAATATATATATATATATATATATATATATATATATAATATATATAATATTATATATATATGAAGAGAGAGTTACAAGGAGTTACAATAAGATAAAATGCCGAGTAGGGTACCCGGATCAAATAATAAACAGCAAGCAATTAGCCTAACCGAGCTCAAAAGGAAGATTAGCTACGCATCGTATGCCGACACCTGGTCTTGAACCCGATCGAATAGTTTTACACTTCAAAATGTGTTTATTATGGCATTTTATAAATTAATTATCACTTACAAGGATTAAACACTAATATATATGCATATAGGAAAAGAGTTACACTCTAATTTACAGCGGCGGAAATACTTTTATCCAAGATAGGCATACTACGCATCACCTACCATCACCGGGTCTCGAACCCAAGACTGCTGAAACTCTACACCTTTAAAGTTTTAGTAATTCTAAAAGCGTAACTGTAGAACTTTCTATAAATTTTTAAGTTAACACGTAATTATTTGATAAACAAAATTCACTCTCTAAATATTTAATAGAGTATATTAAATACAGAAAGCCTCGCGCAGTGCCCTGTAGTAAACATACATCATGCAAAGAAGGCCTTGCAGTGAGCTTAAACTAATTTTACAAAATTCTACCAAGGGAAACAAATGCGTAATAAAATTTCACTTTCAAAGGACAACTTCATGGCATAACAAAAAATTTTATGAAATACTTTTCAGTATTGTTTTCCGTAACATTATTTCACCCTAAAATTTGAAATTATCATTATTATTATTATTCATAATTGTTTGGGAGAGGCAAAAATTCAATGAATTGAATGAATAGAAATAACAAAACAGAACTTTTCCATAATATTGAAGGTCTTTTCTGAAATATTAATTATAGATTAGTTTCAATTAATTAATATTAATATAATTAAAAATTGAGGACACGGGCTATTTTAATGAAACATTTTACACCAACATGTAATGAGTTGAAAATATATTATTACGAACCCTCCATATATATATATGATGAAAATAAGTTTATAAGGAATTGCTACAAGAGTTTCAGCACTTTGTCCCCTCTTGTCTAAATCTGTTCTGACCGAATTCAAAGGATCTATTATATAAATAATTCGTGAAAGTAGAAAATTTGAATCACCTTAAAGAGAAAAATGTCACAAGTACATAAATTTTACTACTTATATTTCAAATGTGATTGGTTCACTCTGCCCAACATCACAAAACTCTTCACCTGCGAAAAGTTCGTGTGTGTGTCCTGAAGAGGGGTCGCCGACTTCAAACACCTGTGGGGAACAGTAGACGTGTGTCTGACTGGAGGCGTCCATGACGAGAGAATGTGTGGTTACACGTTGATAAAAATAACTGCTGTCGGTTCCAGCTGAAAATGCCCCCTTTTATATACGATGCGTGATCCCGATTGTAACCACCCCTCAGAAGTCCAATATTCGATTTGCAAGTTTCCTGTTGGCTGTCAGTGAATTTGGGTGTGGCTGTAACGTGAGAGCGAGGTTTTCCACCAACCAGAGACATGAACTCGTTGTCATACTCCGCCCATTGGGTTGTAATTAGACCAGCCGCGAATTCTGGGGGCGTCTTTACTAAATTTGACTTATTCATTCCTCAGATTTTTGCAGAAATAAAACAGAGCAGTAAGAGAGAGAGAGAGAAAGAGAAAAGTTTTGTTTGGAAAATAAAAATTTGGAGTAACCGTTCGGTTAAGGCGCAGGATTTTATGGGGATTTACTTCAGCTTAGGCCAAAACATTTGCGAATGCAATTTTTTTCTGAGGCAGCGAACCACCTGTTCAGAATTAGGGAGTAAAAAATCCCCGACCAGGTGTTCACCCCGTTTAGATTAATGACGCGGCAAATCTCTGATTTGCGTTTTTACTTTTGAAGTTGTAAGCTTTAGCTACCATTAAAGTGAAATCCTTAATAAGTTCACGCATGATGAGAATAAAATACAGATTTCCATTCCGAGCTTGTCAGATCGCATCTCGAAGTGTATTTAAGGCAAAAATAACAGGTGTCAGGTTTTTTTCTCAGAGAAATGAATTTAGCCTACGATTATATACAGATATAAGGTAGAGAAAGAATTTTTTCAAAAGTGAATTTTGAGCTTATATATACGCAAGATTCACTTTTAATAAAAATATTAATTAATTAAAATAATGTTGTATCTCTATTTAAATTTGTATTATTATTATTATACATGCCTGCGAATGAGAACTTTGTAAAAGTTGATATCTTATAATAACTGATTTATATAGTTCAACTACGCCGATTTCGAATAAGGTGTCCATTTTTTTCTACCACGTAAGAATTTTCTGCAAACTGGAAGTAAAAACAGCAACATAGATAAATATTATTTATTTCAATTTGTTTTAGGCACCTAATTCGCTTTGTTTTACTAATCACAAATGCAAACAACTTTAAAAAGAAAGAAGACTTAATTTCAATTACATATTCCTCTTTATTTGTCCGGAGTTTTCTTGTGAGATCTACGCTTTTTAAACTCGAATGTAGGTGCCGTTCCTTTTCTTTTACGTAATAATTCTGGAGTAACCCGTCCCACCTTCCTGATACCTCCTACATTTCTTTGATGTCTTGGCGAAACCAGTCATTTATAGACATTTATAGGCAGTATTTTTAAATCAAAATTTAATGAAAATTACTAACATATGTAACATGAAATATGACATTTTGTGAAAAAATCTGGACTCAACAAATGCATCAAAGCAACAGAATTAAATTATATTATAAAAATATTAATTTACGCTGTTATGTTTGGGTACGCGCAGATGCCCAGGTGTTCATACGATAGAAGCCCGGGTGAACACCTGGTAGGAAATATTCGGTTCACTAATTCTGAACAAGAGGTGGCTCATTTCGTCAAAAATATTTTTTGGGGAGGGGAATAGAAACATCCATTAGATAATATCAAAACCTTTTTATCTTTCATATGCGAATTTTCCCCGTCAGTAAGTCGCCCTAATTTCTGCTAATCTGCCAAAAAGAAAATCGTTGAGACGGTCACTAAGTGGAAATATATACAGTACTGGCCAAATTATTAGGAATTTTTTAAAAATTTCATTTTTTGGTATAAAATGTTAAATTAAACCAATTTTAAACGTTGAAAAGTTATTTATTTCTACACAAGAATACATGGTCATTATTTAGCAATAGTTTAGTACTTAGTTTGACCCCCCTTAGCTGCCTTAAGGGCTGCGACACGCTTCGGCATGCCATGAATCAATTTTTTGCATAATTCCTTAATACGTGTAGAGTGAAACCAGACTTGAATAAGTCGCTCTATGAGTTGGTGTTTTGTTGTTATCGGCGTTTCATGGATTACGTCCTTTAAAATACACCATAAACTTTCGATTGGGTTCATGTCTGGAGAATTTCCAGCCCATGGGAGCAACCGAACACTATTTTCATGACACCATTTTTTAACCGACTTTGCCGTGTGGCATGGAGCTGAGTCTTGTTGAAAAATCCAACGTCTATTACCATACCATTCCCTTATTTGAGGCAGTAGACGTCTTCTTAGTACTTCTATATACTTGACTTGGTTCATATTCCCCTCAACAATGCTCAAACGACTAGTTCCATGCACAGAAATTGCTCCCCAAACCATGATCTTTTGTGGAAATTTCACCGTTTTCATCAGACACTCAGGCAAAAATTCTTCTCCAGGCCTCCTTCTTACACTTTGAACACGATCGTCAAGCACGGCAATCGTTGACTCATCGGAGAACACCACCTGCAATCAAAGAAAGCCCTGTGAAAGAGTCAGTGCATAGCGTATGAAGTACAGCTAAAACGAAGTACAGTATGACTTGCTGCTTTACAGATATTTTTACTGCAGTTTTATCACGTACTGTAAATACACTTCTATGCATACTGTATTTACTGTATTAACATTCTATTTAATGTTAAATATTATTCTTACCTGTTCCCAATCCTCACTAGTCCAGTTAATGTGTTCCTTTGCCCATGCAAAACGTGCCTTCTTCATAGCCTCAGTGAGCCTGGGCTTCTTCCTTGGGCGGTAGGCTTTGAAGCCGGCAGTTAGAAGCCTCCTGTTGACTGTTCTACGACTAATATTGATGCCATCAGCCGCTAGACTACTGGAAATGTTTTTGCAAGTAGCTCTTCTATTTCTAAGAGACAAAATTGCAATCTGTCTATCAGTTCTTGGAGTCGTTACCGTTTTTCTGCCGCATCTTCCAACCCTTTTGGGGCCTACATTTTCTCCAAATACCATTTTTTTCTTAATACGAAGAACTGACTGTGGTGAAACATGGAGTTTGGCAGCGATTTCCTTTTGTTTAAATGTAGAAGAAGTTAATAAAACCTGTATTTGCCCAATTTTCCGTGGACTCAAGTCATTCTTTCCCCCCATTTTCAAATTCACTTAAAAACTGTAACAAATAATTGCCGAAATTGGGTAAATACACTATTTAAATTAAACGGTAGTTACAATGACACGTAAAAGAAAGAGAAACACACCCGCATCGCACGACAACCAAACGACAACTGACGAACAAACACGCTTCGTTCGACTAAAGAATTATGCAAAAAATTGATTCATGGCATGCCGAAGCGTGTCGCAGCCATTATGGCAGCTAAGGTGGGTCAAACTAAGTACTAAACTATTGCTAAATAATGACCATGTATTCTTGTGTAGAAATAAATAACTTTTCAACGTTTAAAATTGGTTTAATTTAACATTTTATACCAAAAAATGAAATTTTTAAAAAATTCCTAATAATTTGGCCAGTACTGTAAATAGATGAAGAGAAATAGCATTAACAATAATGTCATAAGCTTCCTGTGGTTTTATCATGATTTTGATTTGGTGTACACTTTTACAAAGTTGTTGGATTCCAATTCGACTCTTACATACTTTTCAAATAAAATTAACTCTTAAGCTTCACTCTCTCTAATAATTATTATTAATTACACTGGTCAACAAAGATTTTTTATCAGAGTAAAATTTGTGTTGGCTGGATAGGATTTTTCACGCTGATTCCAAAACTGCATTCAGATTCTTTCTAGCACGTATAGTTTTCAAGATGAAGGCATATATATAAAAGCACAGATTTAACCATTTTAAATAGGCAAAATACTAATATTTCAACATTTGATTGTGTTTATTTTATTGTGTTTTTTTAGTTTATTCATCTTATTTATTTCAATTATCTTAATTATACATCTTATGTATTTCAGGTGTGAGCTTTTACGTCTAGCAGCATTGTGATTCAGGCAACAACGCCGTTCTTTGTGTGTCAAAAGATCAGTCCAGTCCAAGAACTTGTTGTGTCAAGTTGGTGTACATTTTTTTTTAATTTATAGTTTGCTCAGGTCAGTCAACATGCCTCGACAATGTAAGAATGACCCCGACAAGTTGTTTCGTATGCGGCCAGTTGACAACTAAAACACAGCGACGAAGTATTACAACCGACATTAAGAAAATATACAAGCTATACTTTGGTTGCCATCTAGGTGACCAAGATAAACCATGGGCGCCACATCAAATCTGTTCTGGCTGTTCAAATGGATTACGTGATTGGCTTAACAAAAAGAAAGCTTCAATGCCATTTGCCATACCCATGATATGGAGGGAGCCGAGAGATCATCATGAAGACTGTTATTTTTGTAGTGTGAACTTAATGGGGTTTTCTGCCAAGGACAAACACCAGATTGTATATCCAAACTTGGATTCAGCACGTAGACCAGTAAAACATGATGAAACATTGCCCATTCCAATTCCCCAAGTGATAGGCTAGATTCTATCATAGATGACATGGAAAGTGATGAAGGTGCAACTGGCGTTTCCGGACCATCTACAGAATCAGAGTACACTTTTGAAGGTAGACATTTAGAGCCTAAAAAGTTAACCCAAGGACAGTTGAATGATCTTGTTAGAGACTTATCGCTGTCTAAAGAGAAATCAGAGCTTCTCGCCTCAAGACTAAAGGAGAACAATTTACTTGAGAACAATGTTCGTATTAGTTACTACCGAAAGCGGAATTTTGAATTAACAGCATTCTTTTCAGTAGACGGTCCTCTCTGTTATTGCCATGACATCAATGGACTATTTACAGCCATATCTCAGACGTATGTGGCATCTGAGTGGCGCCTCTTTATTGATTCGTCGCAGAGAAGCCTGAAAGCAGTTCTTTTGCATAATGGTAATATAATGCCATCCATCCCCATTGCCCATTCCGTCCATCTAAAAGAGACATATGACAATATGGATATACTACTTAAGGCAATCAAATACGACAGTCATCAATGGAATGTTTGTGGAGATCTAAAAGTTATAGGAATGCTTATGGGTATGCAGTCAGGATTCACAAATGGATATGTGAAAACTTTCTTGGAAGCAACAAGTCACCTGCGTATAAGGATGGAGTCAAGAACCTCCTTGATGCCTTCAAAGAAATGGAGTGTCGAATGTCGTTAAATATTCACTTCCTGCATTCCCACTTAGATTTCTTTCCTGAAAACCTTGGTGCAGTGAGTGACGAGCAAGGAGAGCGCTTCCATCAAGATATTCAGATGATGGAGAAGCGCTACCAAGGATATTGGAATGAAAGCATGATGGCGGACCATTGTTGGATGCTGTATCGTGACAATCCAGGCCAAATTTACAAAAGGAAATCACACTCACAGCGCTTTTAATAAAATAATGTATATATTCTTTATTTATAAGTACATTGAATAAGGTATATGATGTATTTGTTGTTTAGCATTCCTAAGTGTGATCTATACATCCATAAATTTTCTTATAGCAATATCAAAAACTTAAAAATATCAAAACCACTGTATCTATATAACTCTACGTGCTAGAAAAAAAATAAAACCAGATTCGGAATCAGCGCGAAAAATGCATTAAGAAAAGTGTGATCATGTTTGTGATGAGAAAAAAGTTTCATTTTGTTGGCCAGTGTTATTAGAGAGAGTGAAGCTTAAGAGTTAATTTTATTTGAAAAGTATGTAAGAGTCGTATTGGACTCCAACAACAGATGTCACGGAGGGAAATGATTTCGATCTATTTCATCGAGTATGTCCTTAAAAGGCAAAACTTTACTTTATGTCGAAATTTTACCTGAATAGTGATTAAAGAATAGCTATGTGCCTTTAGGGCCAATAAAGAATAAATTTAAAAACTGTCTACAAGATACTGGAAAATTTTGTTACTCACTTATTTAATCTCTTACAATGCTCTACTATATATGTATACATACAGATATATTTTTATTACATATAAATGCATTACAATATACGAACCAACCTTTGAAACCGTATTTAATTGCATATTTAATTTTCCATTTGCGTATTTAATTTTCATGACACAAATATTTACTATCATACAGGTGTGAATTTTATTTACTATTATTATTATTATTATTACTAACACAATTATTTCTAATGCCGAAAACATAAACACAAAACAATTTTTAAACACAAAATAGGCAGGCTGTATATAAAGTAATAAAAGTTGAAGAGGAAAGAAAAAAAAGAAATGAGTCATCGGAGAGCAAATTTTAAGTGTGTGTCTCCGACCGAACGAAACGAAATCTAAAGAAAACGGACGAAATAGAGTCTGACTCCATGAGAAGAAAAACAACGACTAACGAATTTCGACTCAAACTGACTCGAACGGTGGAAACAGTCTGACTCAATGAAAATAAAAATTTTAAGTCGAAACGGTTGAAACAGTGACTCCAACGAGAAGAGAAAAAAAACCGACTGAAAATTTATGACCGCGAAATTTGGAAGGGACGCTACGAGGATTTCGAAAGTGTGGCGCCATTGTTAAGGAATGGAAATCGAAATTTGCTTGCAAATGGGTTAACACATTGCGTCTTACTGTTTAAAATACCGAAACAGAATGTTATTAATTTCATAAAGACTATAAAACGGTACCGAAACAGAATATCTACTAATTTTTTCTTACGGAGAACGTGGGAAAATGCCGTTATTTTAATTTAATAGAGACTACTCGTGATTAATCGAAAGAACACACGCACAAATTTTCAATTCCTATTCATAAGACACGAAAGCCTATGTTAATAACGGAGTGCGTGGGTTCGTATTATTAAATTGATAACAATTTAATAAGATTAGCTGCCACCAAATAATGTAGTGATTCTCATTCCTTCTCTTTTATAATTCATTATTTTCTTTCCTTTCTACGGTTGAGCCGGTAGGCGACATTATAATTTGAACAAGGCGAGGGAGACGGGGGATTAATTATACACTTAATTACACTTTACTGACTTTTATTTATTCCGAAGACACTTTTAGATAAACTGGGTAATGCAAGGGGGAAATTAACGTTAAAATTTCATCCGGAGAGAGGAACAAAAGAATATTCTAAATTTACAAAAACATCGTAATACAAAAAACACCTTATTTGGTTAACAGCCGTCCGATAACTGAAGGGCATTTCTGTCCAGCCTTCAGAACATTTCGAGGTGTTGCCAACTAGTATTTTGTAACCAAAGAATTATTTAAACAATTACTTTTCTTATTTAATATTATTACCTTCTTTATTAAACAAACATTATTAAATTCTTATAAACAAAACATTTTAATTCTTAATTAAACATTACTACACTCGCATCACCCCCTTGAAAATAAGTTTTACACTAGGAAAACTTATTAATATAGTTTAATAAATTTATTTATTTATTCAACAAAGTTATTTATTTTGCTTTTTTTTACTGTAACAAGTTCAAAGTTAGAAGAGACAAGAAATCATTTCAGTGACAAATTCCACACATTAGATTTTTTGTATCATTTTATAAAAATCGAAAAAACTATAATTTTCACATTTGCATAAAATAACATTTCAAAGTAATAATCAAATTTACAACCTGTAACGAAGCTGTTACGTGAAAAATAACGGATAATTTTCTGAACACTGGTTACACAAATTTCAAGTTCACAATTTATTCCAGCGATTCCTCAACAAAGATCGCTTTACATTCGAAACAATTATTTATATAGTTATACAGTTACTACCAGGGCAACATAGAAAGAACAAGAAAACTTTTATATATAATACTGACCAGAGAGCACATACTATTTCACGAAATACAAAACAAATATGGGCAATAATCGCACCCTTTCACTTATAATTTCATTACATACAGTAGTAATCAGTACATTAAATGCTGGACGTTGTTTAGATCACAATCCGCACAGTTGACAACGGACTTCTTAATTTTCGAAATGCAGCTCTCCTGCTTACTTCGCTAGAATGCACGGGGTTGCATCACCATGCAACGGGTCGGCACGCTTGAGGTTAATTCCGCTCTCTCTCCAAATGGCGAACAAAAACAAGAGAGACGTCCAATTCTAAGAGGATCAGGGGATAGAGATATTTGAAAGTGGAACCACGCAACGGAATTGGACGAAATTTGCAATTCTAGAAGTCGACGAAGAAACTCGCATCTCTCATCTCGACTTTGGTCGGTGAACGCTGCTCTTCCTACGTCCAGCTGAAAGACTCTCTTACTGGCAATAACCAAACGATCATTTCGCCGTAGGCGGCTTCACAACGAACCTACTATGTCTGTATGGATAGTAAAGCCTTAGACACTCGTTCAAACTCTCGTGGTTTGCCTACCGAGTGCTAAAACACATATTTAGCGAAGCATCGCGCAGCATAACCAGCGGCTTCCCGAAAAATACCAGTAGATCATTTTCGACCAAAACTGTCCTGCACCAAGTCCTGCGCATTCGGTTTCTTTTCTCTCACTCTTCTTATCTCTTTTCTCTCTCTCTCATCGTTGATCGATCACCTATCGGGTCAACTAAACTCAATGGATGGAATTCGGATCCAACTTAGTTGCTTCCAAATCGAGTCTCTCGAAATTTTGTCAAAAAAATATCAAAGTTTATACTGCTACTGATTATCACTTTTTCATATTTAATTTACCGAATTTTCTTGACACTTCACTTCGAAACAATAACTATAATTTGCTTTGGCCAAATTCACGGAAAACTATTACAAATTTTACAGAATTCACAAAAATTTAATCACGCCCGAGCTACCAATAAAGTCACTTATGGCAGGTACATCGGAGAAGATATTAAAAAAAAATCATGAAATGCAACGAAACAATACTGCATAGTAGAAATATAAAAGTACCCCTACATAGTAACTGTTATTATAATTTAACAAATATTATTATTATTCAAACTACCTTCAGAAATTAAATCGATACATTTAAATGCAAAAGACAAAAATGAAAGCCAGAAACTTCATGACATCAATACCCGAAAATCATGAAAACTCTTACACTTTAGGGGGGGGGGGCACACATAGATTACCACAGCGCTATTGGCAAACTAAAAGGCTCCATCTCGGGTTAACACTCAAGCTAAAGTTTCATTTGCACGAGTAAACCCAAATGAAGTTTAAAAAAAAAGATTTTCCAAAACAGTCATTAAATAAAAAAATGTAAATATTAATATCGAAAATTAATTTAATACATTAATTCCAACCTGCAACGCTAAATTTCATAGGAAGAAAACTCGTAATTCCAAATTACATCTGAGAGAAAACTCTCTCCTTCAACACAAAACCCAGTATGGTTTGTAAATTACAAGAATTCCAGTAATTTATCGTTTTCAAGTGGAACTAAGCACAAATTTACATAGTTATTCTAAATAAGAACAGATATTATGAACCGAAAACTTCAGCGCAACCTACTATGTAAACAAAAAAATAAAATAAATCATTGCATAATGAGAGTGTACGCTTTGTGTTCCAGACGAACCTCTAGAAAAATATACCTGTAGCGGATCGACAAGAAATACACCAACAAATAGACAGACAAATTCTTCTTTCTACGCCTTCATCAAACATTATTCGAAAAACACACGTGGGCAAAGAATCAAACAATGGAAACGTCTGTTTCTTCCCAAAAGGTGCGAACGCAAGCTCTTCAACAAAAGGACGCGCGGACAAGGCGTCTTAAGATTTGGCGCGAAGTCCTACGTCACAGGAACTACGTATAAAAGTGAGCTTCCACTCACACTCATTCTCACTCACACAGACACTCGCTTTCTACCTCGTCGAGCAGATCTCATCACGTCAACCGCCCTCCGGTTTCCCGCCGGAGGAGCGGCCTGCTGCTTCCTTCAAGGCCTACGATTTATCATCAAGTAAGACCTTCTACAGACCGCCTGCAGAAGCAATCCTTCGAAGCCCAACCGGAATCACTTCAGGCCTACGCCTGCAAGATCATTTATAGGCAATCCTGCAACCTCGAGAAGTAACATCACCTCAAGCCTACGTTTTACGAAGCCTACATCAAGCATCTCCATCATCTCGAGAGGCTTAACGGACAACGACAATTCGAGCATACGGTAATAGTTCTCTTTTCAAGATTCCTTCAACAGCGGTTTCATCGTCCCGTAAAGATAAGTACATCTTCTCTAAGTAAATCACATGAAGCCTACATTAGCCTACCGCCGAACGGTAGGCTATACTCCCAAAGTGAGTAATTAAACGTTCCAATTGACTCTCGTTAAAAGACGCAATAGGCCCATTTTCCCAAGCCAAGTGTCATTCCGAAAACCGTAACTTCGCGTATCATTGTGTGTTATTGTGTTCATTTATATGTTTATGTGATAACTTAATTTCTCTTACTGCAGGCCTAATTCATTTACAGTGTATATTCCCTCAACTATCATTAGGCCTATCCAATAATGCATGTCATTAACTTCCATTATTATGGGGCCGCATCATTTATTGTGTCATTACTAGGCCAATTCAATCATCTAGCCTACTTAATCAGAGTGTCATGTTTTCCATGCAATGTACCAAACGCACGTGCATTCTTTATATCATTTACTAGGCCCATTCAATGTTCCATGTTGCATACCATTTACATACCATCAATGAGTATATTACTTATTACGTGTCAATTAAGTTATTAACGTTTCATCTTATAGCTAAGTCTATGTCATAAGCATAACATAAGGGCTCTCAAACAATCACTGTCAATTCTTTGTTAATCACAATGAATAAATAATATCTTTATTTTTCATAATAAAATACAAAACCATAAGGTCTTTTATAACCTTAATATTAATTTGCTTGGGTGTAATCCAAGCTGGTGACCCTCGCTGCCATTCCGGACGCTTCCAATAGTATGGTGGGCCTACTCCATTAGCTACTTTTCAATTGGTGATACTTTACATCATAAATTACTAACCCAGCCTATCAATAAACAATCAGTCATTGCATCAATTAATCATTAGCATACAATCAAATCATTATCACCTTAAACGGCTAAAAATCAGGTCCACTATATACCTAACAGGATTAAACTGTAATACATCGTGAAACAATTTTTTAAACATTTTCTATGCAAACGCGTGACCGGAAAAAATTTCATTATTTTTATCCAAATTAAAATGTAAAAAAAACACTCATCACAATCAAATCTAAATTCAGAATAAAAAAATTTAAACAGCAAATATCACTTGATATTTTCATTAAAATGAAAAGGAAAAATAGACAAAAATAATCAGCCCACCTACAAAAATATAAAAATGAATGAATATATAAAAAAGTTAAAAAAAAACAGAAATTAATTTATCAAACGAATTTACGAACCCAATACCTGTATTTCAATTAAACAAATTTTTATCTTTTTATAAAGAATTAGTTTACTTTGAGGTCTCACACAATTTATATACGGCAAGCATATATCCTTATATCGTCCGAATTTTACAATATAAGTTGGTGTCTTTAACGATTAGTTTTCGACTTTAAACCTAAAAATACAATGATCTACCTTAAACTAGAAAGCGAAAAGCGAAAAAGCAACTTAAACTGCAAAGCGATACTTAAAGTATACACATATGATGGTCATGTGCCGCCTGAAAACCTAAATATGATTGTCATGTGCCGCCTGCAAACCTAAAACGATATACATCTATCGAAGAATAACTTTAAAAACTGTTACTAGATACTGAAAAATTTTGTTACTCACTAATTTAACCTCTTATAATGCTGTACTATATATGTGTACATACATATATATTTTTATTACATATAAATGCATTACAATATAAGAACCCCCCTTTGAAAACGTATTTAATTGCATATTTAATTTTTCATTTACATATTTAATTTTCATGACACAAATAATTTACTGTCATACAAGTGTGAATTTTATTTACTAATTATTATTATTATTATTACTAACACAATTATTTCTAATGCCGAAAACATAAACACAAAATTTTTAAACACAAAATAGGCAGGCTGTATATAAAATAATAAAAGCTGAAGAGGAAAGAAAAAAAGAAATGAGTCATCGGAGAGCAAATTTTAAATGTGTCTCTCCGACCGAACGAAACGAAATCTAAAGAAAACGGACGAATTAGAGTCTGACTCCATGAGAAGAAAAACAACGACTCACGAATTTCGACTCAAACTGTACGAACGATGGAAACAGTCTGACTCAATGAAAATAAAATTTTTAAGTCGAAACGGTTGAAACAGTGACTCCAACGAGAAGAGAAAAAAATTGACTGAAAATTTTTGACTGCGAAATTTGGAAGGGACGCTACGAAGATTTCGAAAGTGTGGCGCCATTGTTAAGGAATGGAAATCGAAATTTGCTTGCAAATGGGTTAACACAACGTATCTTACTGTTTAAAGTACCGAAACAGAATAGTTATTAATTTCATAAAGACTATAAAACGGGTACCGAAACAGAATATCTACTAATTTTCTTCTTACGGAGAACGTGGGAAAATGCTCTTATTTTAATTTAATAGAGACTACTCGTGATTAATCGAAAGAACACACGCACAAATTTTCAATTCCTATTCATAAGACACGAAAGAATGCAAAAGCCTATGTTAATAACGGAGTGCGTGGGTTCGTATTATTAAATTGATAACAATTTAATAAGATTAGCTGCCACCAAATAATGTAGTGATTCTCATTCCTTCTCTTTTATAATTCATTATTTTCTTTCCTTTCTGCGGTTGAGCCGGTGGGCGACATTATAATTTGAACAAGGCGAGGGAGATGGGGGATTAATTATACACTTAATTACACTTTACTGACTTTTATTTATTCCGAAGACACTTTTAGATAAACAGGGTAATACGAGTGGGTAAAAACACTTTTAGATAAACGGTTTAATGCGAGGGGGGAATTAACGTTAAAATTTCAGCCGGAAAGAGGAACAAACATCGTAATACACAAAAACACCTTATTTGGTTAACAGCCGTCCGATAACTGAAGGGCATTTCTGCCTAGCCTCCTGACCATTTCGTGGTGTTGCCAACTAGTATTTTTTAACCAAATAATTATTTAAACAATTATATTTCTTATTTAATATTAATATCTTCTTTATTAGACAAACATTATTAAATTCTTATAAATAAAACATTTTAATTCTTAATTAGACATTACTACAAAATATCTCCATGGAACAGTTTTAGCGCCACTACTCTTCATAATCCTGACATAGATGTGGACATTTCCAGAGACAGCGTAGTAACATCCTTTGCCGATGACACAAAGATCAGTAGAAAAATTAGAAACCTAGGAGATGTTTTGTAAGAGATACAACAATATGAAGTTTAAGACTGAGAAATTTTAACTGTTACAGTACGGAAAAAGGGGAGTACCTAAAATCCATGGAGTGCAAAAGAAGATAAGACGCATGGTACATACAAGCCCCGATAAGCCACGTGCACCTATATGAGGTGGAGAGTATAAGAAGCCAACTCATTTCTTCATCAGGCCAACTCGAGAGGAGGGGAGATAAGCTTGACCTTCGTGTTAAAAATAGGGACCGCATGTACTCTTTTGATTCACTCAGCCCTGTAGTGATCCTGTTATTGTAAAATTTCTCGAGCAGTTGCATATCCCGGAAGTTGTATGGAATCCCTTCCAACTACAAGGATATTTTAGTAATACTTGCGGGGTGTACCGCCATTCATTTCTCATGCATGCATATGTCACGTGGTAAGGAATTAAAAAAAATTTTATGATTTCTTTCATTTAATAAATTGATTGAAATTCATTGCTTCTTCTTTTTACCCGAAAAAAAGCTCGAAACTTAAAAAAAAGAAAACTTACATTATTTCGTTAATGATGTGAGAATCGCTGGGTTGGTTGTGCGGTAAAACAGCGCCATTTCCTGACTGGTCGTCCGTTAAACTGATGCAAATCTTTTAAGTTGATTTCTGATAATTATCATTTTTAACAGTGATTTCCAAATAAAATCAATAATGTGTGTGTGTGTGCCGTCCTCACTTTCTATTCCTGACAAAACTTTCTCTGTATATATATATATATATATATATATATATATATATATATATATTTGATTCAATTCCATTTTTGAGTACTTCCGAAGTGTGTGTGTGTGTGCTTGTGTGTTAATTTTGAAAAAATGTATAAAATGTCTCTATAATATTAATGATAATCGTAATAATAATAATAATAATAATAATAATAATAATAATAAACCTTTTCTTCCATGCAAAGAAAAATAAAATATAAAAATAAATTTAATACACAATAACAGAGAAGCAAAATCGCCGAAATGTTGGTCAAACCACATTTCAATGTTTTTGGTCGACGATAGTTACACTCTTCTCTCTTTCTTGGTTGGAGAGCGAAGTCCTTTTAATGTAAATGTATTTTACTTTGTTTTTATAAGATTTAACAGTTAATTAACTTTGAATTAGCGGAATTTTCTTTATATAAAAAATAGAATAATAATATAAAAGTATATATAGATTTATTTAAGAATGTATATAAATATATATAGTGTAGTAAAGTGAAGTTATAAATAATCCTAAATATGTAAAAAGCTTAAAATTTGCTAATTAGAAAAGTAAATAGGCATGGCATTTTCGGGGAAGTTTGTCTAATGTAGTTATTGTTTTTCTTTATACATATATATATTATATATATATATATATATATACATATACACACCTTTGGTAACCTTTGGTTAGCTTCCGCCCGAATTGTTCATTTTGACGAATGTCAAGCTTTTCACTCCACCTTAGACCTACAGTTTAATGTAGAATCCGAACCACGCCCCATCAGCAGCCCAGCGTCTTAACCTTTATCTACCAACCAGTTTCTTTATTGTGTGGAAGAATGAACAGCTGGGTTTTGCTGTGCGCCGGCTGCCGTCGGGTCTCGAACCCGGGGCCGATGGATTCGTAGTCAGCGACGCTAACCACTACACCACCGAGGCGCATATATATATATATATATATATATATGTATATAAAGTGTAGTAAACTGAATTTATAAATAAACTTAAATTTATAAAAAGCTTTAAGAATTACTAATTAGAAAAGTAAATAGGTACTTTCGGGGAATTTTGCTAAAATAATTGTTTTTTTTTTATAGATATAAACATAAATATATAAATATAAATATATTATATATATATATATATATACATATATATATATATATATATATTAGGGATGTACCGATGTACGAATATCGGTATCGATAGTGTCGGCCTGTTTTTAGAGTATCGGTATCGGTATCGGCATCGACCGATACTGCCGATACTTTTCCAAGTTCCCATTTTAAAATTAATATTTACTTATAAAATGCAGTTGAATAAATTTTCATTTGAATAAACTTGTTGAATACATATGAAGTTTCATAATTTTTCTTTGCTTCCTCTTATTTTTGAAACTGCTATAATTTGAAACCAATTGCGTATCACGAGATTATTACATCAATTTTTCACTAGAATTAAACATTAACGCCTAGGAAGGACTTATATCTAGAGGTATATTTACATAACGCACCTCGGGCCCCGAGTTGGACTAGAGTAATGTAGTAATTAGTAACTATATAGTGGCATACGTAGTTATAAATAGTGTCTACGCTCTTGTGACTAAATTTATTTTAGTACTTTATATTTATACAGTTATATTTATACAGTATGCACGACTATTACTGTATAAATAATTAATGATAAAATGTTTGTATTAACTTTTAAAATAAAGTATCGGTATCGGTGTCGGAAAAATATCGGCCTATTTTGAGTATCGGAGTATCGGTATCGGTATCGTTTGAAAAACGAGTATCGGTATCGGCCAAAATTCTGAAATCGGTACATCCATAATATATATATATATTAT
Organism: Bathynomus jamesi; assembly: GCA_023014485.1. Lineage (NCBI taxonomy): Eukaryota > Metazoa > Arthropoda > Malacostraca > Isopoda > Cirolanidae > Bathynomus > Bathynomus jamesi. The sequence continues at coordinate 178,856 of JAJOZX010002846.1, forward strand.
ATATATAAAGTGCAGTAAACTGAAGTTAAATAATCCTAAATTTATAAAAATCTTCAAAAACTATTAATTTGAAAAGTAAATAGGTACTTTCAGGGAAGTTTGTTAAAATAATTGTTTTTCTTTTTATATATATATAATATAAGCACACCGGACAAAAAATTAGTCACTCCTAATAGCACCGATAGTAGGAAGTTCAAGGTCACACAGAGGGCGCTGATGTAGCATTGGTAAGTGACAAGTAGCGGTGACGTAGCACACAGGATCAGATCTGTTTCGTGAGGTGGTGAAGAACAAAGTGTGTGTTGGATATAGTCTGCAAAATGGGGGTCGTGAGGCAGACGTTACTCAGTGGCAAAAAGGAGCCATCGTGTTTGGCAGAGCCCACGGACACAAAATGTCTGAAGTAGCCCAATTTGTTGGTGTGTCAACGCGTACTGTTCAGCGAGTTTACAAAGAGTGGTGTAGTTCGCAATCAACTGAAAATCGACGGCGTAACTGTGGCCGGAAAACAATTCTCGACAATAGGGGCCGCGCCATGTTTCTCGTCTAGTAACTGCAAATCGTTTTCAAACCAGAGAACAATTGCTCCAAGAAACCAATGAGGTTCTCCAGCGACCAATTTCCGAACGGACACTGCGACGAGAACTGCATGCGATGGACATCTGGAGCAGGGTACCACGGAAGAGGCCGCTGTTAACAGCAAGTCACAAATTGGCACGTTATAAATGGGCTCAGAGGCACAAAAACTGGATTGCGGCAGATTGGAAACGTGTAATTTGGTCCGATGAGTCCCGTTTTTGTTTGTTCTCCAATGATGGGAGGCGACGAGTACATCGCAGGTCCAATGAAGCCTTTAATCCTGAATGCGTCGAAGGTGTTGTTCAGGCTGGAAACAGAAAGTGAAGCGCAGGAATAGACACCCACGGACTCTGGCGGAACTTCGGGACCGGCTGATGAACGAGTGGCAGCAAATCGATGTTCAGTACATGCACAACCTCGTAGAGTCTCTGCCTCGCCGGATTCGTGCGGTTATCAAGGCCAGAGGCGCCGTCACACGTTATTAGGTACATTCTGAGAGGGGTGACTAATTTTTTGTCCGGTGTGCTTATATGTACATATAAATTGTGATATTGCTTGCATTTTCAGCCAATTGTTTTTCATTCAATATCAAACCTTGGTGGTTAGCGTCGCTGACTATGAATCCATTGGCTCAGAGCTCGAAACCCGGCGACGGCAGCCGACGTGGGTACGCTGGGTGACTTAGTGGTTAAGACTCTGGGTTGATGGTGGTTCGGATTCCACGTTCAACTGTAGGTCCAAGGTGGCGTGAAAAGCTTGACCTTCGTCAGAATGAACAATTCAGCCATTTTTTGTCTTTCTTGGAATAAAAGGAAATGCTGTTTTTTAAGATATTTTATATAAGAGATGATTGACAAAAGTAAATAGACACTTTCGGTTTGGCTTTAGAGTAAATGAAAGCTATGCAGGATTTCGAATTATAGGTAAATTAAATATTATTCTTATAGAATATGTTATTGGAATAATGTACAATATGAAGAGTCCTGTGTATTTCTTTTATTATTAATATTGGTGTTTTATTTATTTCTTTTGCTAAGCCATGGATTAATATAAAGAGTCAAGTGTATTTCTTTTATTGTTAATATTGGGGATCGTTTTGCGTTTAAATGTATTGAATTAATTCTTTTGCTGAGCAAATTAAGGAGAACGTCTCCCTCGCTCTTGCCTTTAATAAATAATAGAATTAAAATAAATGGTGCCGTCTGGCAACCCTGCATATATAAATAAATAACAACAGTAACTGGCAACCGTTCCAGAAATAAAAATTAAAATAAATGATGTTATCTGACAATTCTCCTTATACAAATAAATAAAATAAATAGTACTTTCCGCCATCTCATCTATTTATAGTTAAGTAAATAAATAGTGCTCTCTGGCAACCCTGCCTTTAATATATAAATAAATAAATAAGTGGTATCCCCTTCATATAATTAAAAGTGGTATCTGGCAACTCCCGACCCTCTATATAACAGCTGCGGATCCCCTGGACGCTCATTATGCGAGTGACTCCGGTGGATGAAACTCTCCCTCTCCTTCTTAGGTTTAGGCTTAGGTTAGGGTTTCCCTTTGGGTGGTGAGGACATCCCACCTTCTACCCGAAAGACTCTCCTCCGCCTCCCTTCTCTCTCCCTTAGGTTAAGGTTACCCCTTTGGGGTGAGGTTATCCTACCTTCTCCCCCCAAAGCTTCCCCCTTCATTGCAATTTTGGGGATAACCCTCCCCCTTATTGCAAGACCCTCTCCCCTTTTCAGCATCCCCCTTGTTGCAAGACCCCTCCACCCTTTTTGACACCCCTACCCCCTTTTCAACAACCCCTCCCCCTTGTTACATACCATCCTTGCAACATTCCCACTCTTCCCTTTGCAACATTGCTCAACATTTGCAACACTGCAATTGCACTCCCATTTTGGCGCCATGCTACTGAGGTGCACCTCATTATTCACCGTTGTTGTTGTTTAGCCGATTAGCCCACCCTGATTGAGCAAGCTGACGGCACGCAGGTAACCGATCGCCCTCTCCGGAGTGGACCAGAGGTTCAGCGCACTAGTGATGTTGTGTTGTGTTCTATGTTGTGCTAGAGTGGTACAGTCTGCCATAATGTGTTCAATTGTTTGTGGTGTGTCCTGGCACAGGTGGCAGGTGTCGTCTGTGGAGTTGTCTAGTCTGTGTTTATATGTCTGTAAGTTGGGGTGATGTCCACATCAGAATCGTCCTAAGTTAACTCGATCCGATCTGCTCAGGCTGATCTCTGACCTGTTAATGGGTGGCGGCTTCGAACCTAAGACCGCATTTGGACCGAGTCGTGTCAGTGCTTTGTGGGTTAGGTGTGTGTGTATATGTTTTCTGTACTGTGTGATGTCTGTGGGGCGTGGTATGGAATGGAGTATTTGGCTATAATGTTTCTCTGGTGTTACCTTAATGGTGCGAGGTGTCGGTACATGATTGTACATGTAGTGGCAAGGATGTTGTGGGTTAGTTGTTGCTTCTGCCATGAATTGTGTTCCCTTCATGTCTAAATGTTCCCTAACTTTCAGTATTTTTGTTTCTGTGGGCAGGTGTTCTATTGGTGTTGTTTGAGTGCATCCTGTAATGATACGAAGTACGTTGTTTTGTATTGTCTGTAAGGTGTTTATATTTGTGTTTGAGATAATGGTTGCCCATCATGGGCTATCATAGACCATAACTGAGCGAATATATTGTTTGTATATGAGTGATGTTGTTCCCTGCTGGTGTCCAAAGTTTGTGCCTGTTAGTACCCTAAGCGTGTTAAGTCTTGACATACATTTGTTTTTAATGTCCTGAATGTGGTTTGCAAAAGATAATGATGTGTTGTATGTGACCCCAAGTATTTTGGTCCTGTGAGTGTGTGGAATGTTGGTGTTGTTTAGTGTAAGCTGTGGAGTTATCTGGTGTTCTTTTGCTTGTAAGCAAGGTGATAGTTGATTTTGTGGGCGCTATTTTGAGTCTATTCTGTGTGAGCCAGTCTTGTATACTGTTTATGTATGTGTGTAGGTTATTTGTAGCGGTGTCGATATTGTTGTGGGTGGATGTTAGAGTGATGTCATCTGCATATGATGATAAGGTAAGCTTGTTATCTATGGGTGTTGGAATGTCATGCATGTATAAGTTGAAGAGTGTTGGAGAGAGAACAGAGCCTTGAGAAACCCCGTTCGGAAAAAGCTTATTTTAGATGACTTGCCATTAAATGTGACAAGTGAGTATCTTCCTGAAAGATAGATTATGCAATGTTGAATAATGAGGTGTACCTCATTTTTCAACGTTACACCGATCCAGCATCAGTCTAAAGGATGTTATAAAACAAATTGAGGGTTCCGCAGCAGCAATTTTTATAATTACCCCAGAGTTGCTACCCATAAATATTAGTGCAGAAAGTACATGAAAAGAGTGTCTGCAGTCTCACTTGTACAGAATTTGAAGTTTCTAATAATCTTGTTTGCTTTCGCACAGCAACTTCGATATTGTTTCGTTATGTCTGAGTCGTCACACAAGGAGCTGGTGATAAATTGACCCAGACACTTAAATTATATTGTTTCGTCTCACATTATGATAATAATATTAGCTGTTTGGTTTGAGATTTTAGGATGTAATTGCATAACATTAATTTTAGTAACATTAAAATTAATGTCATAGATCTGTGAATATGATTCACAAATTTTTATAAGATGATTCAGACCTTTAACCAGAGAGCTTGTTAACACCATATCATCAGCATAGACCAAGTTATTTATCGTCATGTTATCTATACAACATCCCACTCTTGCCTCATTAAGAGAAGTAATTAATCCATGAATATACACATTAAACAGCAAAGAAGAGAGCAAAGAGCCTTGTTTAACTCCGTTTGAGGAACTCAAGCATTTGGACAATTCATTGCCCCATCTAACCATAAAAGTTTGGCGAGCGCACCAAAATTTCTATATATTTAAAACATAAATTGAAACATTCCTCTCTTCTAATGTTCATAAATAGAATGTTGTGATTCACGCTTTCATATGCTTTGTTTATATACAAAAAAACAATTCCACAGGAGGAGATTGTAGACATCAATCGACCAGGCCATTACTTCGGGGAGAACGTTAGACAGGAAACAGGGAGTGCTGGAACTCCCGTTTCTTTTGTCACTGTCCTCCTTACCTGATCTGTTTCCGTGTCTCATCCAACCTTTGAGCAGTCCAGCATGCTCTCAAACACACACTTCTCTCTATAATCTTCACTACACATACTGTACATTAAGGCGGGGCGAAAATATATCGGACTCAAGTTGTCCGTATGAAACATGGCTGAGAAGGTGCTCTAGTACCCACCTATCTTAAAAACATCAACTTTTATAGCCTATGAATATGCGCATTCTCGCAACTTTGACCTCAATTTTGAAGAAAAGCCAAAATTTTGAAGCAAATTTAGTTTGGTTAAAAATTATATTTCCTTTTATAAACCCAAACATATGTTCATCACTAAATTATATGAAGTGTAACTGCTATCCTCTTGTTGATTCACTTAAAATCTGACTTTGTTTCCCTTTTTCGATTATGTAGCCGAGATTTTTTGCTGAGAATAACCATTCCATGGCGGGTGTCATGTCCGTAGACTTCACTTACAGAGGAGATTTCCTTCACATTTCTTTCAACTGCCTGGGAATGACGGGTATATGTCAAGAATTATGGGTTTTTGGCAGTCATCAGTGCTACGTATAACATCAGAGAGCAAGGCAGGAACAATAATATCCATTTCGTTTCAATCAATCATATCCATGTAGGTCGAAGCTGAGAAGTTGAGCCTGATGGATTTCTTGTCAAACATTCGAATTTCACCCGGTATAACTCCTTTTCGCTTGTAGCACTTTTTCGACTGCTAGCTTCCGAATATTCTTATTCTTGTCAGCGATAGCAGATAAAAGGATATTATTTTCAGGAAGACAAAAGTAGCAATTGTTTTGTAACACAGGACGAATAATGTCTTGGTCGATTGTATGTAGTTTTTGGTAGAGCTCAATCACGAAGAAAATTTTTTTTGCCCCAGCCTGGCAAGACCAGTTTGCTTTGATGTAGAACCATGCAGGAGCATAGAAGTTCAGTATAAAATGAGCAATCCTTTGAAGTATCTCTGATGGCTTTTCGTGTGACATGTAACAACGTAAGAAACGATTTGCTTTTGTCAGCCACCGTGCATTATTGAGAGACCCAGGTTGAGCAGTCTCTAACGATTTGATAGCTGAACCTCTATCATAACCTTTATGAATTGACAAACACGCCTTATAGAGGTAATGCTGGTCACTGCTGAGATCTGCTAGCACTACTTCTGGTAAGTTCATCACTTTTCCAGCGAGAGGTGGAAATATTGCAATTGATCTGTTTTTTGGATTAAAGTTCAGATCCTTGCCGATTTTGCCCTGTGAACTTCTAGATCCTGTCGTTTGTCCGTCAAGAACTTCCAGGTATTTTCTCAAGGGAAGCTCATTAGTGTGAGGTAAACAAATAAACCATTGTAATGTTTTTCCCAATGTCAGCTCTAGTTTTCTAATTACTCCATTTGAGTTATCTGTATTTTACATTAGTTGCATCACAAACTACGGCTTTTAAAGTCGATGCAGAGTTGGTGTCAGTAGTAACTGATATAATTTCTTTAGCAATATCACTTGCCCTTCCACTTTCAGGAGAAACATGGTCAATATATTCGTTTCCTGGAAATGAAACTAACACATAGTGGTTTTCATTCAAAGTCCGCTAGCATTCTCCCACTTTTGAAAGTTTTATAAGTTTTTCCATCAAATCCAAGGCAAACTATTCCTTTATTCTATTCTTCATGCTTCTTTCTTTCTATGCTTATCCACAAGGTTCTTTGACGACGTAGTTTATTGGGGTCAATCGTAGTATTTTCAGATAAGAGATTAAGATCTTTTAAGACAGCATTAGCAATTAAACAAGCATCTCGGTTGCTTATTTTGCATCGATCAACTGCCTTGCATAATTCTGGATATTGTTGTCGATTTTGAGAAGTGCTAGCTTCTGTATCTAACTCGGACTCGTTCAATTCGAAATCTTCATTTTGATGATCTTTTTCACTTTCAGAGCTGATCTCACCAATATCATAAGGATTCAACTGCATTTCCTTGACAAAACTCTTTCGTTTATCTTTGAAGAATTGTCTTTTATGCTTTCTGTTTTCCATTTGTTGTAGTTTTGAAGTTTTCACTTTGTCCAACTTACCTATAATCATTTTTCGTTCAATATGTTGATTAATCCAGAACTCCCATTCATCATTCGGGATTTTCTCCGCCTTAGCGCATTTATACTCATTTCTTTTACGAGAACCGGAGGCATAGCATTTGCAGCAACAATGTCAAATAAATTTCTGAAGGAATCATATTTACTTTGATAAGTGCTAGAAGATCTTTTACTCATGGGATATTTTCTAAGTTCTTGTCCCTTCTCAATTAATCTCTTTTCCTTAATTACTATGCTTTTGAAGTCGATTGTTGGAATGGAAGCACGGATATATATATCATTCACTTCTTCCGCGATAATTTCAGCGTATTTCTAAGTGCTAAATGTTGCAGTAATGAGTTTATGTTTAAGATAAGCTTTGAATACATCCTCACAAGTTGGTAGATGGTTGCCAGGAAGCTCTGCTGGCGTTCCGAAAACAGAATGCTTCACTTTTTCTCTTGTTATACCAGAAGAGGCCATTGCAAGCTATGCTATTAATTTGAAACAAAATAAAATAAAATGCTGAATCAGGAAACACATGATAGGTTAAACAAATGATAGGTCACAAATACACATGTAGGCACACAAATACACAGGATAGGTCAAACACATATGGGTCCTACATCTTAAAATAAGCAGAAACAATGTTTATTAATGGTTTTTTAATAGGCAGTGGCGTTAATAGAGTTTATTGTTGAGATTCTCATACCTGTGAGGCGAAAAATTAATTTAAGGAAACATGCTAAAAAGGATCTTTTATGGCCTTTGTCCGCAATTTATTTTTTTCATAGTTGCCAGCACCGAAATTAATATTTCTAAACGATATGACTTATTCCTTAATCAGTGACTACTCGGGTATCTTTTTCAGCATGTTTCATTAAATTACATTTTTTTCAACCCACCCTACTCTACATGCATCTTACGCACGACATTACCATTCTAAATTTTAAAAAAATGACACCGACTTCAAGGACCTCGGAGTCGGCTACGGGTCAGGTGAATCATAACTTTGATAATAGAATCATAACTTTGATAAGTGCTCCCCTGCTGCCGATACAGGGAACGCAGCCCCGGGCAGGTGGGCTGATCTGCTACTGCCTATTCGAGATATCCTGGGTCTCTGCCTAATTCATTTTTCATTAACTTCTGCAACATTCGTGGTCCTCCTCAAGTTTCCAATCTGTTAAACACCACCTCTCCTCCTCTAGACCTCACCTTCTCCTCCTCACTGAAACTCAGGGGTCTGGGACAACTGACAGCAGCCCCTTTTCTGTACCCTCTTACTTTCTCTATACTTATTTTCAGTCCAAAGCTGGATGTTGCGTATATGTACGTAACGACCTAACTTGCTCTCCTATTGCTTGCTCTCCTATTCCCGGACTTGAATTCTCCGAATTTTACACCCTCTTGTTGCGGCTTACATGCCAATCTCAAACTAAATTCATCTGCTCTGTCTACCTTTCTCCTAATGCTACTGACTATCCAAAACTCTTTCACTACCTTACTTCCAAAGTGGAAGACATTGTATCCCACTTTCCTTTCGATGAAATCTCCATTTTTGAAGAGTTCAATATTCACAATCTTTGTCTTTTCTCATTCTACTGGCATCCCTGGTGAACTAGCTTACAATTTCTTTATCTTGAATGACCTGATCAGACTGTACAGTAGGGTGTATTATGCTCATTCAAGGGCGAATTTCAAGATTGGCAGTATGTATTCTTATGTAAAATTAAATTTTAGGAGGGGTTTGTCTTCTTGAACTTTTGCTAAAAATCACGTTTAAGTGTTCAAATTTCCACTTTTTCGTCTTCTGGTTATGTACAGAACAGATGTGGAGGACATACACCGTAGTAAAAATGTAACAGACCGGTTTCTTACCAAACAAAACCATTGTAACAGCTATTATAGGCTACTAGAGTTTCACTCTGATAATTTTCTGTTTCAGATACAAAGCTTGGTGAAGATTGTGTAGCCACCATGGCTAAGCAAGGACGAAAGACCAGAAAAAGTTCTGGTTCAAAGCTGAGTGATCTAGTAGGTCCAGGCAAGCAGTTATTTGACTTATTTCCCGCAGAAGTTCCAACCGGGAGAGCTGTGTTTCAGAGAGGAATCCTCCTCCAGGAAGAGAAGCTGCTTCTAGATGATATGAAGAGAGCTCAGTACCCTCTGCCAGATTTGGCTAAGGACTTGGCATCACTGATACTGGCACAATGGCGCAAAAGCAATGCCAAGTTCACTCCTCCTGTGATCATTCAAGAGAGATCCATTGCCAGGAAGATTCTTGTCAGGTGGAATGAAATGATTGACCTAGTGAATGGCAGAGTGAAGGCTGCAAAGAGAGAGAAGAGAATATCTGAACTTGATACATTGTTTGACATAACAACCTGCAGACATGATATCACCCTCTGTGGAACTGAAGCATCTGGCTGCTCTGGCTGTGCTGCTAGAGTTCATGTCAGCTGTGACTGTCCTCTGCCTCAGAAGATTCCAAAGCTAGAGCTACTGTACAGTGGCTCCACTGTCAGAGGATCAAAACCTCAGAAGTGTCTGGCTTCCGGATGGCATCTGTTGATGTGAAGGAAACAGTGAAGCAGGTAAAGGCTGCTAAGAGGAAGGAGGAAGAACAGAAGGCAGCTGAGAAGAGAAACAGAAAAGAGCAAGAAGAAAAGGAGCTACTGCTTAGAGCTGATGATGGTGATGATGATGAAGATGAGGTGACTTCCTTGCAAGAGTCTCCAGGCAGAGCAGCACCTACTGTTCACACAGATTTTTCCAGTACTGCACCAGGCACAAGCTCCAGTGTCAACACTGGCAAAGTCTCACCCTCTGCCAGGAGGAACTACATGGATATCTCAAGCACTGCTGCGGCTGCACTCAAGTTCAATGTGGCAAACACTCCTGCAGCAGCCATTGCAACTGGTTTCTTGCAAGATCTCATCAAAGCTGGCCATCTATCTGCTGATAAGGCATATCTAGCTGTTGACAGGATGAAGATGTGAAGGGGCAAGGAGTCTGTAATAGGTGCCTCGGTGGAGGCGCTGGAGAAAAGGACAGAGGGAGAGGAGATCAAGGGAATTTTCTTTGATGGAAAACAAGATAAGAAGACAAAGATCATGAGGTACAATGAAGAAACTGGCCGCTTCCATCCTGATATTACAACTGAAGAGCACTATAGTGTTACCTGGGAACCTGAGGGGAAATATCTCTTCCATTTTACACCAGAAGAACCTGAAGGAAATGAGAACCCTGCGCTGAAGATAGCTCAGGCTCTGTTTGAGTGGATTAGTGCTCATGGTGCTAAAGATACTATTGTGGTCCTTGGTGGTGACTCCACCACCACAAACACAGGACCTGATGGAGGAGCCATCACTCACTTGGAGAGACTGCTAGGTCACAAGTATCACTGGCTGATATGCCAGTTGCATATTAATGAACTCAGCCTCAGGCACATGATCATCAAGTTTGATGGTCTCTATACGCACAAGTTTGGGTTCAGTGGCCCAATAGGAAAACTTTTGGAGAAGATCAATGACATACTTGTCAACTTTTGCTTCAAGGCTCTGCCAGGAGAAGAAGATATAATTGAATTGCCAGAAGACATTGTACATAACCTTAGCATTGACCAGAAGAACTGCTACCTACTGACCAAAGCTCTCAAGACAGGAGATTTGAGCAAGGAAGTTGCTGGTCTGAAGTGTGGCCCACTGAATCAGTCACGCTGGCTGACTACAGGTGAGGCTCTGTTGATGCTGTGGATGAGGCAGCATGGTCTGAAGGGGGAGGTGTTGAAGAAGCTGGAGGTGCTTCAAGGTGAAGCACCACATGAGGTATGGACCTCACCATATTGTGACCGCTCTGGGACTGCTGAGAAGCCAGACCTCTGAAGTTAGGAACATAATCACTCAAGTTATAGTTCATGGAGCATATCATGCTCACAGTGAGAACCTCATTGCCTCTCTCCTGTGCAGTGAGGATGAGGGGGAGAGGGCATGCGAAGGGGTTGAGATGATCAAGAAGATCAGAGGTAAGTCTGAGTATGGAGACATGAGTCTGAGAACTCGTAGAAACCCTAAACTGAATTTTGATGCCACTTCTCCAATTACTCTGATTAATTAGGATAAGGAGAAACTGTATGAGCCACTCTTCACTTGTAAGATGTCAAGAGGAGAAGTTGAGGAGCTTCTCAAGTCTCCACTTGAAGTTGAGAACTTCTCAGTTCACACTTAAAGCTGTGAAAGAGCAGTCCAGGAAGTTTCAGCTGCAGCTCATGCAATGTATGGGCAAGAGAGAAGAGATGGTTTTGTTCGTGCTAGGATCGATCACAGAGAACTGTTGCCAATTTCCAAGTCAAAGCAAGACATTATGAACTGTTTTAGATCTCTACAAGACCAGCTAGACAAATCAAGATGCTTTCAGAAGAAAAAATCTCAAAACATTCAGTTGATCAGCATATTATTACAAGCTGGGTGTGAAGGAGAGACTTATGCAAATATTAAAGAAGAATCGTAATTGCAAAAAAAAAAGGTTGAACGTCACAGCAGCTTGTGGAAAGGTGGGGGCAGCTGCCGTCACACTCAGTGATGCCGAAAAGAAAATAAATACAAATTGGTGGAGGCGTTTCTAAAAAAAAGAAAATGCGAGACCAAGAAAGAAAAACAAAAAGATTCTGCCTGATGAAGAGAACAGCCGCGAAATGTGGTGTACAGGTGACTAAAAATCATACAATTCCTTAGTTTTGGGCCATTTTGGGTGATTTGTTATTTTAGGGGTTATGAACCACTTTGGCAGATCTTAAATGGGTCCAAGCCTGCCTTTAGAAATGCTTAAGGGTGTATGTGAACAATATGGAACATATGGAGGTCATTTGAGGCTGCAAGTCTTTGAAATTAGCCAAAAATCCCATTTTTCGATAAAAATGTGCGATTTTGAACACTTAAATTCGATTTTTCGCAAAAGTTGCAGAAGACAAACCCCTCTTAAAATTCAATTTTACATAGGAATACATACTACGAATCTTGAAATTCCAAGTTTTTCAATATTCGACCTGAGCATAATACACCCTACCGTACAGCACCTTACTCGTGTCCTCGATCACCTTGAAGATAGGCCCAACATTCTGGATTTATTTCTCACCACTCATCCTTCTTCTTACTCTGTGAAACTTTTTCAGCAGTTGGGCTCCTCCGACCACAATCTTATATCTGTTTCCTGTCCTGTCGCTCCATTTCGGCCTTTGGATCCTTTGGCCTTTGATTAAGAGGCCTTAAACAGTACTTCTGTAATTTACCATAGAATGATTACTGCTTCCGTTGTAGGGGTCACTCCGATTGCGATGAGAGTATTACGGAGGTGATTCTCTCAGGCATGACAGCATACATTCCATATTCTACTCCTACTACTTATGCGAAAAACTAACCGTCGCCGTTTAACTCCTAACTCTCATTCAGCATATATTTCTGCCCCGAGTCATGCATAATCAGTTCTTCGACTCGCCAAAAATTCCTTCATCCGAGAAGAATTTGAAAACCTATCCAATTCTAATTCTTCTCGCTCTTTCTGACATCTAGCCAAGCACCTCTCCAACAACTTTATTTTTTCTTTCCCTCCTCTTTTCCATTCCGTCTCTTCTCTGGCGCCTTATCAGAGAAAAAGGCCTGGCAAAGGCCAGAGGTGTCTCTCCAGGACGTTGGAGGCCGTGTCACCGATCCGTTGATTGAAGATCATTGCTTGGGGCGTCCCGCGTAACTGCCGAAGAATTCCACGCCTTCATGTAAATCATAGCAGAAAAGATGCAAAAGTCCAAGAGACCTTCATTCTCGCGCCGAGTAAATCTTAATAGCATAGTTCACCTTCCCTATCTACCAAGCCTGATGGTAGGCCCCAGGAGCCATGAACTTCACACCACCAGGAGGAATTCCGCCCAGGAAGAAGATGCTCAATTCCAGGAACTCGCGATAGTCATCTTGTGGTTTTGGGGAAGAGCCATTGTGAAACAAGTGGCTATTTACTTCAGCTTGTTCAGCAAAGGAGATGACAGCCTTTCCTCATCACATTGTTGGTGGGCTGACCAATCGATGGGACCCCACTGGTCGCAGAATCGTTTGAAAAAGGAATGTCATATCCGATGGACGGACCAAATATCATCTTGAACACATCAGCGATGATAATTTTGTCGACGCGATTGCGACTAGCAAGATACAGCAGATTCTATCCCAACATCCTCTCAATCAGGCTGCACGCTGCTGTGTCTTGCCGGTGTTGCTACCGGTCATATCGAAGCACATTCCAATAATTTCGTCTGGCAGATTCCACTCTCAAAGACTTTGCGCCACAGCTGTAGACATTACTTTTCCCGTTCCAGAAGACATTTTCAGAGCACCAACAATTTTTCATTTTCAATCTTGACGCCAAAGACCAAGAATGGGAGTCTGTCCACTTTCTCCGACGTTAACGCAATGACAGAAGCAGAACCTTGCCATCCCAAGGGACAAGGAGGTGGGTTTCCTCTGTAATGTTGTTCTTCACCTCCTCCGGTTTCAATTCTCGCTTTATCGGCCTCGCTCGTCTCACCGAGCTTACCGATAGGGATAGCTCTTTGAAGTTGCGACCACAACTTTGTACTGTTGCGGCGATTACATAAGTTACTTTGCATAGGTCAGTTCTGCATAATGCAAAGGAGGAAGCAATACGATTCTAAATATATTGATTTAATAAATTTGTTGTTATTTATTGACTTTTATTACCGAATAAAAAACTATAAAATTATGGAAAAACCGAAAGTGTCTATTTTGTCAACCCTCTCTCTCTCTCTCTCTCTCTCTCTCTCTCTCTCTCTCTATATATATATATATATATATATATATATATATATATGTATATATATAGGGTGATTCAGCAAAGAGTACATCAAATTGGAGGATGAAATCCTTGGATAATTCTAAACCACAATGCCTCTATGGTAAAATGTCAGATTCTGCATAGTTTCCATGTTACAATACATTTAAGATGTATTAATGAGAGTGAATATGAAGTGAAACCTCAGTAGGTTTTTGTTGTCATTTATTCACAAATCTCTACAGTGTGACCCCTCTTTGTTACAACCTAAAGGAAATGTTCAAAGTTGCCACCTTCTGCCTCAATGCAGGCCTGTACACGTCGTACCATTGAAGGTCTGACGCGTTCCAGAATGCCTGGACTATGCTTAATTTGTTCCACCTGTCACGAACACGTGGTCATAATTCCTCTCTCGTTTGAACCGCTGTATCATACACCAACGTCTTTAAATGGCCCCCACAGGTAGAAATCCAAAGGGTCAAGATCTGGGGAGCGGGGTGGCCAGGGAACGGGGCCACCACGCCCTATCCACCTGTTGGGATAAACAGTATCCAGATATTCCTTTTAAAAAAAGTGGTTAGAAATAACTGCATATGTTTCCAAATAGAATGTAAACAAAATGAATGTGGAATAAAAATAACAACCCTCGTTTCTAACCAACTGTGAAGTTGGGTTTCCCTAATTAACAAAAAGAAGAAAGAAAAAAGTTTCTGAGACAAAGAAAAACGGAGCTTTGTCCATTCTTGAAAAAATTTGACTGCATGAAGCGGGCTAGTTTTTTCGTAAAATAAAATTCTCGTGGTTCCCCAACTAACCGGGCAACTTAAAGTCAACCTTTAAACCTCAACCTTTAAACCTCATTAACAACCACTGCAATTAAACAAAAACCCTGTTTAACTCAATAGAGGCCTATCAGAACTAGGTGTAAGTAATTTAATTAAAATATAACTAAGGTAAGAGAAAAAACTAGGTCCTAGAACAAACTCGAACCGGGCTACAACTGCCCTAACTAAATAATTAAATGGCTGTTATAGCCCCTATTAAAACTTAAAGGCAATATAGCCCTAACTTAACTTGAGTAAAGCCTTCAAAACCTTAAACCTTAAACCTTTAAAAACAAAAACTTAAGGGCAATACAGCCCTAGCCTAACTTAACCTGCAAAACCTAGGTCTGGGAAATAGCCCCTACAAATAAATAACTTAGCAGTGTGTTCAATAGTAACTTAAAACTTAACAAATAAAATTCAAATCTGGAAACTAAATGAAACTTATGGATTAGTTAGAAACAGAAAGGGTAACGCTCAACTGGCAACTTCAATTTTGGTAAGTCTAAATTAATTTTAATGAATTTAGCTTGACCATAGTTAGTAATCTGGCTGCTGACCAAATTTTAACCTGAAAACCACTGCAGCGTACAGTGAAAAAGTCTGTAGCTATGTTGACAGTGTCTAAATGGGCCATTATTATTTCTATAATTACTGTGTCTATTTAAAGTAAACTTAACCTTAATATTACACCTAAATAATCTCTCTCTCAAGTAAAATAAATAATTTTTCAATAAATTTTTCAATATGGCGCCCCCGGGTGGGCAGTCGAGAAGTTAGTTACCCTTTTTTGTTTTATTTCTGATACAATAGTTTTAAATCCAGTGAATTAAATTTTTTACATAATCTGAAAATTTTATATAAATATCATTGATGATATCATTTATAATATTAAACCTAAAAAATGGCTAATGAAACTGAAGCCACTCCAGGAAAAAGTATGGAGACATGGTTGGGAAGTGATGTGGAAGCACTTGAAACTAGTAAATTGGTAAAAAAGAGGAGAACAATCAGAGCCTCAGCTACTAAACTTTTAGCTACAATCAAAGAGAAATTGGATGATTGGAATGAGGAACAAAAAAATGCATATGCTCGGCTTTTGTCCTCACAACTGGACAAGTTACAAAATTTAGATGAGGAAATCCTTAGTAAGTATGTTTGTTCCGAAGGCTTCTCAGAGGCTAAACAAGAAAAACTAGATGAAAAAAACAGTTATTACCAAATTGAAATAGATCAAATGATACAAGCATTAACAACTAAAAAAGAAAATAATGCCGAAGCCAAACCTAAACCAAGAATAAGTACTAAAATTCCTGAGCTTCAAATATTACCATTTGATGGAAATCCCTCTAAATTTCAAAACTTTAAGACCTCATTCAGGAACATTTATGATAACATAGGTCTTTCCGAAGAAGAGAAATTTGCCTACCTAAAACAACATTTGAGTGGAAACACTGCCATTCAAATAAACTGCATGCTAGAAAGTAAAACATCTTATGAAGAATCATGGCAGCAGTTGGAGGGCTGTTATGCAACACCAGGCCAAATTAAATTCTCCATAATAAAATCACTTTTAACCAAATCCCAAATAACCAAAGATTTTAAATCACTTCATGACTTTCAAGCAGATATGCACTCTACCATAAATTTTATGCAAACTCAAAAATTAGAATTAGAAGATATACTCTTGTATGTATATTATAATAAACTAAGGCAAGAAACTCAGGAATTTTTAAGAACTTGTGGTTTTAAACTCTATGACCACTTTGATAAATTTAAAGAAGCCATTGCTGAAGCTACCAAAACCTTAGCTAATGTTAATTTTGATCTAAGTCAAAGTGAATTAACCACCTTAATACCTAAACAAAAAAGAAACTTCTCTCCAGAACCATCCAGAAAACCATGGTATTCTGGCCAAACTACAGCTACTCTGGCAGTTTCCACCCAAAGACAATCCTCAAGAAGAGCTCAATATACTGACCAGAGAGAACTTTACTGCAAATTGTGTAAGAAAAACTCTCACAGAATCTCAAAATGTGATTCTTTCCCTGAAAGTTGGGATAAACTGAAAAAACTTGCTAAATTAAATTATTGTACTAAATGCACCTCATCTAAACACTAAGCCAAAGAATGCCCCATTTCTTTCCAACCCTGTTCATTTTGTAGGTTTTCTAACCATTTATCCTTCCTTTGTACCAAACAAAAAGGAAAACCAGAGGAAGATAAGAAAACCAAAACCAGTACTGAAGTAGCTATCCAAAAACAAAACTCAAAACAAGGGAAACAAGTCACTAACTTATTAAGTTTAAAAAACACTGAGCAAGAAGTGGCATTAATTCCTTCCATGCAGATGAGAATAAGAAACTCAGAAATATCAATTAAATGCAGAGCACTTTTGGATAATTGTAGTCAAGCCAGCTACATTACCAATGAACTTGTGAAAAAATTGAATCTTCCAACTAAACACTACGATGAATCCATAACTATAACAGGATTTATAGCCAACAAAAAACAACCAAATTATGAAGTAGCTATAATTAAATTGGAGGATTCTAGAAACCCTGGAAACTACCAAGAAATAGAAGCCATCATAATTGATGATATTAACATTAAATATGAAGTTCAGGGATTACTGAAACTTCAAACTTATTTAAAATCCTTAAATTATCAGCTTGCAGATCACTTTGAAGCTGATGAAGTGGCTGACTTCATGTTAATTTTTGGGGCTGCAACCCACAAACTTTTTGCCCTCAGCACTCATCAGATTCATACTGCCTCTTGTTATAAATCTCCCTATGGAATACTTTTATTGGGTTTCCCTTCAGATTACTACCCTGAAAAAGAAAAAGAACCAATAAGAGATCAGATCAGCTTCTGTATTACCAACCCTCTACTTACTAGTACAACTTCTAATGAAGATCTAGAAAAAATTGAACACCAGATTGCACAATTTAGCAAACTAGAAAACTTGGGTATTTCTGGGGATGAACCATTTTCAAACAAAGAAAAAGATCTGATTACTAACTTATTAAGTTTAAAAAACACTGAGCAAGAAGTGGCATTAATTCCTTCCATGCAGATGAGAATAAGAAACTCAGATATATCAATTAAATGCAGAGCACTTTTGGATAATTGTAGTCAAGCCAGCTACATTACCAATGAACTTGTGAAAAAATTGAATCTTCCAACTAAACACTACGATGAATCATAAACATAACAGGATTTATAGCCAACAAGAAACAACCAAATTATGAAGTAGCTATAATTAAATTGGAGGATTCTAGAAACCCTGGAAACTACCAAGAAATAGAAGCCATCATAATTGATGATATTAATATTAAATATGAAGTTCAGGGATTACTGAAACTTCAAACTTATTTAAAATCCTTAAATTATCAGCTTGCAGATCACTTTGAAGCTGATGAAGTGGCTGACTTCATGTTAATTTTTGGGGCTGCAACCCACAAACTTTTTGCCCTCAGCACTCATCAGATTCATACTGCCTCTTGTTATAAATCTCCCTATGGAATACTTTTATTGGGTTTCCCTTCAGATTACTACCCTGAAAAAGAAAAAGAACCAATAAGAGATCAGATCAGCTTCTGTATTACCAACCCTCTACTTACTAGTACAACTTCTAATGAAGATCTAGAAAAAATTGAACACCAGATTGCACAATTTAGCAAACTAGAAAACTTGGGTATTTCTGGGGATGAACCATTTTCAAACAAAGAAAAAGATCTGATTGCAAACTTTGAAAAGGAAGTTAAAATAGAAGATGAAAGATTGTCTGTTAAGGTACCATGGAATGACCAAAAAGATAAAATTTCACCAAACTTTAACTATGCTATTAGCAGGTTAAAGTCCACTTGCAAAAAATTAAAAAAAGATAACTTAATGCAACCTTATTCAGACATCCTTGAACAACAATTCCAGGAAGGAATAATAGAAGAAGTAGCCCTAACAGAAACTTAAAACAAGCAGGAAATTTTTTACCTCATTTTCCAGTAGTTCGCCCTGGAGTACAAACAACTAAAGTTAGGATTGTAGTAGATCCCTCGGGTAAAAGCAAACCAGAAGAAATAACAGTAAATGATGCTACTGAGGACTGCCCTTCACTCCTACCTCATTTAGCAAAATTGTGCATTAAATTAAGGCATGGTAAATATTTGATGATTGGAGACATTCAAAAAGCATATTTACAACTTAAATATCAAACAGAATTTGACTGCAATGCCCACAAAATTCTGTGGTTAAAAGATACCCAATTGGCTCCAAATGACGACAACCTGATCTGCTATAAATATAAAGAGTTACCTTTGGCAACAAAAGCAGTCCATTTTTACTACAACAACTCTCCAACACATTTTTAATGAACAACAAAACCAAGTGGCAGACTACCTAGCTAACCGCTTTTACATGGACAATGCTTTAATTAATGCCAACAATCTCTCAGAACTCAAAGACCTTTACAATTATAGTGTAAACACCTTAATTGATATAATTTGAAGCTATATGAATGGGCCTCCAATCACTCAGAACTTCAAGGACTATTTGAAAAACATGACATAGCCTCCTCAGAAGATAAAGAAAATGTAAAACTATTAGGATATGGTTGGAACACAAATGCTGATACACTCCATCTAAAAACTGTAAACTTGAACTCAGAAGCCAAAACTAAAAGAGAAATACTAAGTTCTGTGCAATCATTGTTTGATCCAATTGGATTTGTTGCACCCTTAGTGTTTAAATTAAAACTCTTCATGCAGAAAGTAGCAGCTACCAAAAAAGATTGGGATGAATATCTAGAACCTGAAATGCTGCGTGAATGGAAAAAACTTTGTAAAGAAATAAACAAAGTGGAATTTCTGAATTTTCCTAGACAAGCTTTTGAAAATCCCAAACCTCTCATGGAAAATCTTCAACTCCACATCTTTTGTGATGCCAGCCAAGAAGGTATGCAGTAAGTTGCTATCTAGTTGGAAATGGAAAATCCGAACTAATTTACGCTAAATCAAGAGTCAACCCCAAATCAAAAAATTGGACCATTTGTAACTTGGAATTAATGGCAATCTGCCTAGGAACCAAAGTCCTAGAATACCTTAAAGAAACCTACCTAGAAGAAAACTCAGAAAACCAAAAGTTCTTCAAAACAATAATTTGGACAGACTCACAGGTGGCTTTAAATTGGATTGCTCAAAAATCTCTAAAAATGAAATCCATCTTTGTAAAAAACAGAGTGAAAGACATTCAGGAAGCAACAAGAAACTTAAACCATCACCTGGAATTCAGACATGTAGCAGGAGAAGACAACCCAGCAGACCTACTCACCAGACAATATCTTTCAAGAAATTTCAAAAACTTCTTCCCTTTTACCAACATGGTCCCACATTTTTGAGAAATGAAATTGAATGGCCAACCAACTTAATTTTTAACCCCCACCAAGAAACCTTACAGACAACAATAAATGTGTGTCAAACAACTTGTAAAGAAATATGAAAAAACTCCCTTGTTAAACATGGAAAGATTCTCTAACAGGAAAAAACTGGTCAGAATCACTGCCTATGTTCTACGGTTCATAGAAAACTTAAAGTACTTCCGCACTCACAAATATAACCCCAAATGTAACCTAACAATGGAAGAACAAATTGCTGTTTTGGAGAAAATCATACAGCTTACAAAACTAAGGCCACAAATTACTGGCTAAAATTAGTCCAGCAACAACATTTCTCAAAAGAAAAAGAAATAATCAACAAACTAAATAAAGGAGAAAAAGTTGAGGACCTAACAAAGCTGCAAAAGAATCTAAAACTCTTCATTGACAAAGAAGGGTTAGTCAGAACAATGGGGAGATATAAATATGCAACCAACCTTAACTATTCTGCTAGGTATCCTGTACTACTGCCTGAAAATTCTCATTTAACAACGTTAATCGTAACTGAATGTCATGCAAAAGCCAGTCATGCAACCTTAGCTACCACATGCAATTTCCTCAGACAGGAATTCTGGATCCCCAAAATAAGGCAAGTAGTTAAAAAGGTTCTGAAACAATGTCTGTTTTGCCAAAAATACTTTGCCATGGCTTATGAAGTGCCTACTACTGGACCATTAGTAACGGAACGTTTAAGCTATGAAAAACCCTTTGAAAAAACTGCCCTTGACTATGCTGGTCCAATTTCTGTCCAGGATGAGAATAACCAATTCATGAAAGTCTACTTATTATTGTTCACTTGCTGCGCCACCAGATTCACCAGCCTTCACATCTGCACTGACCTTTCTGCTAAAACCTTTTTAAGAGAACTCTACCATTTGTCCTTAAACTACTCCCTTCCAAAAGTTTTGATTTCAGAATCAATCCACCTTCAAAAGATCTGAAGATTACCTTAAACATTGGTTCCAAAATGTTCTTGTGTCTCAGTACCTCTCTGATCATGGTATCCAGTGGAAATTTACAGCAGCCTATTCACCCAGAACCTTAGGAATAGCTGAAAGAATGGTGGGTTTAGTCAAAAGAGCCCTCTACCTACCTTAAAAGGAAGAAAAATCCCTTTAACTGAACTAAAAACAATTGTTCTTGAAATAATGAATACAATTAATTCAAGACCACTCACTTATGTTAATTCAAATGAAGATCCCTCCTCTGACTACTAACTCCTTTCAAGTTGCTTTTTGGGTATGACAATACCAAATTCAACTTTTTAACCACTAATGATACCCAAGAAGCTGTTAATGAAGGTGATCAGGTGGATGCTGATTATATGACAGCAACAGAGGACAAAGAAAGAAAATACTGGATTACTTTCATAAGGGAGTTAAACAATCTCAAGAAATCAAAAAAAGATGGCGATATGAATATTTGAGTAGTTTGAGGGAAAAAGAATACCAACAACACAAACAACCAGTAAGTAAAGAACCTAAAGTAGGAGAACTGTCTCTTAGATGAAAATTCTATGAATCCCAAATACTTCTGGAAGATTGCTGTAATTGAAACATTACACCCAGATGAAGATGGCATAATCAGGCATGTAACTGTAAAAACACCCAATGGTCATCTCTCCAGAAGACACATATATCGGTTATACCCACTTGAAATAACTGATAAACCGAATATTGACCTGGAAGAACTGGAAAATTCTTCCACAGAATCAGGAACTGTAGATTCTCCTGACACTACTACTGCCGCTACTCAACCCCGACCACAAAGACAAGCTGCAGATCTTTGTGAAGACCACAAATTGAAAATTGTAAATAATTGTAAATAGCTATAACTTAGGACTAACGTTCTATAGAAAAGACGCTTTCATTTTCATACTTCACCTAAAAGGAACTTTTCTGTAGAGCATGTCATTTTCATTCATCAAAAAAAAAATAAATAAATAAAATTTCCAAGAATATAATTCTGAGTAAATTTTTTCCCCTTGGGGGTAATGTTAAAAAAAGTGGTTAGAAATAACTGCATATGTTTCCAAATAGAATGTAAACAAAATGAATGTGGAATAAAAATAACAACCCTCGTTTCTAACCAACTAGTGAAGTTGGGTTTCCCTAATTAACAAAAAGAAGAAAGAAAAAAGTTTCTGAGACAAAGAAAAACGGAGCTTTGTCCATTCTTGAAAAATTTTGACTGCATGAATCGGGCTAGTTTTTTCGTAAAATAAAATTCTCGTGGTTCCCCAACTAACCGGGCAACTTAAAGTCAACCTTTAAACCTCAACCTTTAAACCTCATTAACAACCACTGCATTTAAACAAAAACCCTGTTTAACTCAATAGAGGCCTATCAGAACTAGGTGTAAGTAATTTAATTAAAATATAACTAAGGTAAGAGAAAAAACTAGGTCCTAGAACAAAATCGAACCGGGCTACAACTGCCCTAACTAAATAATTAAATGGCTGTTATAGCCCCTATTAAAACTTAAAGGCAATATAGCCCTAACTTAACTTGAGTAAAACCTTCAAAACCTTAAACCTTAAACCTTTAAAAACAAAAACTTAAGGGCAATACAGCCCTAGCCTAACTTAACCTGCAAAATCTAGGTCTGGGAAATAGCCCCTAAAAAAATAACTTAGCAGTGTGTTCAATAGTAACTTAAAACTTAACAAATAAAATTCAAATCTGGAAACTAAATGAAACTTATGGATTAGTTAGAAACAGAAAGGGTAACGCTCAACTGGCAACTTCAATTTTGGTAAGTCTAAATTAATTTTAATGAATTTAGCTTGACCATAGTTAGTAATCTGGCTGCTGACCAAATTTTAACCTGAAAACCACTGCAGCGTACAGTGAAAAAGTCTGTAGCTATGTTGACAGTGTCTAAATGGGCCATTATTATTTCTATAATTACTGTGTCTATTTAAAGTAAACTTAACCTTAATATTACACCTAAATAATCTCTCTCAAGTAAAATAAATAATTTTTCAATAAATTTTTCAATAATTCCCTTGATGCTCGGGCAAAATGTTTTCTTCTGGAACGCGTCAGACATTCAATGGTACGACGTGTACAGGCCTGCATTGAGGCAGAAGGGGCAACTTTGAACATTTCCTTTAGGTTGTAACAAAGAGGGGTCACACTGTAGAGATCTGTGAATGAATAAATGATTATAAAAATCTACGGGGGTTTCACTTCATATTCACTCTCATTAATACAACATCTTAAATATATTGTAACATGAAAACTATGCAGAACCTGACATTTTACCAAAGATATACTGTGGTTTAGAATTATCCAAGGATTTCATCCTCCAATTTAATGTACTCTTTGCTGAATCACCCTGTATATAATTTAGGGTGGCCTAAAAAAATAAATGTTGAAAATTCGTAGGTCTTACCCCCTAAAATTGTTACCTACTGTATGTTGAAAAAACTCTAAATATAAAATTTTAATAAGATCAAAAAATTCTAAGTGGTGCCACATCGCATTTGAATTTAGATGTTTTTAAAAACTTTTTTGCTTCGTCCCCTTAATATAGATTTATTGTCTTTACGAGAAATATTTCAATATATATAATTTTTTGGCATAATATAGATT
Source organism: Bathynomus jamesi (assembly GCA_023014485.1). NCBI lineage: Eukaryota > Metazoa > Arthropoda > Malacostraca > Isopoda > Cirolanidae > Bathynomus > Bathynomus jamesi. The sequence goes on from JAJOZX010002846.1 coordinate 202,350, forward strand.
TTCGTATGCTTGTTGTGGTTAAATATTCCGAAGCACATCTTGTATGAGCGGTACTGAACACGTTGAGGCAAGAATCGCATCTGTTCTGTTGATACTTGTATTCACGTTTTTCCATGAAATAGATTTCGTCACTTTTCCCATTAAGTGCTCATCTTGCGTAAACGTGTTGAAAGGCTTTCCTATAACAATCGTATTTTTTATTCACAAGCCTCAGTCTTTTGCCAACCTGTCGTTTGCAGTGTATTGTTTGCAGTTGTTTGCAGTGTATTGTTTGCAGTGTATTGCAGTTCGTTTGCAGTGTTGCAATAGTGAATAATCGTATTAGAAATGGCAAGTTCCTCAATGAAAACTCGCATAAATACCGAAATATAGCTCATTCGACGACCAATTGAAATGATATGCGAGAGAAAACTTACTTCCAAAGGTGATGTGCTCCGTCGTCTTTTTTATTTACTTAAGGAAAAGAAAACTCTAAGAGAAGCTTCTAAAGCAGTTTACATAGATGTAGTTGAATTTTGGGAACAAGCTAGAATTCCCACAAGAGCTGATTATAATGTTATACCAATGATTGAAAAAGTATATACGGAGTATAGAACGCTCCAAAAATTAAAATTCCGGTGCTCCGAAACTCAGCGTGAGAAAGAGAGATTGTTTCAGGACAGTTTAAACGATCTCTTTGATATTGCTCACCAAAAAGCGCACGAGATGATCAAGATTAAAGAAGACAGAGAATTCCTCCAAGCTCAAAAGCAGAAGGGAAGAAAAGGATATATGGCTAACGTTGACAAAGCATTATCAAAGAAAGAAGATCGTAAAAGGAAGAGAGAGTCAGATAAAGAATGGTTAGCACGTAGGGAAAGTAAGAGAAAGGAGGAAGAAACAAAGTCTGCCAAAATGACTTCATCAAGTAGCATGAGTAGTGAAGATGAAACAATGAGCATGAGTAGTGAAGATGAAACAATGAGCATGAGTAGTGAAGATGAAACAATGTTGTGTAAAACTAACACTGCATCAAAAAATAATTCAGGCAAGAAGGTTCCTAGCAAACCAAGTAAGAAGGAACTTGTAACACGAGACGTTGCAGTTGCACTGGGTAGATCGAATATTTCTGATAGACAGGCCGTATATGTGCTATCAGCTGCTGCCTCTGCGTTAGATCGTGATCTTGATAACTTGTCCATAAGCAGAAGTACAGTTCGTCGAAAGAGAATGGATGTACGTGAGAAAATCGCGAAAGATTTAAAAGAATCCTTTAATCCTGAATGTTCTTTAATGGTGCATTGGGATGGAAAAATGCTAATCGATTTAACTGGAAATGAAAAAGTTGAAAGATTAGCAGTGTTGGTATCAGGAGGAGGCAAATCAAAGTTGCTTGCAGTACCCAAACTCGAGTCTGGCACAGGAGTAGACATTGCAACAGCTGTTGTCGAATGTTTAAAGGACTGGAACTTAACTGATCGCATTAAAGGTATGTGCTTTGACACAACTACCACGAAGAAGGCACTAAAAAGGGAGCTACTGCACAAATAGAACAAAAGCTTGGAGAAGACTTACTAAATATTGCATGCCGGCACCATACGGGGCTCCAATAAACCTTGCCCCCACCCCCGCCCATGGCCTAGACCATTAGAGGTACAGTAAAACTAAACATACCTTACAAGAAAGAATTTAATCCTGCATTTAATGAGAAACAAATAAAACTTGGTGTTCCCGCCATTGGCTTCCAAGACAGCCTGAATTCGCTTTGGGTAGCTTGCCAAAAGTGACGTGAATAGATCTTGATCGTTACGCAAATTTGCTAAAACAGTTTCAATGTGTTGCGTCATTGTATCCTTCGAAAATCGATTTGCTGCAGGTTCTTGGAATAAGAGACATTAAACCTTGTCCTTCATAAGTGATCCAATGTGTTCACAGACGTTCAGGTCAGGAGAATTTCCTGCCCATTCTTCATTTCCAAAGAAATCGATCTCATGATTCCGCAACAACTGTTGAGTGGCTAATGCCTTAAAGCAGGGGGCCTTATCGTGCAGAAGTGTGACCTGATCGACATCCATAACATTGTTTGGGTTCCTTAGAAACAGAATGATATGCTGGGATAGAATAATATCACGGAAATACTGTCCATCCCAACTCTGACCATTTGGCTTCAGCACCCACATGAGCTTCTTTGCAGTGAACAAAACAAACACACCAACACCGTCTGGACTTTTTAATAATTCGCGATAATGCTCATTGTCATCGATTTCATCTGGTGTTGTGGCCCACACTCGATCATTTTGGTAGTTAGGCCGACGTGTTACGTAAACAAAAAATTCATCGGAGACAGCTAAATGCATGAAATCATCCACATCCCAATCTTGAAGATAATGGGCAAACCACATTCTGTCATCGATGTTAAGTTGAGTTTTTCTTGGCTTCGGAAGTTCATGCCAAGGCCTATGACCTTGCCTATGACGGTACAGTCGAATGATCTCACCACTAACGATCTTTTCTCTCAACACTTCGATCTCTCTAGAAAGTTTAGCATAGCTGTTTTTCCGCTTACGCGTACCGCTTTCAATGATGTCCTTTGTTTCCTGAGAGGGTGGCAAATTTGGGCGCCCAGATTTGGATGTATCCATTTCACATTCATCCAAAGTTTTATTCCAATTTCTTTTGACGAAGTCCTCACTTCTTCGCAACTTTTTAGCAACCCATGAACGTGTTATAAAGGTGGCTCCAGCATCACGAGCTTCCCGAAATGTTATTGCCCGTATGCGATCTATCACACGTTGCCTCTCCGAATCACCAATTAATTGAGAAGCCATTATATTATCACTTTATCAGCTAGAGTAATTTTAATACCTGCAATAAATAAAGAATTTTACATATTTTATAACCACTAAAAACTATTTCGATATAAGTAAACATGTAAGCTGCAAATGGGGGGCTAAGGTTTTTTGGAACCCCTTATAATTGAACTTATTGCATCCAATGTTTTTGAGGTGTGTCTTTGTTCTACCAGTAGCGGACCTGATATTCCGATATTCAAACGCTTTAAGTCTGCCTGGAACTTCATCAATAAAGAACATTTGGAAACCTTTCCTGACACTCCAGGACGTGATGAACTGCTTGTTATTTGTAAGAAACATTTAACCTCCACACAAATCCGAGATGATTAGAGAGAGGTCCTGGAACTTACAATCATCTCTCTAGGAGATGTACCACCACGTGGAGTCAAATTTCTAAAGCCAGGTGCTCTGCATCGTGCCAGTTGGATGTCTCGCATAATCTATGCAATAAAAATGAATCTTTTCTGCTCACAGTTTAAAATGACTCTAAAGGAATAAAGTGGAATAAAACGTTTTGCACAATTTGCCATTATACACTATTTTCCTGCATGGTTTTCTGCACCTATCGCTGCTTCTGCCCATGCCAATGATCTTTCGCTACTAAAACTGCTGCTAATATACGAAGACAAAGGCATTGCTTCTGCAGCATCTCAAGCACTTTCTCGCCATCTTTAGTACCTAAGTGAATTTCTTATTTCACTTTCATTCTTTGATGAAGATATTTCCATTGATGTTAAAAGAGACATGGTAAAGGCACTCGACATAAGGGGATCTAAACATCCACCCAAAAGAATAAATTTGAATCTTTCTGCTCACGATATTCAAAACAAGACAGCAGCTTGCTTTGTTACTAGCTCGTCTCGCCTATTTTTCACTAAGCTCGGACTCCCAATAGCCTTTCTTGAGGATGATCCAACAAACTGGAAGAACAGACAAGATTATCAAATGGCCCTTGAGTATGTCAAGTCAATGATGGTAACAAATGATAACTCCGAAAGAGGAATAGCATTAATAAAAAATTTCAATGCACATCTAACTAAGAATGAAAGTCAAAAGCAGTTTCTCCTGCAAGTAGTGGAGCAACATCGCCTGCAGTTTCCTAATGTAAAAAAATCAAACTTGAAGCAGGAACTGCGAACGCAGCAACAATGAGTGGGAGATGGGCACCCATGAGACCCCCACCTCTGAGTGGTTAATACTCCATTATAGTTAAATATGGAGGGGGACTGCGATAAACTAAAGAAATTTTTTAATATGAATTCAAAGAATTTTGAAACAAGAAAATTAAGAAATTTAAAGTCGAGTGTGGCACCACTAAATATTTATTAATTTTGATAAGTTTTGGTCAGTAACGTTTTTTGAATATAGGTAACAATTTCCGAGGGTAAGACTTAAGATTCAGATACTTTTAAAATTTAATGTATAATTTTGGACCACCCTAATATATATGTTAACCCCTCCGTCTATGGCCCTGGGGTGGTTCGGATCGACGGGGGTTCTAGTTCGGAGGCAGCAACGGATATTTCTTCTATAACATTCTAATTCTTTTCGGTCGCCTCTTGTTAAACTCTTGGCTACAGACTCGCCAGACTGTTATGCCAATATCTTACTAAACTGACTAAATTCCTGAAGAGAACAAGGCTCGAAGGAAAAGATAAAAACTTTTTCTACTGTGGTTTACTTCTCAAAATATACAGGTAGTGCTCTGAATTTACAGGGGTAGAGGTTCGACCTCTTTCGACCATGGCTCAGGCCGGAATCTAAAAAGTTAAGGAGGCAAGGGGCCTCTGCCCCCTCCTCGCAGCAAGGCTGCTAAAAGGAGTCCTAATGAAGTGCTATAATGAAGTGACTTGATGAAGTCCCGTAATTTTACAAATACATGTATAATATAAACCTAAATGTTTGGGGGAAGACAGTCGAAGGTTAAGTTTCCCCCTTTTAAACACATGATCAGATGTTTGAAAGATTGCAAATAAAAATTTTAAAAAATAAAATAAAAACTAATTTGTATTTTTCGCCGAGTCTACATTTATGAAGGCGATATCATTTCGTAATAGTACACATAAGTACAAATTAAGTACACGACTGAGTACGTATTAATTTTGGTTCATTACAATTACGATTACAATTATGGATTACTTCACATTCGCTTATGATTGTCCATTACAGTTCTATTAAAGTACATTCTTACATTATAAATTAAATCATCACATTTAATTACAGTTTCATTGAAGTACATTACAAGTTATTATTAATTACAGTTTCATTAAAGTACATTACGTTATATTAAATTAAAGTATTACAGTTAATTACAATTAAACAGTCACTATAACTTTGTTTTGTTTTTACAGTGTTTCATATTAATAGACAATTAAGATGTTAGAAATATAATACAAAGTACATGGCACACATGATATAGATTTATATGCATAATATGTTATAATATGTTTAACATGTTATAAATTTGAAATCAGAGCGAACGGAGATATTTTATCTTTGAGGCGTTCGAATCTGTCGTAGTGAGCGGAATTCGATCTTACTAAGCATCTATGAATATCTTGCGAGGGGTGAACGCACTTGAAAGTAAAAAAAAAAAATGAAAAAAATAATACGAGAACGTATTTTTGCGTTTTCGAACGAAGGCCCAAAGTTTCGCGCTTCACAAATTGACACGAGTAAAAAATGAATATTTAATAAAATTTATATAGGATAATGATCAAGGGAAATTAATGACGGGAAAACGTGACGTATGGATGAATATGGTTGAATAATAATGTTTATACTACATAACACCACAACATTATTATTAAAGAATTTACCATACATTGCATACGGAAGATGTCCATATACCAAGCGCGTGACTTAGTGTACAAGGTATGGGAAACGTAAAGAGAATAAAGTTATTTTATGACGTCATAGTGTATAAGTCATTATTAGAAAAGATGAATTAGGGAAATACAGTAATGAATAAAGAAGTATAAATCGAAATTCTATCCAAAACTCGCTTAGGCGATTTTGGTTTCTTATGTAAAAATGGACATTCGAACATAAAAACTATACGAACATAAGTACTGCATGAAGACAATGAATCCATATAATGATGGTATAGGAATTGTTCATTGTTCACTTTTTACAGTGTTTCCCCATCCAAAATGGTATTAATACAATAATATAATACAATTAATACAATATAATACAATTGAGAAAATAACATCGTAAGTAATTCAAGTTAGATGACGACATTCTTTTTTACAATAAAAGTTTTATACAGAACGAGTTCGGGTAGTTGAGTACAATGCAGAGTATCAAATCTCTAAAATGACACTTGCTTACCAAATATAAAAAAATTCAAAGATTAGAACTTTAATTTAGACAAACAATTAAGTTAGACAAACAATGATATGGTTAAAAATTTTTACCAAATTTTATTTTTTTCTGTGGGATAAATTATGTACATAATGAATAGAGTAGATAAAAGGGAAAAATGTAAATCGTGCAATCTATAAGCTAATTTTTATTGACTATTGTAGGTAAAAATAGAATTACGTAATGGATGATGTATAGACCTGTGGTCTAGTGTGTATTTTTTGTGTATTAGGTGCAAAGTGTGTATTTTACAATTTCGAGGGACAGATTAGCTGATAGGATTGTTCAAGTAATTGAATAAATGCATGAGCAAGATATATTAGAAAGCAAAAATGATTAAGACTAAATAGCATAGTTTGCACTTACGTAATGAAATAGTTTTATTGTGATATTCAATGATTTTAGCATAAGGTTTGTATGTATATAGTATATATAGTGTGCATATATGCATTTTTATTGACTGTTGTAGGTAAAAATCGAATTACGTAGTGGATGATGTATAGACCTGTGGTCAAATGTGTAGGGATTTGGAAGGTTTTTGGATTAACAAAGTTTAAAAATAATTTATAATAATTTAAGATGGGTTTAGGGTTATAAAATCTTTTAAGTTTAAGTCAGTTATTGTTATTATTATTATCATCATTATTATTATTATTATAAAGTCCTTTAAGCTCAAGGTCAATTATTATAAAATTCTAAATTACAGGCAGTATTAATGATGGTGTATGCATATGAGTTTTAATGCAAAAGTGACTGGAGGGACGGAACGTAAATGAATTCGAATGTGTCAAAAGTAATAAAATTCAATTAGGATTTAGATTTTACATAATTAATCAGTTACACGTATAAATAAGGTAATTAAAAAAAACGAACTTAGAGGAACTTACAATTAATGAAAAAGTGAATCTAGCGGTATTAAAAATTAAATTTTGAAGATGGAATTAAATTCGACTAGTAACATTCCTAGCTATATATGAACTATATAAACATTAACCAGAAGTATCGGTACGATAATTGAATTAAAAAAAATTAAGAATACAAATTAAAAATATAAATCAATTATGCATTTCAACGAGCTAAATATAATTTTATAATATTCTAAAAAAATAAAAGTAAATCGAGCCATAGATGAGTTTCGGCCAAGAATAAAAAAGTTATTGAAATGGAAGGAAGCATTTCGAACAATCTTTTCTTTTAATAATTTCAGGTAAATTTTACATTAAAAATTATTTTCTAGATAATAAAAAAAAATATTAAAAAGGTTTAATAATTTTTGCATGTTAAGTAGAAAAATCATACTCTTTCGTTGAATGTTGATAGAATTTTAATTATTTGATATTTTGACACACAATTAATTAAATTCGACTACGATAATTATTCATTATTAATCGAATAAAAAAAATATAAAAAATATAAAAGTTGGAAATAGGAATCAATTATAAACTATAATGAACTAAACATATACTGTAATATAAAAAAACACAACTGCATTGAAATGACTTGGGACTTAAACTCTGACTTGGAACTTAAACTCTGACTTGGAACTTAAACTTTGACTTGGAACTTAAACTCTGACTTGAACTCTGTCAAGTATTCTGAACCTAACTTGAACTCTATCAAGTATTCTGAACCTAACTTGAACTCTATCAAGTATTCTGAACCTAACTTGAACTCTATCAAGTATTCTGAAACTGTCTGACTTGAACGCTTGTCAAGTATTCTGAAACTGTCTGACTTGAACGCTTGTCAAGTATTCTGAAACTGTCTGACTTCAAATAAAACCGTCTGACTTCAAATAAATGACTTCAAAAAATGACTTCAAAAAATGACTTCAAGTATCTCTCTAAATCTATAAACTCTCTGTAAACTCTCTGTAAACTCTCTGTAAACTCTCTCTCTTTCTTAATTTGCAAGTCAATTCAATAATTTGAAAAAAATTTGCAAACAAAAAAATTAAAAAAATGTAAACAACATTTCACTCTAATGTACGGGAAGGTACATAAAATAAAATTATTCTATACTGAATATAATAGTGAAAATAACTGTGACAATTGACTCTGTGACAATTGACTCTGTGGCAATTGACTCTGTGACAATTTACTCTGTGACAATTTCTGTTTCACTAAAAAAAAGTGTATCACTGGTGTCTGAAGTGTTCACTGTGTTTTGTGTTAATTCTGGCTCCATACTAAATATTAACTGTTAATAATGCTGACTTTTCAAGTGTTTAGAAATTTCTTAAAAACAAACAAACTGTACATAACAAAATTTTCCACGGGCGAAATCCTCAGAGACGTGTCCTGAAGACGTCTTCCTGGCTACTTCTTCTTGGATGAAAACTAGGCGTGGAGAACTTGGAGTCGTGACACACCGGTTCAAGGGTGGATGTTACGAACTAGAAGTCGTGACACGCCGGTCAACTGGTTTTATCCTGATGCAGGGTAATTTCTATCTTGACCAAAGAGTGGCCTCTTGTTAAAATCTTCTTGTTAAAATCTTCTTGTTAAAATCTTCTTGTTAAAATCTTCTTGTTAAAATAATCTTCTTAAAATAATCTTCTTCTTAAAATATTCTTCTTAAAATCTGTTAAGATCCTGGTAAAGGGTCGCCACAATGTTAACCCCTCCGTCTACGGCCCTGGGGTGGTTCGGATCGACGGGGGTTCTAGTTCGGAGGCAGCAACGGATATTTCTTCTATAACATTCTAAATCTTTTCGGTCGCCTCTTGTTAAACTCTTGGCTACAGACTCACCAGACTGTTATGCCAATATCTTACTTAACTGACTAAATTCCTGAAGAGAACAAGGCTCGAAGGAAAAGATAAAAACTTTTTCTACTGTGGTTTACTTCTCAAAATATACAGGTAGTGCTCTGAATTTACAGGGGTAGAGGTTCGACCTCTTTCGACCATGGCTCAGGCCGGAATCTAAAAAGTTAAGGAGGCAAGGGGCCTCTGCCCCCTCCTCGCAGCAAGGCTGCTAGCAAAGGAGTCCTAATGAAGTGCTATAATGAAGTGACTTGATGAAGTCCCGTAATTTTACAAATACATGTATAATATAAACCTAAATGTTTGGGGGAAGACAGTCGAAGGTTAAGTTTCCCCCTTTTAAACACATGATCAGATGTTTGAAAGATTGCAAATAAAAATTTTAAAAAATAAAATAAAAACTAATTTGTATTTTTCGCCGAGTCTACATTTATGAAGGCGATATCATTTCGTAATAGTACACATAAGTACAAATTAAGTACACGACTGAGTACGTATTAATTTTGGTTCATTACAATTACGATTACAATTATGGATTACTTCACATTCGCTTATGATTGTCCATTACAGTTCTATTAAAGTACATTCTTACATTATAAATTAAATCATTACATTTAATTACAGTTTCATTAAAGTACATTACAAGTTATTATTAATTACAGTTTCATTAAAGTACATTACAAGTTATTATTAATTACAGTTTCATTAAAGTACATTACGTTATATTAAATTAAAGTATTACAGTTAATTACAATTAAACAGTTACTATAACTTTGTTTTGTTTTTACAGTTTCATATTAATAGACAATTAAGATGTTAGAAATATAATACAAAGTACATGGCACACATGATATAGATTTATATGCATAATATGTTATAATATGTTTAACATGTTATAAATTTGAAATCAGAGCGAACGGAGATATTTTATCTTTGAGGCGTTCGAATCTGTCGTAGTGAGCGGAATTCGATCTTACTAAGCAACAATGAATATCTTGCGAGGGGTGAACGCACTTGAAAGTAAAAAAATAAAAAATGAAAAAAATAATACGAGAACGTATTTTTGCGTTTTCGAACGAAGGCCCAAAGTTTCGCGCTTCACAAATTGACACGAGTAAAAAATGAATATTTAATAAAATTTATATAGGATAATGATCAAGGGAAATTAATGACGGGAAAACGTGACGTATGGATGAATATGGTTGAATAATAATGTTTATACTACATAACACCACAACATTATTATTAAAGAATTTACCATACATTGCATACGGAAGATGTCCATATACCAAGCGCGTGACTTAGTGTACAAGGTATGGGAAACGTAAAGAGAATAAAGTTATTTTATGACGTCATAGTGTATAAGTCATTATTAGAAAAGATGAATTAGGGAAATAGAGTAATGAATAAAGAAGTATAAATCGAAATTCTATCCAAAACTCGCTTAGGCGATTTTGGTTTCTTATGTAAAAATGGACATTCGAACATAAAAACTATACGAACATAAGTACTGCATGAAGACAATGAATCCATATAATGATGCTATAGGAATTGTTCATTGTTCACTTTTTACATATGTATATATATATATATATATATATATATATATATATATATTGGCGGAAGGTTTGTGACGTGGAAATTACTAACGAACCTTGAAGTACCACCTAACCAAGTATACGCCTGACCCGTGCTTAAGATTCACCCTGATTAGCCCGGTGTATGTAATTGGCAGAGTTTCAAACTTTGTCAAAAATATGGTGGCTACAAAACCACATCTTAGCCGATATCCAAGATTTCTAAAATGTAAAAAGGGAAGATTTCAGGTTTACAACAGACCATTCATCAGCTGAAATAAAAACTTTAAAAAAAAGTTAGAAAAAGGAACGTTAAAGATCGAGAGAAACTAAAATTCTTTATTAGAATTTTAGTTTCTAACTTTTTTTTTATTTCTTTTAGTTTCTTCCTTTTTTAACGTTTTTAAATTTAGGATTTCATTTTATATATATGTATGTATATATATGTATGTATACAGTGAGGAATATATATATTGTTGAAGTTCTAAGCATCTTTATATAATCCAAACGTTTCGTTCTATGCTAGGAATATCTTCAATAGAAGTAACCTGCATTGAATAAGCTAAAAAATTAAAAGTTGTAATCATGGCCGTAACTACCTATGAGGTCACCGAGGTCCGGACCTCGGTAATTATTTCCTAAAAAAAAAAAAGAGATTGAACCGTTCTCCGTGTATGAAACGCATATTACCGCTTTTCTTTTGAAAAGAGGGAGCGTCGAGCGTTTTGTGTTTTGTGTTTAGTGTATAGCTTGGGTTGTGTTTGTAGATGTCATTTTGGTCTGAATTTTGCTCGTCCCGCCGCGCTCGAAAAAAATCTGGACCTCAGTAATTTCTAAACCCTAGTTACGGCCCTGGTTGTAATCATTAAAATTATAATTAAAAGAACGAAGTAAACTAAAACGGAATACAAGTAGAAAATAATATATAAAAATCGTACTGTAAACATTATGGGAAAAAGCACAAAACACATCTTCCACAATAGTTGCCTGAAAGAGACTGAAGACACGTTCAAAAAAGAAAGTAGGAAAACATCTTTGAAAATAAGTAGTTGGTTGGTCATTTAATTTAATTGGGTGGTTATTCCATGTAAAATTTAACGGGTGAAGTCTGGCTATACTGACGTTTTATACAATGTACTACAGAGCAAAACCTTTGATGTATTTTTCTGTTTCAAGAAAATAAGTGATGTCACACACTACAGTTTAAATACGACAAGGAACATGGATTTCAAGAGTTATGGATTTCTGCTGTATGTAACAAGCATGATAGTGAAATTACCAAAGGCATAAAAGGCAAAGAAGTCTATTAGATGATGGGGGAAAAATGCTTATCTTCAATTATATTCCAAAATAATTGATAGCATATGCATGCAAATTGACAGTAGATACTCTTCACTCTCCAAGCTAGAATTTTTTCATCTTCTTTGACATGAAAATTATAAGCAGTATAATTTCCAGACAACTTAATAAACAAATTAAAAGATTTTTATGGGTCACTTTTTGATCATATTTCACTGAGCTCTATTCATGTTCTGAATTGTCCAACAAGCATGTGCATGACTTAGTAGAGTTTATGACAGAGAATAACCTCAGGAGTGGTTTTAAAGAAACTTTTTAACTGGCAGAATTGATCCTAACTATACCAAGCAACACTGCTACAATAGAACGTTTGTTTTCTACGCTAAAACGAATAAATACTTTCTACCGAGGCACGCAAAATCAGGAGAGATTTTGTGGTCTCAGTTTATTATCAATTGAGAAAAAGCTACTTATGGAGTTAAAAACAGGAGCCTTTTTCCACGATGACGTTATATTGCAGTTTATATCGAAGAAAAGAAGAATAGAAGTAACGTATAAATAAGTAAAATATTGTTTGTATGTTTAACTTTCCAATTCTTAATGCATTGCTACACTAGTTTTTTCTATCTCGCAAATATTATAAGCTGGATCCTGTCTGCTTTGCCGATAGCTGGTGAGGGAAGCTATATTTATGGGACCTCTTTGCGAGGGACCCGTTGCCCACGTCGGGCTTGCATCATGAAAAAGAAAAACTATGGTATTTGTCATTTACCATTACTTATTCGGACTATAGTGGATTTAATTATCTCAGAAGAGTTCCTTGTTCCATGCACGGTCTGTGTGTATCATATATATATATATATATATGTTAAACACAGACCGTGCATGGCACAAGGAACTCTTCTGGGAAAATTAAATCCACTATAGTCCGAATAAGTAATGATAAATGACAAATACCATAGTTTTTTTCCTTTTTCATGATTTTAGCCCGACGTGGGCAACGGGTCTCTCGCAAAGAGATCCCATAAATATAGCTTCCCTCACCAGCTATCTGCAAAGCAGACAGGATCCAGCTTTGGGACGTGGATCTAGGGTTTAAAGCAAACCTAGATCCCTACACTCAGAACCTCTATATAAGTAAAAGACTCGTTGCATTCACGTCGTGTTGAATAAATCAAAGAAAAAGGGGGTAGTAACTATTGTATTTTTAGCCAAAAAAAACCAAAACTTAAACCTCAACCGGGACATTGAGCGTCCACTTTTCAAGGCACGAAACACGTCCGTTTAGTATACACAAACTCAGAATGGTTCCCTGAGAACAATATATGTTAAACACAGACCGTGCATGGCACAAGGAACTCTTCTGGGAAAATTAAATCCACTATAGTCCGAATAAGTAATGATAAATGACAAATACCATAGTTTTTTTCCTTTTTCATGATTTTAGCCCGACGTGGGCAACGGGTTCTCTCGCAAAGAGATCCCATAAATATAGCTTCCCTCACCAGCTATCTGCAAAGCAGACAGGATCCAGCTTTGGGACGTGGATCTAGGGTTTAAAGCAAACCTAGATCCCTACACTCAGAACCTCTATATAAGTAAAAGACTCGTTGCATTCACGTCGTGTTGAATAAATCAAAGAAAAGGGGGTAACTATTGTATTTTTAGCCAAAAAAACCAAAACTTAAACCTCAACCGGGACATTGAGCGTCCACTTTTCAAGGCACGAAACACGTCCGTTTAGTATACACAAACTCAGAATGGTTCCCTGAGAACAATATATGTTAAACACAGACCGTGCATGGCACAAGGAACTCTTCTGGGAAAATTAAATCCACTATAGTCCGAATAAGTAATGATAAATGACAAATACCATAGTTTTTTTTCCTTTTTCATGATTTTAGCCCGACGTGGGCAACGGGTCTCTCGCAAAGAGATCCCATAAATATAGCTTCCCTCACCAGCTATCTGCAAAGCAGACAGGATCCAGCTTTGGGACGTGGATCTAGGTTTAAAAGCAAACCTAGATCCCTACACTCAGAACTCTATATAAGTAAAAGACTCGTTGCATTCACGTCGTGTTGAATAAATCAAAGAAAAAGGGGGGTAACTATTGTATTTTTAGCCAAAAAAAAACCAAACTTAAACCTCAACCGGGACATTGAGCGTCCACTTTTCAAGGCACGAACACACGTCCGTTTAGTATACACAACTCAGAATGGTTCCCTGAGAACAATATATGTTAAACACAGACCGTGCATGGCACAGGAACTCTTCTGGGAAAATTAAATCCACTATAGTCCGAATAAGTAATGATAAATGACAAATACCATAGTTTTTTTCCTTTTTCATGATTTTAGCCCGACGTGGGCAACGGGTCTCTCGCAAAGAGATCCCATAAATATAGCTTCCCTCACCAGCTATCTGCAAAGCAGACAGGATCCAGCTTTGGGACGTGGATCTAGGGTTTAAAGCAAACCTAGATCCCTACACTCAGAACCTCTATATAAGTAAAAGACTCGTTGCATTCACGTCGTGTTGAATAAATCAAAGAAAAAGGGGGTAACTATTGTATTTTTAGCCAAAAAAACCAAAACTTAAACCTCAACCGGGACATTGAGCGTCCACTTTTCAAGGCACGAAACACGTCCGTTTAGTATACACAAACTCAGAATGGTTCCCTGAGAACAATATATGTTAAACACAGACCGTGCATGGCACAAGGAACTCTTCTGGGAAAATTAAATCCACTATAGTCCGAATAAGTAATGATAAATGACAAATACCATAGTTTTTTTCCTTTTTCATGATTTTAGCCCGACGTGGGCAACGGGTCTCTCGCAAAGAGATCCCATAAATATAGCTTCCCTCACCAGCTATCTGCAAAGCAGACAGGATCCAGCTTTGGGACGTGGATCTAGGGTTTAAAGCAAACCTAGATCCCTACACTCAGAACCTCTATATAAGATAGCTGGTGAGGGAAGCTATATTTATGGGATCTCTTTGCGAGAGACCCGTTGCCCACGTCGGGCTAAAATCATGAAAAAGGAAAAAAACTATGGTATTTGTCATTTATCATTACTTATTCGGACTATAGTGGATTTAATTTTCCCAGAAGAGTTCCTTGTGCCATGCACGGTCTGTGTTAACATATATTGTTCTCAGGGAACCATTCTGAGTTTGTGTATACTAAACGGACGTGTTTCGTGCCTTGAAAAGTGGACGCTCAATGTCCCGGTTGAGGTTTAAGTTTTGGTTTTTTTGGCTAAAAATACAATAGTTACCCCCTTTTTCTTTGATTTATTCAACACGACGTGAATGCAACGAGTCTTTTACTTATATAGAGGTTCTGAGTGTAGGGATCTAGGTTTGCTTTAAACCCTAGATCCACGTCCCAAAGCTGGATCCTGTCTGCTTTGCAGATAGCTGGTGAGGGAAGCTATATTTATGGGATCTCTTTGCGAGAGACCCGTTGCCCACGTCGGGCTAAAATCATGAAAAAGGAAAAAAACTATGGTATTTGTCATTTATCATTACTTATTCGGACTATAGTGGATTTAATTTTCCCAGAAGAGTTCCTTGTGCCATGCACGGTCTGTGTTTAACATATATTGTTCTCAGGGAACCATTCTGAGTTTGTGTATACTAAACGGACGTGTTTCGTGCCTTGAAAAGTGGACGCTCAATGTCCCGGTTGAGGTTTAAGTTTTGGTTTTTTTGGCTAAAAATACAATAGTTACCCCCTTTTTCTTTGATTTATTCAACACGACGTGAATGCAACGAGTCTTTTACTTATATAGAGGTTCTGAGTGTAGGGATCTAGGTTTGCTTTAAACCCTAGATCCACGTCCCAAAGCTGGATCCTGTCTGCTTTGCAGATAGCTGGTGAGGGAAGCTATATTTATGGGATCTCTTTGCGAGAGACCCGTTGCCCACGTCGGGCTAAAATCATGAAAAAGGAAAAAAAACTATGGTATTTGTCATTTATCATTACTTATTCGGACTATAGTGGATTTAATTTTCCCAGAAGAGTTCCTTGTGCCATGCACGGTCTGTGTTTAACATATATTGTTCTCAGGGAACCATTCTGAGTTTGTGTATACTAAACGGACGTGTTTCGTGCCTTGAAAAGTGGACGCTCAATGTCCCGGTTGAGGTTTAAGTTTTGGTTTTTTTGGCTAAAAATACAATAGTTACCCCCTTTTTCTTTGATTTATTCAACACGACGTGAATGCAACGAGTCTTTTACTTATATAGAGGTTCTGAGTGTAGGGATCTAGGTTTGCTTTAAACCCTAGATCCACGTCCCAAAGCTGGATCCTGTCTGCTTTGCAGATAGCTGGTGAGGGAAGCTATATTTATGGGATCTCTTTGCGAGAGACCCGTTGCCCACGTCGGGCTAAAATCATGAAAAAGGAAAAAAACTATGGTATTTGTCATTTATCATTACTTATTCGGACTATAGTGGATTTAATTTTCCCAGAAGAGTTCCTTGTGCCATGCACGGTCTGTGTTTAACATATATTGTTCTCAGGGAACCATTCTGAGTTTGTGTATATATATATATATATATATACACACACTGCCATTTAAAAGCATGCCATGTTTTGTTAACCACCGTACGCCACTGATATATATATATATCATTCATTGGGTATATACAGTGGCGCTTATAAGTATTTGTACAGAGAAATATTTCATTTATATTTGCCCTCATTGTTACGAAGGGTAAACTTTTCCAAACTATCCTATGCATGGTGCAAAAGATAAGGACGAATATAACTGAAACTAGCAGAAGCCCATGGTAAAAAAAAATTTAATAATTTTTTAAATATTTTTTTAATAATATTTCCCGGAATGAGCACATACACAAACAAACAAACATTATCAGATTTGAGCTTTATATACTGTCTTCTTTCTCTTCGCCCGTTCCCGCCTCTATGCGGGGTCGGCGTTTCTGACCAGCCTCCTCCACACAGCCCGGTCCTGGGCTTCTTCCTCCGACAAGCCCTTCTCCCTCAAATCGTCCCTCACCTTCTCCATCCACCTTCGCTTCGGTCTGCCTCTCTTTCTCCTGCCATACACCTCCATATTCATCGTTCTCTTACCCACATAATCTTCGTCCCCTCTCATCACATGTCCATACCATTTCAGTCTACTTTCTTGTATCTTCCTCGAGATTTCTCCAACCTTTGTTGTGCCCCTTATCCTTTCATTCCTTACTCTATCCAACCTTGTCACTCCGCACATCCATCTCAGCATTCTCATCTCCGTTACATCTAGTCTTTTCTCATGATCTTTCTTTATAGCCCAAGACTCAGCCCCATACATCATAGCCGGTCTTACCACAGTCTTATACACTTTTCGCTTAATCCTTGCGCCTATTCTTCGGTCACACAACACCCCTGAAACTTTCTTCCAATTTTTCCAACCAGATTGCACTCTGTGTGTTATTTCTGTGGCCAGCTCACCGTCCTCAGCCACTGTCGATCCCAAGTACGTAAATTTACTTATTCTCTTTAACCTCGCTCCCTCTAAACTAATTTCTGAGTCTTGATTTTCGTAGAACCTCAGGTACTCCGTTTTCTTTCTGCTGATTTTCAACCCTCTGTCTTCAAAAGCCCTCCTCCATTCCTCCAATTTTCTTTCTACTACTTCTCTCCTGTTGCTGCACAGAACAATATCGTCTGCAAAGAGCATACACCAAGGGGATTGATCTTTTATCCCCTGGGCCAACACATCCATAATCAAAACAAAAAGATATGGGTTCAAAGAAGATCACTGATGTAGACCAACCCTCACGGGGAACCATTCCGTTACACCTACACTACTCCTAACCTGGGTCCCTTGCATCATGAAAAAGAAAAACTATGGTATTTGTCATTTACCATTACTTATTCGGACTATAGTGGATTTAATTATCCCAGAAGAGTTCCTTGTTCCATGCACGGTCTGTGTGTATCATATATATATATATATATATATATATACACAGACACTGCCATTTAAAAGCATGCCATGTTTTGTTAACCACCGTACGCCACTGATATATATATATATCATTCATCGGGTATATACAGTGGCGCTTATAAGTATTTGTACAGAGAAATATTTCATTTATATTTGCCCTCATTGTTACGAAGGGTAAACTTTTCCAAACTATCCTATGCATGGTGCAAAAGATAAGGACGAATATAACTGAAACTAGCAGAAGCCCATGGTAAAAAAATTTTTAATAATTTTTTAAATATTTTTTTAATAATATTTCCCGGAATGAGCACATACACAAACAAACAAACATTATCAGATTTGAGCTTTATATTACTGTCTTCTTTCTCTTCGCCCGTTCCCGCCTCTATGCGGGGTCGGCGTTTCTGACCAGCCTCCTCCACACAGCCCGGTCCTGGGCTTCTTCCTCCGACAAGCCCTTCTCCCTCAAATCGTCCCTCACCTTCTCCATCCACCTTCGCTTCGGTCTGCCTCTCTTTCTCCTGCCATACACCTCCATATTCATCGTTCTCTTACCCACATAATCTTCGTCCCCTCATCACATGTCCATACCATTTCAGTCTACTTTCTTGTATCTTCCTCGAGATTTCTCCAACCTTTGTTGTGCCCCTTATCCTTTCATTCCTTACTCTATCCAACCTTGTCACTCCGCACATCCATCTCAGCATTCTCATCTCCGTTACATCTAGTCTTTTCTCATGATCTTTCTTTATAGCCCAAGACTCAGCCCCATACATCATAGCCGGTCTTACCACAGTCTTATACACTTTTCGCTTAATCCTTGCGCCTATTCTTCGGTCACACAACACCCCTGAAACTTTCTTCCAATTTTTCCAACCAGATTGCACTCTGTGTGTTATTTCTGTGTCCAGCTCACCGTCCTCAGCCACTGTCGATCCCAAGTACGTAAATTTACTTACTCTCTTTAACCTCGCTCCCTCTAAACTAATTTCTGAGTCTTGATTTTCGTAGAACCTCAGGTACTCCGTTTTCTTTCTGCTGATTTTCAACCCTCTGTCTTCAAAAGCCCTCCTCCATTCCTCCAATTTTCTTTCTACTACTTCTCTCCTGTTGCTGCACAGAACAATATCGTCTGCAAAGAGCATACACCAAGGGGATTGATCTTTTATCCCCTGGGCCAACACATCCATAATCAAAACAAAAAGATACGGGCTCAAAGAAGATCCCTGATGTAGACCAACCCTCACGGGGAACCATTCCGTTACACCTACACTACTCCTAACGTGGGTCCTTGCTCCTTCATACATACTTTGCACCAACCTAACGTACTTCTCCGGCACACCTTTCTCTCTCATACACCTCCAAACCTCCTGGCGTGGCACTCTATCATATGCTTTCTCTTGGTCGATGAAAACCATGTGCAGTCCCTTTTGTCGCTCCCGGTGTTTCTCCATCAACTGCCTCAGTGCAAAAATCGCATCAGTTGTTCCCCTACCTGGCATAAAACCCAACTGCTCTTCCCCCACGGTTGTCTCTTCTCTTAACCTTTTCTCTATAATCCTTTCCCAAACCTTCATCGTGTGTGACATAAGCTTTATTCCCCTATAATTTCCACAATCCTGGATGTCCCCCTTCTCTTTGTAGATAGGTACGAGTGTACTATCCCCCCACTCCTCCGGCATTTCCTCTTGTTCATATATCTTCTGCATCAGATCCCACAATAGATCTATGCCCTCATCTCCCAAACAATTCCACGCCTCCACTGGTATCCCATCCGGTCCCAATGCCTTCCCCTTCTTCATTCCTTTCAACGCCACCTTCACCTCCTCCCTACTCACTCCTGAAGTTAACCCTTGATTTGGGACACCATCTTCAAAAATAACCCTTGGGTTTTCCTCATTTAACAGATGTTCAAAATAACTCTTCCATCTATCCATGATTTTATCCTGATCCTTTAAGACCACTCCCTGCCCATCCTTTACCTGTTTAATTTGAGTAAAATCTTTACTCACCTTATCCCTAGCCTTCGCTATTCTAAGGATCTTTCTCTCTCCCGCCGGTGTCTCCAACTCTTTATATACTTCATCCATCGCCTGCGCCTTGGTTCTTGCCACTCCCTTCTTCGCCTCCTTTTTCGCCTGCCTATAGCTTTCTCTATCCTCTTGTCTACCAGATGTGTCCCACTTCTTTTTAGCATCTTTCTTCCTTTTAATCACCTCCTGAACCTCTTCATTCCACCACCACGTCTCTTTATCTTCAGGGGGTCTTCTACCTGATGTTTTGCCCAGTACTTCCTCACCAACTCTCAATATCACCCGGCTGTTCTCCTCCCACCATACTTGTACACTCTCCAACGACCTTACTTCTTCCAAAACCTTCTCCTCAAATTTCCTTTTCTGGTCTTCTTTCTTCAGTCCCCACCACTTTATCCTAGGTGTCACCTGTTCTTGCCTTCTTTTCCTACCACTCTTAAACGACCAATCCATCACCAGGATTCTATGTTGCGCCGCCACGCTTTCCCCGTTTATGACTTTGCAGTTCTTAACTTCTTCCAAATGGGATCTCCTGCACATTAGAAAGTCTATCTGGCTTTCTCTTCCTCCGCTCCTATAGGTCACAAACTGGTTATCTTTTTTCTGGAAGAAGGTGTTGACTATCGCTAGATCAAACGCCATCGCGAAATCCACCACCCTTTCCCCTTCTTCATTTCTCTCTCCCACGCCCCAACCACCATGCACCCTCTCAATCACCTCTCTACTTCTTCCCACATGGCCATTCAGGTCTCCACCCAAGATCACTTTTTCCCCCTCTGGTATCGCACCAAGTTCTTGATCCAACTGATTCCAAAACACTTCCTTTTCTATACCTTCACAGCCAGCTTGGGGGGCATACGCACTCACTATGTTCACCGTCATCTCGTCAAGGCCCAGCTTAACACTCATAACTCCATCGCTCCTTCTACTCACACTCACCAGGCTATCCTTCAGCACTTCTGACAGCACTATACCAACACCGTTTCTACCCTGTTCATTCGTTCCACTATAAAGCAACTTATATCCCCCTCCCAGCTCCTTTTCTTTATTTCCTCTCCACCTCGTCTCCTGCACACACAATACTCCCACACACCGTCTCTCCATCAAATCCGCCACCTCCCTTCCTCTCCCAGTCATAGAGCCTACATTCAACGTCCCAACTCTAACCACTCGGACTAGCTTCTTTACCCGAGCCCGTCCTCGACTCGGCAGCCCTCGTCCATTTCTCGCGGGGGTTAGGCGAGGCCCCTGCGCGTCGCATACGGGGTACGCCCTGGCATTTTCCGAGGCTATATGAATTTGGCTCATCATTCTTGGTTTTGGCAAAATCTTTCACGGCCGGATGCCCTTCCTGACGCCAACCCTCACCATTTATCCGGGCTTGGGACCGGCACTGAGTTGTGCTGGCTTGCACCCCCAGTGGCTGGTTTGAGCTTTATATACTGTATATACTGTAAATAGATAATCTTGAAGTGGTTCCAGAATCGTTGCGACGGTCCCGCAGTCTGTAGCCTACGCGACCGTCGCGCCAGTTTTGGAACCCCGTGCCAAGTCATGGCACCGAAAACTTATTAAACCACATTCTCTTCAGCGATGAGGCACCATTCCACGCATGCGGAAAGGTTAATTGATATAATTGTTATATCTGTGCTAGCGAAAAACCAACCGAATTCTACGAATGGGAGAGAGATTCTCCTAAAGTTAATGTCTGGTTGAGTATGACAAGATCGAAGATTTACGGACCTTTTTTCTTTGCAGAAGCTACGGTAACAGGGCCAATTTATCTTGACCTGCTTCAGCAGTTCCTTGAACCCTAGCTTCGTTCAGATGTCAGTCTCGACACTGTTGTTTTTCAATAAGATGGAGCTCCATGTCACTATGCAAGCATCGTTCGGGCGTACCTTGATGAGCTGGATTGGACGTGGTGGAAACAGACCCTGAGCGGCACGATCTCCGGATTTAACACCATTAGATTTGTTTGCGTGGGGCTTTATAAAGTCTGAAATTTATAAAACAAGAGTTGCAGAGTTGCAGGATCTGCGAACCCACATTGTTGCGACAGTCACTAAAATAACCCTAGAGATGCTTGAGAATGTGTTCCACAATGCAGTGGACAGATTTAAGATTTGCAGAGACAGTGACGGTGCTTACGTCGAATCTTAGACCTACTGTAAGCTTGATAAATAAATATACATCCAATTATGTTATTACATTTTTATCGTAAAATACTATTATTTCAGCAAAATAGATAGGGACTTTGGACCACCCTGTATGTATATATCTGTCTGCTAACCTGAAAAGAGTGTAATAAGTAACCAACCCATTCGTTGATAAAAATTGTGAACTGCAAAAACAAGAAGAAATGAGTTATCAAAGTATGTTGAAATTTATTACGTAATTTTTGTCTTAATTATTGTCTAAAACTTATTTCATCTGTTATAGGCTTACAAAACATACAATATGACTCGTATTTGTGTTCATAATATTTAAGCAATTCGCGCAAAGTTAACCATTATTAAACAACTGAAAGATCTTGTTTCCCTAAATGCGGTAAATCAAAAGTGTCAGTGCCGTATGCCGTTTCTTGTGCTCCTTCTTTGATACAAAAATTGATATTTTATGTTAGTTTACTTTATGCGAGTTTGAACGACAGTTCAGGATCAACCTGCGGTCGACTCCTCTGCAGCATCCCCCCTCATTTTCAAGATTTGGTGAAGGACGGAATTGCTGTCTGATCTCCTCCTTCCCTCGTAGCCAGCCACGGATGGATGGTCATGGACTTTGCACAGGAATCTGTCCAGCTGGTTCTTGAAGTTATTCAGGTAGGTGTGCTGGAGGTTCCTTACTTCTTTTGGTAAGGCATTAAAAAGCTTTGGGCCTCGTATTCTGAAGATATTTTCCATCCTCGTTTTCATGGCCCCCCTGTTCCACCGCAGCTGGGACAGTACAAAATCTGCCTTTTCTCTCATTCTAGTTTGTGTCTATTTCATTTCTAAGGTTAGGGACAAAGCCCTCAAGTATTTTTCATATGTATATTATTGTGTCCCGCTCGCGTCTTCTTTCCAGAGAGTAGAGTTTCAGGGATTGTAGTCGAGACCAGTAGTTTTCACCTTTCATTTCCTCTATCTTAGACGTAAAAGTCCTTTGTATACAGTGGCGTAGCGTGGGGTGTGCGGGGTGTGCGGACCGAACAGGGCGGCCACTTGGGGGGGCGGCCAATTTTGGCCAAGGCTGGCATTACGGTACGGTATGGTACGAAATACCATATTGTTTTCTATGTTTTAAATTGAATTATTAAATTTGTTTTTTTATTGTCTATCATCACGGTTTCAATTTTCATCATTATTACATTGTTCCTCAATCAATAAAATGTAAATCCTTTATATACGTGTGTTTGCTGTAGTGGAAGGTATGTTACGTTTAAGGAAGGGGGCGGCCAATTTGGCTACCGCACAGGGCGGCCAAAACCCACGCTACGGCACTGTTTGTATAGCTGCAATGTCCGCAATGTCTCATTTTCTGTATGGGCTTGTGAGTACTGAGCAATACTCAATTATCGGTAGGACTAGACTCTTCCATAATTTGAGCATGATGTTTGCTTTTCTGCTGCGGAAGGTCCCCTAGGTGATTCCCATTATTTTTCTAGCCTTTGTAATTTTGATGTTATAGTGCTCTCTGCATTCTGCATCTGACGATATTATTTTTCCAAGAGAGTGATTAAAATTGTTGAAACAGTTGAAACAGTACTCTGTAAATACCACCGAAAGTGTGAATATTCGAAAATTACACTGTTACATTCTTATTCACTTTACCTGCAATATTTAACAAAAAAAATCATTGATCATAATTTTGCTTCAATTTCTCTTGTGACATCTGGCACTCCTTTTTACAGGCCGGAGGTACAATAGCACAGAGCGACCGATGACGTTGAAAAGAGCAACGCAGTCACGAACAAACGAACGCAAGGCACCTCTTCTGACAGCTAACACGAAAAGTTAGCAACTGCAAATTCATGTAAATAATTTAACTTTTAAAGCAAGAAAGAGATTTAATAAGTGACATAATATTTTCCCATTCATCATTCATCGTGTTAACAGACGTATTACATAGAATAACAAAATGGCGAATGAAAATAACTCAGGCCAACAACCGCAAGAATTTCCCCGTTTCCTTCCACAGAAAGGGGGTCATTAGGGCATGGTTAATTAATCATTTTTAGGAAAAAGTGATGAATTATGACATTTTCTAATTAATCAATGATTAACTGATTAAATATGAATAAAAATTAAATACTTCTGAAAAGAGTAAGAAAGAGTTTTATTGTTTGTGTTGCGTGAGATAAGACCGAAGAAAACATTTTTGTCAAACATTTAGTTTGCTTTAGTTCAAGAAATCAGGCATGGGCGGATTAGACAGTTTATACATGCAAAAAGGTACCAAATTCAATTGATACATTACAAAATTTAAGGCCGAATGATGCTGAAATTATGAGGAAAATTAATCATTTCCCATTATTTTCTAAAAATATTTTTTGATTAAGTAATGATTAAATTCGAAACAATGATTAACTGATTAATCAGAGCCATGCCCGAGGGGGCATCCTTTAATGAAAGAGTAGAACAGTTTTGCTCACAACGACGCCAAGCATTTGAAAGGGGTAAGGTGACAAATAACTTCTATCTTACGTGAATACATACTTCTTCTTCCTTGAATACATGGCGGAGTTGGACTCAAAAGATGGTAAAATTTATAAATTAGAAAAAGAAACAAAAGACTGACCTAAAACAACACGTCACCCACCCTAAATGAGAAAATATCTACACTGGAAAAATTTCTTGGAGACCAAAAGAATGAAAACGAGAAATTCTACAGTGAACAAAGACAAGAGACCCCAAAAGATACCTTCATCCTTGCGGGACCTAGTGTCCCGAAAGGAGGTCCAAACAAAAATTTTAATAGAGTAGCTACAGAAGCGATAAGGGATAAACTTCGGTTGAACATCCCTCAAAATATCATCACCCAGTCGCATCGAGTCGGAAGATTCAGTAATGGTGATAAAAGAGTAATTAAATTTTAGCTATGTGATCACTGTTGGAAGTCTGAAATTAGAAGTGCCCCTTATACACATTAAATCCAGTATGTTCAAGAATGAATCACTCTATGAGTACAGAAATGAAATATATAACAAAATGTTATTAAAACTTATGGACGAAAAATTCATAAAGACGTTATGTGAGAGAAGGAAGATCTACGCTCGGAAAATGCTGTGAAACAAAGAGTCATTATCTGTACAGAAATGTCGAGTGCAATGCAATTGCATGCAACAGGATAAAAAATTGCAAAATTGCATGCAACGAGGGGAGGTTAGACCCTCCAAGGGGGAGAGGGGGGTTATGCAACAAGAGGGTAGAGAGGGTATGCATAAAGAGGATGGGAGGAGGAGCAGGTAACCTAACCTAACAAGGAAGGAGAGTGGGGTAAAGCATGAAGAAGGCCGGGGCTAGACCCTCCAAAGGGGGAGTGGGTAACTTATCCTAACAAGGGTAATAAAACACAAGAAAGAAAGGGAGGAGAAAGAGAAAGAGAGAGGTGTTCTCGCTGGCATGAAGTCTTTGAGCATAATGGAGTCTTTAATAGCCATCCTGTGCGGCGTTAGGATCACAGCCGGTTGACTTAGAATCCAGCCATGTCATGGGGACACAGCCAGTCGCAGAGCCAATCGTATGACGTAAACGGCTGTCAGTCAGTTTCTTTCGAGGGACGTAGCCAGAGAATACAGCCAGTCTCCGTAGATAAACACACACACACACACCACACACACACACACAATCTTACACATACATACAATATTTAGGAGCACAGCCAGTGGCTTAGATACCAGCCATGACACAGCCAATCGTATGCCATAAGCGGCTCACAGCCAGTTCGTTTAGAGGGCAAAGAGGCAGGGGCACAGCCAGTTGGCTTAGAAACCAGCCAGAGAAACAGCCAGGGGCGTTAGTTTAGAGACTTATATAGGCTAACAGGAAGGACACCTCCTCTCACAACTAGTTCTTCAAGTAAAATGTACCCTTCCCTGAACCCTCTCTCTGGATGGCTTCAGAACCCAGCCAGTCGGCACAGTCAGTCCTCTATGACTTAAATTCAGTCATGGCATGTACACATACATTATGTAGTTATTTCCTTGTATGTATACATGTCATGATTAACATCGCTCTGTCTTAAAACAACAGCAAAACTCACACACACAAACACACACACACACACACACACATGTTGACCCATCCGTCTATGGCCTTGGGCGATTCGAAGTTGACGGGGGTTCTGGTTCGTTGGCAGCAACGAATTTGTTACTCTGGAGTATGTGGTACCGTATGCTGAATAACAGAAGTTTCTCTTATACTGCTCTCCGATTTCTTCTTGTAGTGGATCGGAGGATTCTGTGGAGCTTACTAAGTTCTCTGAAGGTTCCTCGATTCTTCTTGTAACGTATCGGGAAATTATTTTTCTCTTTTTAAGACTAAGTTCTTGAAGAGAGCAAGGCTCGAAGAAGACAAAGATATTCTCTTACGGTAGTTTACTGCTAAAATGTTACAGGCAATGCTCAGGCTCTAAGTTAGATCAGACAAATCAGAATACATTGACAATACCTTCACATATGAGCGATTCAGACGGTGCGCTTTCTGACATTGAAAATTTCCCTACACCCATTTTTCCACCTACCCCGCGCCCTTCAAACATATTTCCAAACAAGCAAACTTTAGATCAAGCAAAACCCAACATGTCTCAGACCGCTTCCCCAGCATACATTAACTTAGGTAGACTTGTAAACCTTCCCCACACTGACCTAATTTTTAAGGGAACCATAGATAATATCTTCGTTAAACTACGCGTAAGACCTTGGATTGGGTCTCTTGAACAGCATTTCTTACGCGACAATATCACAGACAATGACATAAGGATTAGGGAAGCTAAAAGGTTTATTGACCCTAAAGAGGGGAATGCCCACGATACAGTTACATACGTTCCATCCATTAGCGAAGCTACAATTTGGAACAATGTAAAAACACTTGTTAGAATTTTTTCAAAAAAATAACACACGCACAACCTTTGGCCACATTAGAAGCTGTCTTCCAAGCTAAATGGAAGAAAGAAGAACACGAAGATTTAAATAATTTTATTACACGAACACACAAACTCGTAGGAGAAGCCTTCCGAGCAGCAGAAAATGCATGCAAAATTACATTCACTTCAAAGCAAAGAAACCTAGTAGTAGCAGCATTCATTTAACAAAACCTACCCGTAGCACATAAAAAAAAATTTCAAGAGTGTCTAAATATTGACAAACCAGTAAGTGAAGCCATAAATAAAACAAGGGAACATTACCCAGACTGAGCGAGGCAGAGCTACCGGAGGGGTTAACACACAGATATATATATATTTACATGCGAACATGCTTTCCTTAGATTACCTCACGACCTCCTTCATACATAGCCCCTCATGCATAACCTCCCAACCATCTGCAGTAGCACAATATTACAGCACCAACTAACCAGAACCATTAGACCAGTAAGATCTCAAAGAACGACACAGATAATAGACAAGCTATTAATCTTCTCATAAGGTAATAAATACCAATATGAGGCCAGGGTTGTAATGTATTGGAGTGCTATCCGTTCTTTCAAACAAAAACTGAAACATGGTAAACAAAATATTGAACAAAAACAAATTTTTGCCTTTATATACAAATATATCTTTAAATTATATTATAAAAAAATATTCATTTAATTTTATAATAAAACTAAATTTTAGTTTTAGGGCTAATTTATTTATTTTTATAAAAAATCCTATTTCGTATTTTTTTTTAAATTGGGCGGAGCCTGTATTTTACTGTATGAAAAGTCGGCGAGCAGCAAACACTTTATTTCAGACCATAAAAAACAGAAATAAATACAGGGAAATATATAAGACAAATAAATACAGGGAAAATATATGATATAAAAACATGAATAATTATACCTTCTTTAATTTCTGTACATGGTTAGAACAACCTGCCACATTTTATTTACGAATGTAAGAACAGATTATTAACTTACAAATATTTAATAAATATTTTTTTACAGAAAGCAGATTACTCCAGAACAAGCAAACATCATTGCTAATCCACAGGTAGATCGTAACAAGATACTGTTACCTCCACTCTACATAAAGCGTGGATTAATGAAAAATTTCGCCAAAAGTCTCAACAAAAAAGGATCTGGATATCAATTTTTATGTAAAAAATTACCCCAAATTAGTCATGCTTAGCTGAACGAAGGAGTGTTCGGCGGTCCTCAAATAATGCAACTCTTAAGCGATCCAGCATTTGAATATGCATTGACGGGTCATGATGCTTGGCTAACTTTTAAGGCTGTTGTGAACAACTTCCTTGGTAACAGGAATCTGATGACTACAAAAAAATTGTTAAAGGCATGATCCGAAAATATCGTTTGCTGGGATGTAGCAATAGGGTGTGTCAATTTTAGTAAAGTCAACAATTCAAAAATTACTAATGCTCAAATGATGTCATATTATCTAGCAAACTTAGAAATATCTTTAGTGTTGTTTAAAAAAGCCATTTACCTACTTATATTTTACCATAAAGGTTTAAAATATAACCTAAATATGACTGTAGCATCGTATATCAATGTGCCATTGATATGTGTGGTCAACTTTGGTTATTTCTGGTGTGCAGAATGGTTTCTAAGTTTCACATAGTCACAAATGCTGGAGTTTTGATTGTAAATGCATGTGTTTTCCCTCCTTTTTGACAAATTTGATTACTTCGTAATGTAAATATTCTGTAATTCAAATTATTCGAAATGTTATGTGTGACCCAAACTTTCTGTATATTTTGATATGATAGATATATGAAATTGTCATTACTTTGAATAATTAAGCCTTGTACCTATAACAACACAACCTTTTATCTGAGCTTAGAGGAAGATATTAAGAATTTCAATTGACTTAATTTTATATAATCATAATCAGTAGGCCTATCCAAATTTCAGTGACATTTCTTTTGTTCACAGGTCCACAGGATGAGTCAGAAAGAAATCAGAACCCGAAGCAGATCAAGTTGTCACCTAAGTCATTTGGTGGGTACTGGGAGGGAACTTCCCCCTGCTGAGCTGCCCACAGCCAGAGATCTGCTGAGGTATGGTTTGTTGAGGACAGAGATGCGTGAGGAAGACAGGAGGAATTACCAAGTTAATGACCTGATTAACAACGGCATTGTTCCAGGGCTACTGGCTCAGTGGAGAAAGGCCAACGCTCTATTCACAGGACCTGTAATCAACACTGAGGTCAGGATCAGGGCTAAAGTGAAGGCACTGTGGGATGAGGCAGTGAAGGTGTCCATTGGCAATGTGAAGCTAGAGGTCAAAGATAGGTTCATGATGAAACTGGACAAATTGGTGGACATCCTGACCTGTCACTGTGTGATCAGGAGCTGCAGTGAGCTTGGGTGCAACCCTGTCTGCAACAGTGAGGTTCAAATTGACTGCAGCTGCAGGAGCGAGCAGAAGATACCAGTGCAGGAGCTTGCCTTCGTTAAAGGTCAGAGAGAAAAGGTGGAAAGTGTGGGGGGCACACCAGATGGGTCTAGCTGATCACCCTGAGACCAGGAGACAGGAAGCAGTGCTGCAGAGACAGGAACAGAGAAGGAAGGCAGAGGAGAAGAGGAGGAGGAAGGCAGAGGAGTCTGCCAAGAAAGAAGACGAGTTGAGGGAGGAGTCACTGCTGGAGATGGAGTTGGAGGAGACTGGAGATATGCTGGAGGAGACAGGGAGGAGAGAGGAGGACGAAGACTTCATACCAGAGGCTGCGACAACTTCTTCCTTTCCTGTGGTTAAGAAGAAGAAATACAACACTGAAGATATCACCAACTTAGCTCTGACTAGCTTGAGACATCACACTGGGCTGAGAGAGACTGCAGAGATTGCCACTGCTGCCTGGATTGATGCTGGTCTCATCACAGAGTTTGACACAGCACTGGTGATTGACCACAACAAGGTGAGGAGGGGAGGGCTCAGGAGAGACTGACTAAGGAGCTGGTCAAGAAGTTTGATGAAGAGATTAGGGAAAATGGCGTCACCTGTATCTTCTTTGGTGGGAAAAGAGATGACACCAAAGTGATGATGGAAGCTGAGGGTAGTGACAGGCAGTTTCCTGGCCTCATTAAGGAAGAACACTACACAGTGTGCAATGAACAGGGTGGGAAATATTTGTGGCATTTTGTACCAGAGGAAGCTGCAGAGGAGAGAAGTCATGCTGAGGTCATTGCTGATCATCTGGTGAACTAGCTAAGAGAGAGAGGAGCAGACCAGACCCTTTTGGTCATAGGAGGTGACAGTACTAATGTGAATACTGGCTGGGAGGGAGGAGTAATGCATTATATGGAGGCCAAGCTTAGCAGGAAGTTGGTGTGGATTGTCTGTGACTTGCACACTGGGGAGCTGAGTCTCAGACACCTGGTGACTGCACTGGATGGCAAGACATTGAGCAACAACAAATGGTCTGGGCCCCTAGGGAAGATGTTAGACACTGCCACTGAACTGGAGATCAACCCAAACTTCACGAGGATCACTGTTGGTCCTCCTGTACCCCATCTCAGTCAGGAGGTAGTGAAGGACCTCAGCACAGACCAATCATATGGCTACAGAATCATCACTGCCATCAGATTGGGAGAGGTACCTCAGAGTCTAGCTCTCCTGGAGATTGTGCCAGTCTGTCACAGTAGGTGGGTCACCACGGCTCTAAGGTTCTGCAAATTGTGGATTTCCAAACATGGGCTGAAGGGTAGGATCCTGAAGAATCTGAGGATAATTGTGGAATTCATAGTGGGAGTCTACATGCCAAACTGGTCCAACATCAAGTTAAATCACAGCTGGGTGGAAGGTCCCAGGCATGTACTGTACCAGCTGGAGCTGCTCAGAAGTCAGAAGGAGGTTATAGGAATAGTGATGCCTACAGTGAAGAGATCAGCCTGGTATGCACACTCTGAGGCTGTGCTCCAGGCCATGCTATGCAGTGAGGTGGAGGAGGAGAGGAGGGAGGCAGTGAAGAGGATACTGGAAATCAGAGGTGAAGGAGATGAGGACACACAGGTAGGAGACTGCTGTGTCAGACCCAGGAAGACTTCTGACATTAACCCAGATGCCACCAAACTCTCGGAGCTTATTGACTGAAACTCTGGCGTCACTGAGCCTCCTCTGACCTGCTCCCTCACCACTGCTGCAATCAAGGAGTTTCTGGATAGACCAGTGGAAGTTCCTGCATGGCCCTCATACACACAGTTAGTAGAGAGGTGTGTAAGGATGACAACTAAAGCAGCACAACATGTTTACTCACAAGAAAGGAGGGAGGCGTGCATCAGTGGCCAGGTGGCCAGTAGGGAGCTCATGTCTAGGAACAAGAGCAAGGCAGACATGGCATCCTTGGCAAAGTTCAAGAAACCTATCTATATTTCTAAATTTTAATATTGAAATACAATGAAAATGTCTTTAATTGTATGTAATGTATGTAAAATGTAGTTATATTCAATAAAAAAAGTACTTGCAAAAATTGCTGATTTTTCGTAAACTTCAACTTCAAATATAAGTAGCTAGGAGTGGTCAAATCTGGATTTTAAAGCCATATTTCGATTTAGCACATAAAAGTGCATCATTTGGTCACTAGTAGTCTTTGAAAATCTAAAGATTTCACTTTGCTCCCTAAAATTGACACCCTAAATTGTAGCATATGTGTTAAGATACACTTCCTAGACTCTCCTCTTAATTTTTTTCCTGAACAGTTAGGCGCGGTAAGCGAGGAACAGGGAGAAAGATTCTACCAGAAAAATTCAGAAATGAAATGGAGATATCAGGAAAAAAGGGATGTTCCAATGATGGTAGACTATTGATGGGGTCGAAAAGGAGATGTACCGGAATCAGTACACAAGAGGGAATCGCGAAAAGGAAGTTTCTCTAGCCACTGACTTTTATAATAAATTCAATGCGTTACTGTTGATGAATGGTTGTTTCAGTCATTCAAAATTTTTATATATACATATATTGTACCTTACTTCAATCCAGTATCTACATGTATTATATACAGTATTTTAGTGTATATATGTAGTAATAATGTGTGTGTGTATGTGTGTGTGTGTGTGTGTGTGTTTATATAATATGTGTTTCTGTGCATGCATTACTAATGTAAATTGTTTGAATTGAATAACATATGATTCGTCTGTTCTCTTATCCAGTTGGTAACATTTTCTTAGCCATATATTACGTGTGGAATATCTAGATGTGATAGGAAACATTTATTATTACTATTGTTACCATATCTAACTATTAACGATCGATTTCACACAGTAAGCCCTACATTTTCCGCCAAGAGCCGTTTTCTGTATTTGTGTTCATACAGATTATACAAGTACCCAAGGGCTGCTTATTGACTACAAATAGCATACGGGAAACCATTTATAAATCTTGGAGTTCTTAATAAGCTCCTAATTGGCAAAGAGTTTAAGGTATATGTAATTTCTTCAGTAGGATGCTACAAACTGCCACATTTTATTTACGAATATAAGAGCAAATTATTAACTTACCAAGCAAATATTTTATCATTCAAACTTCAAGATTCTGATGATCTATTTTTAAAAAGTGAATATACAGTTTGAGTTTATAAATTTGTTAAATTAAAAATAAAGAAGACAAAATAAGACGGATTAATATTTATGGGTAACTCATATTTTCAAATAAAAATTTTATATACTTGTATGCCTTGGCTCTCATAATCGCGATATGACTTTTAGCAGGATTATATTTTTATTTACATACTTATTTATTTTCCATGTGCATCCTCTCTACCTGCTAGTTGATTTGTATAAGAAAATAACTTACCTCTATACCAACGTACACTTGTTTTAGACTAACTTAATTGGAATTCCTTGATTGACAAAGATTTTATCCACCTTATGTGAACATTTATATGCGGAGGATTGCGTGTGTGTCTGTGTATAGTAGGAATAGAACGGCTGACAGACTTCATCAGTCCCTTTTACGTATTGGACATTACTCGATATTAAACGTTTAAAATAATTTAAAAACCGTTTATGTAAAACTGAAAATATAAACAGATAAGCAAGTTTGTAGTAAAATTCCCTCTTTTTTTATGTACACAAAGAAAACAGATTAGGAATTTGTGGGAATAGCATTTTTGTTTACACATTTCGTACAGTAACTCAAATTTCTACTCTAAATTAGCAATTGTTCAAAAACCGTGCAATAAATGATAACATCTTTACAGTACAACTTTCTCATACACTTTCTTTAGTTAATATGATCGAAGGTACAAAAAAAATACAAACTATTTACATGGTTTCTAATCAAAATACATCCATTTTTTCTCATCCAATTCATATTGGCATATCTGGCAACTTTCCCAACAGCTGTATGTCAAGCAGACAAGTAGCGCAATTCACAGATCCCCTCTAATTATATTGCTTTTTAAGTATTTTCACAATGCTACTATATTATAAATTTGCATAAGGAAGACGAGGTTATTCAATTTTTGCAGTCACGCACGTATAGTGATTTAAGCTTATAATAAGCTAGACTTCAGTTTTAGGGGTATATTTCAATATTTTTCAGCTAAAAATCCGATGATGTCTCTTGAGCAGCAGTGGTGGGCACCGTTAACCAAAAAGTTAACTTCGATAACGATAATCCGTTAACCCCAATTTTTAACTCCGATAACGATAATCCGATAATTTTACTACAAAGTTAACGGAAGTTAACGATAATCCGTTAACGATAACTATTTCTTTACTAACATTTAAAAAAATCAAGCTAAAAAGCTTTAAAACCCATAGAAAATGTTTATTTATGCAAAATCCAACAATAAATAAGTATTTAACTGTATTTTTATCAAGTTTTGCAACTTTTTTGCTTAACTTTTTTTTTTATTTTTAATAAAAAATGTACTGATTACATGTTTTGAAACCCTAGTAACCACTAACCATTAACTAAATTTTAATTTACCAGAGAATTATTATGGCGGGAACTGAAAGGTAAAATTAATTTTAGGCACATTTATTAAAGACTGACAAAATGTGCTGGTTGCCCTTCAGAAAGACCAACTTCTCAAAGTTAGGCCCAACTGCCAGTCTTGACCTCTTGGGCCTCAGGATGTCCTTGCCGAGAGAGAAGAGCCGTTCCACTGCGGCAGAGGACGGAATTGGCAGACTGAAGTTATGGCGGTTTGAATTCATTCGCGGAGCGGTGATCTTCCGTGAATGACTCCTCGCAGTTAACGTGTTAACGGACTTTAACAGACTAAATATCGAGTTATCGGAAGTTAACTGGTCCGATAACGATAAATGGAAATTAACTTCCGTTAATAGTCCGTTAAAAAAAGTTAACTTCGTTAATTAACTGTTATCGGATTAACGCTTTAGTGCCCAACACTGTTGAGCAGTGAAGAGAAAATATCGCGCTCACTTACAACCAATAGCCTACTGGTATAAAGCAGGTTGTAACATAAAATTGCGTTTACTGAATGTGCAAAATAACCTTTTATTTATCGTCCTTTCCGCGCACAGTGTGATTAACATTGTCAGATGTAATAGCAATTTATCATTGTTATGTTTTACCACCAAAAGTACAGTAAAATTTTAATAATCACATGTGTAACCCAGTGATGAATAACCAATATACAGTCTACTCATCACTGCTTCCAGATTTGGGATCTATAAAATATATCGGAGCTCAGATCAGGCCTATATTACCTCAGTGACTGACTCTCCAAACCTAGTGATAATTAATAATAAATTAAGCAACATCAAATAAACATATGTGTTAAAACTCCATTCTTTATGTACACAAAGAAAACTGTATATCGGATTTTTCGACATGTATTTAGGTTATCTCGAAAAGAGGAGAATACAATTATTTATATTTGTGCTTGTTTATTTCATGTAGGCTAAGATCTTTCAAGTGTCTTTCATCCATTTATTAATTTTATTTATTTGTAAAAATGTAGTTATTTTCACAAAGCAAAAGTCTCTCTCTATAATTTATATATATATATATATTTTTTGTAGGAACTCCCGACTCTTTTATATAGATTCGCATTCTTCTTTCAAAGGTGTTTGGTTTCATTATTTATAATCTCATGAATTTTTACGAATTTTGAAAAGGGGATACATAAATTAGAGACCGAAATTTATTTATTTATTCATTGAGCTGGCTTTATTTCAACGTGAAAAGTCCTCAAGTGGTGTAACCGGTATGCCAACAAGTAGCTTTAATTAGGGGAGGAACAGAAATGGTGACCCGCAGTTTTCTGTTCTTTAAAAGTTGCTATCATACAAAAGAAGTAAAATGAACCATGTTTCACAAATATCTGATGTCAGTAACCCCCCTGTACATGCCCTCTGAAGTTTTGCTGATATTAACAATGAAAATTATTAGCCACTTTATCTGGTTTTGTTAAAAAATACTATTAAATTGCTATGACATCAATATTCACATCATAAATTTAGTTAACTGAATTGTTTGCTGATGCTAAATAACAATATTAGCCACAAAAACTGATTATTTGCCATTGATTATTATTTTATGATTATTATTTACATATAATCATAATATGTTATTATATTATTGTATTATATATATATTATTTATATATATATATATATATTTATATATTGTATATTATATATAAATAATATTATTATATTACATGATTATTTTAGTTGTAACTTTTTTATGCTTGTTTAATAATTTTTTCTCATTTACAGGAGCTAAAGAAATCTTAAAATAGACTTACACGCCGGTGTGGAGATGTGGAATATATTTAGCTATATCAGTTTAAGGCAGGTGTACTGCCACTCCAGCAAGATGTTATTCAAGTGATGATGTTCATGCTGAGGCCAGCCAGAGCTGGTAAGAATTAACTTTCTGTTAGCGATGCTGCACGGAAAGTTACCTACAACTTGCAGAACCTTTGGATCTGGTGCAACCTATACACAAAGTCGATCAGTAACATTGTCAACCAGATAACAAAATTCTATGAAGAGTTCAAAAAACACTGTCAGGTTCGCTCACAGAGAATGACTGAAGCAAATCGAGCAGAAATTTCAGAATTCAACAACCGTGTTGCAGCCACTTTGTTTAATATCTTCCTGTACAGATATGAAATCACGAAGACGCCAAGAGAAGATCTATGGTGTTAAAGTTACTGAGATAGAGTGGAAATTCCTGGAGGATCAACGAGGACCAAGAAAAATGTTTTGTGATAATTCAGTGGACATGGCATGGCAAAGAACAGCTGAGAGGCAAATGAGGATGCAAGGTGCAATGGACAAGATGCTCCTAAAGGAACAAGAAGACACAAAGAAAAATCAGTTTGTATCACAGCTTTACCAAGAATTTGATGGCTCGATAGCAGATGAGGACACATGCACTGAAGATGAATATATCCCTGAAGAAAATATACCATCAACATCAATAAACGAAAATTTGTGTATGCAAACTTGAATGAAAATAGAGACAAGTTGCCTCATCAATACAGGCATATCCGTGAAAGTCCGGCAAAAATAAAAGAAGCATTCTACAGAGTGGCTGACAAACTGATATCCAAATATCATTTATCATACAACCAAGCAACAGCAGCTATTATTGAAGTGGGAAACTACGTGTTCGATCGCAGCTGGAAGTACTTTGACGAAAATGCGCATTACATTGAATTAGACAGCTCCAGCCCAATCAGCATGCCGAAAAATAGGAAAAGCTATTGAAGCCTTTGTACTGGCAAAAATAGTACAAGAGATCATGAATTCGGATGAGTCAGTCACAATTACTTATGATGATGGATCTAGAAAACAGGGTGCAGGGTCATTTTCTGTTCAAGGTATCACAATTAATGGAAAATATCGTTCCTTCCCAACGCTGCAGCTAGTATCAGAATCACGAGAAAATCTAGCAGCACTGAGAGTCACTATCCTGGACATTTTATCGGTAGTCAGCGGTTTCGATCGTAAGACTCTGTATGAGAAAATAGATTTTGTGATGACTGATGCAACAAGCCACAACATTGGGGTCGAAAGCATTGTATCTGACATGCTTGACACCGATCACACACCTGAACATCTCTTATGTTAAGTTTATCCTACATTAATGTTTAATCGCAAAATTGTTGAAATGTTTAACGAAATTGATAACACTATTGGACCAGACAAGATATTTGCAAACTTTCTTGTCAGTTGTGTTACATCCCATGATTCAATCACAGAACAGTTCAAAAGGAGAGGTTCAATAGGCTTACTTTCTTGTGCGCTATCACCATCCACTTGAATGAAGATGTTTCTAATTTTCTCAACAAGTATGAACACATCACTAACCAACTTGCATGCATCCTGCGCTCATTCAGTAACCTTGAATATATTCGCATTCTTTGTCTAGCTGGTGCACTAATTGGAATACATTTGATTGAACCATTCATCAGTCTGACATCGGCTAGCACAACAGATTATGCTAAGATCATGATTGCATTTCCAACGCTGTACGATGATTTATGCTAAACGGATCCATCTGATCTTCTGAACATTGACGAGCCTGCATTCAACTTCATATCACCTGATAGGTTTAAAACGGTTCTGTGGAATGAAGACATCCGTAATTCAATCACGAAAGCCGTTAACTACTACAAACCAAGAGTCACAAATGTTCTCAGCATCATGATGAAGAAATTAGCAGCTAGATGGCAGAAACAACGTGGAGACATATTTCAGTTTGATGACTGTGATGCGGAAGCCCCTCGACAGGTAAGTGCAATACATAATTTTATAATGTCCTATTGTTGTTGAATTGATGCTGTTTTTGTATCCTCATGGTACAGTACTATTTTATTCCTTTTCAGGTAGCATCGATGGATCAGGAGAAACTGCAGAAAGCACCAATCAACAACTTGCATCCAGAACGGTCAGTGGGCAGCATCAACTATGAGCTCAGTCAACGTGGTGCAAAACAGCTACCTATGGCCAGCCGTGCACATGTAAAAGGAAGAAGCACTGACTTGATTGAAGGCAAGTCTATGGCCAAAGTATATGTAAAACTAGTACAGCAAGATGGTCCCCTTCCTAACGTGTTGGTAGAATGGAGCAGAAAGCAACAAGAACTTAAGAGGCAAGGATTAAGTGACAAGGAGGTAGCAACATAGCAGCTGACAAGAGAAAGAACAAAGATCTAGACACCCTGAAGAAACTTGGTGGACCTTTCACCAAAGCTAGTGAAGTAGATGATTTTGTGAATGATACAAGGTTGTCACTCAAAGAGAAAAATGACAGAATATACATCGAAGTGAGATATGCAAGAGATACATCGACATCTCTTCCCAGGTCGTGAGATATCTTCAAACTGAAAAAGTACTACAAGAATCTTCCAATAGAGACTAATGCAATTAACTTGAAAATCTATCTAGACAGAGTTATATCAAATATGACAATGACTATGAAAGATTTTGATAATGCTATAAATATACTTACGTGCTAAATAATGTGTGGTAATTAGAGGCATTTATATTATGCTATGTCTGAATTTATGATTTTTTTGTGTTGTCTAGGTGATGTAAAAATATATACATATATTAGTTTCCATTATTTTCTAGCAAATATATTCTGTAATGAATTAATCAATTACAGGTGTATTTCTAACTTCTTCAATGATATTTCATGTTTTTTAACAAGATTTGTTTAAATTAACTGGAATTTACTCTTAGAATAAACATTATGATATTCAGTAAACTTTCAAACCACATATACAGGGGGGGTTATCGAGTAAAATACATGATTTTTTTTCTATTTCTAAGCTGTTCGTAAGTGATAGCATATTTTAAGAACCAGAAAAAATAAATAATCCCAAGGGACAAAACTAAAATTTCAGAATTGGGCAACAGTCGGTAGGCCAACAAGAAGGCTTAATGGCTTGAAGGGCAGACGTAGCCTATCCTAACCCAGTCTCATGCACCTAAGCGCTTTCAAAAAACAATAAATTGGGCCTACACAAGTCATGGACTGTATTTTATAACAACATTGTGCAAATTGACGATTTCAAAGCCTCATTCACAAGCCAAGTAATTAACACACAACTATTTACCACTATCATAGCACCATACATAAGTTAAGCTAAGAATATACGTTATTTACTATCTATTTACTACTAGTAATGATGATAAAATCTTTCTCCATACATCTCATGCCTACCGTATTCATTATTTCACCCAAAATTATTGATTTTTAACAGTTTGAACAGATACATTACAGCTCCCTTTATATTTAAGCACAGCGAACTTGTCATAATTTGATTAACAACTCTACAGGGTGTCCGAAAAGTCCCGTCACCCCCTACAAAATGTACATATTGTAAAACCAATTTTATTTTTGTGTGATTAGTTGTATTTATATGTGGTAGGTGTAATTTAAGAAACAAGTCACTAGCAACAATTACTTTAATTACAGTAAATACAGTTACTAATTGCAGTTACTAATCAAGAATATCTGTGTGCGCACCATCATTTTCGTAACAAAGGATTATGGGCCTCCAACTGATGTGTGAGAATCGACGCAGCATTGCTGGAGTGATTGCACCAAATGCATCTCGAACAGCGTGTTTCAGTTCCTCTGTTGTGCGGTAACGCACTCGGGATACGTCCTGCTTAACGAAACCCCATAACGCATTGTCACATGAAGATAGATCTGGACTTCGAAGCGCCCACTGAAGAAGGTCAGGTAAATGATTCGAGCCACGGCAGATCCATTTGCCTCTGAACACTTCGTTGAGGAATTCCCTCATATTAATGGCCAAATGAGCCGGAGCCCCGTCTTGTTGAAACCACACCCGACGAAGAAGCCCTAAACGTTCGAGCTCATGCACAAACCAGTCCCGTAACATGTTGAGGTAGGCAGTTTGGTTGACAGGACCCTCAAAAAATATCGACCGATCAAGTTCCTGGCAGACACTGCATCCCATATCATCACTTGCGGTGGATTGTTGAAAAATGGTAAAAAAAACCGTTCACAAGCTTCATATCGTTTCTACATTTCTGTACCGCTTAATTCATTAGCAAATGACGGGCGGTATGGTTTCATGCCAAGATCTTTTGTCGCGTGATCTCTCATTGTGGACATGGGGACTGCAAGTTCTTGTGATCGTTCCGAAGTGATTTTTTCGGTGAACGAGCCACCGATGCAATCACATCTTCATATTGTTCTGCTCGCGTTGTTGGACTTCCCGACCGTGGTCTGTCCTTCATGGAGCCAGTTTCAAACAGCTTTTTGTCCCACCGTAATACCGTCTTGTTTGGTGGTGCAGCGTTTTTGAATCTTGTGTTGAAATCATTCTGGATATCATGCATCGTTTTGCTAGTATGCAACCTTTCATGAGCCTATGTGCTCATCACTATCCTATCCTCCAGAGCGTAACTGGACTGGTCTGCCATTGTTCACACAACTCTAATACCTGGAAAAGAAAAAAATGTCACTGAATCACATAAATTCAATTAATCACACAAAAATAAAATTGGTTTTACAATATGTACATTTTGTTGGAGGTGACGGGACTTTTCGAACATCCTCTATATTTAATCCCAGAACATACTAGCTTATTAAACCAAAATAAAAAAAATATTGCAAGCAGCCTAAACGTCCTTTATAAAGTTCTCAGTAGTAATTAGATGCTCCTCAAATTATTTATATTTTAATGAACTTCCTGGTAATTAATTTTTTAATGCCGTTGCCTACAGAAAGTTGTTAGCATTTTACTCATTAAACCTATAACGTGAAGGTTCATTGAAAGAGAAAAGTACAAACACACACACACACACACACATATATATATATATATATATATATATTATATATATATAGGGCTATTCAAACTGATTCACCTGATTTCAAATGAGAATATTTTTTAATGTTACAAATTCAGAGTGATTTGTGATACATCAACCAAAAGAAAAACTGTCCAAATTTTGTCTCTCACCTCATAAATGCTCTATGTGACTTCCCCTAGTTACACGAGCAACGTCGACACGATAGTCGAATTCCTCCCATACTCGCTCCAGCATGTCCGTTGTCACTGACTCTACGGCAGTAACACAAACATCCTGTTTCCTCGAACTGCCGATACCACCGACGGATGCTCTGAGCACCCGGTGGATCTGTTCTGTAACGTCGACGAAACTCACGCTGCACTGTGACTACCTATTTACAGCTCGAAAACTGCAACACACAAAACGCCTTCTGCTGTGCGGACGCCATTTTCACACTGACTGTTTGT
This sequence comes from Bathynomus jamesi, assembly GCA_023014485.1. Classification (NCBI taxonomy): domain Eukaryota; kingdom Metazoa; phylum Arthropoda; class Malacostraca; order Isopoda; family Cirolanidae; genus Bathynomus; species Bathynomus jamesi. The sequence goes on from JAJOZX010002846.1 coordinate 243,555, forward strand.
TGCTAGGCTAGGCCACAGCGTGACTTTGGAGCCCTCTCGCGGTGATTTTGTAAAACTCGGAGATTTCCTCTTTCACGTGGTGTATGCCCAGTTCATGCACGGTTGATAGGTACGGAAGTATTCTCAGTTGAAATGGGATGAATCATTTTAAATAGCCCTGTATATATATATATATACACACACGGTATATATATGTGTATATATATATATATATACGTTCCTTTTTAATATGTCAAACCATCCGCGAAACCGCGATTAGCAACAGTAAAAGTTTCTTCATACGTTAGCGCTTTCAAATGAATTGTCATCTCGCTACGCAGAATTCTTTATTATTAAATCTCAAAGACAAACAGATAAGAGCTGTTCCCTATTTACCACTGCATACTGTATGTTTAATTTTTAGTTAAAAATTAACCCCTTTAATTTTGGAAAAAATATGTTCATATTTCTACATTTTTTAAAAATCGCGCTTATTTTTAAAATTAACTTTGTTTCATTCAACGTTAAAAAATGCATTTTTATCAAAAATATTTGCTAGAAAAACGAGCAAGAGCAAATTTGAAGCATCGCTGTTCAGGGAATGGTGTCAAGGTTTTATCAGCGTTATGGCGAATCAGCGTTGAACGAATCTGTTATGCAGGTTATGCCTGTATATTAAGGTGGGTTGATTTTACGCATTTTTTTAGATATCGCCCTTGGACTAGTCGAGATAGTCAGGGCTTAATATAATAATAACTGACAAAAATATTCAGATCCCTAGCTTTAACCGTTTTTTGAGGAAACCATTTCAAAAATCGTCAAAAAATCGTACCGAAAAATACCGCATTTTCGCAATTTTCGACCGGAAAAATCATGCTATTTTCATAAAAAAATCCTGAAAAAAGTTACAATTTTATTGAAAAAAAGTACAAAAAACATGTACAGAGTCAAATAGACATATTTAGATCCCAAGATCATCATAATTTTCACTGTAAGAGCCCTTAGAAGCAAAGGAAGGCCTCATCTGGCGGCTTAGGGCTTTGGCCAGAATGTGTTTGTGCCTTGATTCGAGTCCATAAACAGTATGGGAAGCTTCAGATGTCAGATTCACGGCCCTTTCAACACTCTGAGAATGTGAAGGCAGATCAGGCAGCTCCAGCTTGGTGCCATTCAGCAATGCTTCTTGAAGCTCCTGGTCAGAAAAGTCTTCTGTGAGAGCAGGTTCACAGATGCCACTTTGAGAAAGGTTGATTAGTTCTAACCAGTGGGTAGCTTCAATGTTGATGGCTGTGATCTTCTTCAGCCTCTTCTTGGCTGGCTTCCCACTTCTGAAAGAATAATAATTAATTTATTTTTTATTCCAGTTTAAGATTTAATCCCTATTAGTCTCAGAATTGCTGAATTAATTTAACTTAAATTAAAAAAAAAGAAAACCGTTTTATAAATCCCCATAATCGAATTTTTTTTCAGAAACAAGGTAAGATTATTTCCATTATCAGAGGGGAGTGGGGGGAATTGGGATAAGAAAATGTGAAAAAAATTCGATTATGGGGATTTATAGAACTCGGGCCTTTTTTTTATTAATTAAATCCCCATAATCAAAATTTTTTTTTCACATTTTTTAAAATTAATAAATGCTTACCTGATGGACAGAATTTTCTTGAGAGCAGCTTCTCTCACTTCCAAGTCATCAGACTTCATCATGGAGTACAGCACATTCTCGGGCAGCAAGGCAAAAGCATTGTACTTCAGGTTCTTGAAAGCAACACCCTGGATTTCTTCAGACTGCTGCTTGATCCTCTGGATCATGTTGAAGATGTACAGCTGCTGATTGTGGAACTTGCTGTCCCTTTTGATCTCAAACCAACTGACTGCATACACTTCCACAATGAACTTGATGGCCTGGTAAAGCTTATCCTGTAGTTCTGGAGGGTAAGCACCTCTGGTCCACAGACACATCAATCTAATTCCCAAAGTCAACTATCTTGCATGGTTTAATGGTCCAATTTTCCAGGCAGCAAATCTTGGGTTGACTTTGCCCCTGGAAATTCCAAGCACATACTCCAAAAGAGGCCTCTGGTCGCTACTGAGATCATTCAGTGTCTCCTCAGCAAATTCCATGTAATCCAGGGGGCCACTGAGTTTGGTGAATTCCACTTGTGGCAGATCTTGGTAGTCAATTTCACAGAGTTTTCCCAGCGGACCAGTGAAGGCAGTGGGACTTTTGGTACTTCCATCAAGATGCTTGAAAACAGCTCTGAAAGGAAGCTCATTCTGATGGAGTGAACAGCCAATGGTGTGCAATTTCCGCTCAATTTTATTTTCCAGAGCTGTTACAAGGCCTCCCTCCCAGCCAGTGTTTGTATTTGTGTTGTCAAGGAGGACAGCTTTCAGGGTGTGAACACTGTTAAACTCCTCCAAGACACTAGCAACTTCTTCACCAAGAAGAACTCCAGTCGCACCTTTAATTGGGATGACTCTGTGAGTAAGATATGTTCCACTTTCAGTTCCCGGCTCCTTTGTGAAAGTCAAATGGTGCTCTTGTCCTTTTCCTTTCTTCAGCTTAGTCTCCCCATTTTCATCCTTAACTTCTCTGTACAGCAAAGTGTCCTTGTCAACTTTCCCATCAACCCCAATACAGACTAACTTTTACAGACCCTCATTGTGCTGTTCATCACTTTTCACTTTCATTCTAGCTTTTTCCCTGTCCATTTTCGATTTATCAACTATTATCTGTTTCACATGAAGGCCAGGCTTAAGCAGGTCCATAGCTTTTAAGTCCAGGAGGAAGGCATTAGCAAGACTTGCCCCAAGATTGAAAGAAACATCACCCCTGATCAGTTCCATGGCATATGTGAGGGTTTTCAAAAAGCTGTAACCTCCACTTGGGTGCCTCTTTGGCTTGAACTCTTCAGCTTCACTACCAGATGGCTGAAATGAAAATAAAAAATAAATTACTAAAGCGAAAATGGGGGAAAATAGGGGGAAAATACGGAAAAATATGGGTAAAAATCGACGAAAATGGGCGGAAATAAGAATAAATTACTTAAACAAAAATGGGGGAAAAAAGTGGGAAAATAGGGGGAAAAAATGGGTAAAAATTCAGGTAAAAAGTCGGCGAAAATGGGCGAAAAAATGAATAAATTACTAAAGCGAAAATGGGTGAAAGAAGGGGGGAAATAGGGACAAAAAGTAGGGATAAATTTGGGTAAAAATGGGATAATATATAAGAAAAAAAATATAATACCTCTCCTGATTCTCCTGAGCTGGATTCAAAAGAAATATCTTGTGAAGGTGTGGAGGCAAAAGTGACCAAATCCACTTCCCGCTGCTGTTGAATCTGGCTCTGTAATCTTTCTGCTTCAGCTGCAGCCCTCTGGTCTCTATTCACAGCAGCTTTATCCACAGATCCCAGCTGGAAAGAGCCCTTGGGTCCTATTTTGGCCCTCTGATCTCTCAAGTATTCCCTCTCCTCTACTGGAACCTTAAATATTAAAGTATATTAAATAGCGGATCTAAAATAAGAAATAAAATCCTGAAAAAAATTTGATTTTTAATTTCTATTACCAGGGGGGGGAAAGGAAGATTACAGGAGGAAAATGCGGATATTTTTCAATACAAGCATTGAATTTCCTTCCATTTAAAAGGCACCTAATCGCACTAAGTTAGGCCAGTTAAAAGTTAAAAAAATTATAGCATTACCTTCTTACTGGGAGGACAAGTGCAGATTATGTGTTGTGTTTGACAATTTTCTTTCTTGCACTTCACAGCATTGTCATCACAGGGACGAACAGGTAGCTTACAGGTGCAAGCAGAAATGTCAAAAAGTTTATCAAGCTTTTCCTCCAGATTCTGCTCCTGGACTGTAGAAAGAGATTTCCTGTTTATCTCTTTTGCTTTCTTGAAGCACACTTTATCCACTAATTTCACTACATAATATTCCTCATACAGGGGCAGCCGCGGGTTCACTGCCTGCCAGAACTCAATCACATCCTTTGCTATCATTTTAGCAATATCATAGTCTTTCAAGTCCGCGTGGCTGTTTTGGAGGAAATAACTGTACTGAATAACTTGGCGGAGGGTAGGAGGCTCTGTTTTATCCAAAAGGGAAGGCTGGCCACTGAATTTTTGGCACTATCACTTCGAGTTAACACTGCAGACTTCCGTTTTTTACCCATTTTTATGAAATATCTGAAAATAAACACAATTAAATGAACGCATCATTAAATAACTTAATTTAATACACATTTTATAGGTAAATATCATTAAAAAATACAAAATAATACAATAATAAACATCTATAATGCATTTACAATAAGTTTTTGTTAAAAAAGCCGAATTTTAATTGATTATTTTGATAAAATAAGGTCCGATATTTTGTTTGTTTACATTGCGCGAATGCCGCGCGCACGATTTTGCGCGTAAAATTTGGCAATTTTACAACTTAAAAATAATTAACAATCAATCCTCAAAAAATACAATCATTTTCACAAATATGAGTTGGTGCAACGTTTTTTATACATTAATACCTTTCTATCTAGACTAGTCCAAGATCACAGTTCCAAAATCAACCTACCTTACAGTGTATATATATTCCTTAACTTTCTCATAATCTAGGCTAGCCTACACTAAACTTATCGATTATGTGTGTGTATATATATATATATATATATATTTTTTTTTTTACAGCTCCTGCCATTACATTCTTTTAAATTATTGGTAGGCCTTGGAGTCAAAACAGGAAATATATTTTATTAAAAAAAGTACATTTGAACAAATTTGCACAACATAAGATATATATTTTCTTAGTCAGTTTTGAATGGCAATTCAGTATATTGTACTGTTTTAACCGCGCATGATATCCTGCTTAATGCAACTGTCTCCTTACGGTGTCCACTGACACGCCCATATGTAGTGTCTCCCAGATGGCGACTGCGTTGTTGATAGGATCGTTCTGCACTTCGTTGATTATTCTTCGGTCTTCTTCTGGGGTGGTCTTTCTTGTTGCCCCACACTTAGGACGATCTAACAGATTCACAGTCTCCTGCCACCTCTGCACCCATCGTAGAACAGTAGGCTTCGAAATTCCTAGTTCCATGGCTATGTCAGCTACAGAGAGGCCTGCTTCCCACATACCAAATAGCCGGCCTCGCTGGGCAATTTTATTTTGAGCTGGAATCATTTTGAGAGTTGGTGCTCGTCATACGGTGTAGAAATATGATATGAATAGAGATCATGCCAGTAACCATGTCAACACCTCGGTTTGGCCCATCAACATCATTTTACAAACATTGGTATGATATTGTATGAGTTTATAAGTATATACACTGCAAACCAGGTTAATTTCGCGGCAGCAAATTTTCGCTCTTTCATATCCTTGGACGAGTTCGCAGCATCATAAATTAGGGGTCAACAGTTGTTAGTTATAATCTTACACATTAAAATGACGTCATGAATGAAGACATTTATTCTGGACTGTGATTGGTCGAGGTTGAGTTCGTATATCAAGGCAAGTTTTACCTCTTGGTATGTGGATAAAGTTTCAGCAGCACTCAACGTAAATGAATCTCTCGGTAAGATAGATTTGAAGCTCTCCACACTGAAAACCTATTCATGCTAAATGGATTTTCTCTGCATGGGATAATAGGGTGGAGTGAAAAAATTTTTTTTTTGAAATTCAAAATGCTTGGGGTCGGGAAAGTTGCGTATTTATGTGAAACGTACTGTGTAAAATTTTTGTAATCGTACGGCTATAATTAAATTGTGCACACTGAACTCAAAGTTTTTAAAAATTGGCAAAATTACTAGAATTTCGCCATTTTTATTTTCAGTTTTTTTTTGGATATGTACTATGTGAAATTTTGGTAATTTTGCAATTTAATTTAAAAAACAAAATAAAAATGGCGAAATTTTAGTAATTTTGCCAATTTTTAAAAACTTTGAGTTCAGTGTGCACAATTTAATTATAGCCGTACGATTAAAAAAATTTCACACAATACGTTCCACATAAATACGCAACTTTCCCGTCCCCAAGCATTTTGAAATTAAAAAAAATATATTTTTCACTCCACCCTAATGGGACAACCTACACATAATTAGGGAGACCATTCGGAAGGGCTGGGAAATTAGCGGCATTCATGACATTCTTGTTATACAGTAATAATACTGTATAATTTATGATAAAATGTTTTTGCTGCTTTTACTTTACAAGGTTTTATTACAATATACTGAATTTACTTTTCAAATAAAGTATTTTAATGATCTAAGTTTTATTTTCTTACTATCTTCCAAAGATTCGTTTAAATTGTCAAATTTTCGCCTGCTAAATATTTTCGCTTAAACTATAGCCTACGCGAAAAACGCGAAAATTTCCTGCAGGCGAACATTTCGCATTCACTCGTATATAAAATGTTCTATTGTAGTAGCTGTTCATATAGATTTGCAGTAATCATAATGGAACCTTATTACTGTATAAGACTAGTAAACTACATATCCCACCTCCACCTCACCTTCCCCCAGTTGGGGTAACTTGACTAACACTGCGACGTTGCCACATGTACGGAGTCGCCTTTGAGGAGAGGAACATTACATATGCAGGCAACTGTACATTACTACTTCTACTCTGTCCTTACTTACCCTCCTTGGAAGCAGCTTTATACTGAGGGAAAAAGTAGGAATTTGCAAAAGAAAGAAAGAAGCGGGAAGAGGAGGGACTTCCCGAAATAATTTACTATTGTTATTCGTAAGTTCTGACTCTTGATTGATGCCATCAATTAAATAAGAGCAAATAAAATTTTGAAGAAGAAAAAAAGGCTATCATTTGAGAACTATTGCTCTGATACCAGACTTGATTAGTGCCTCCTATAGTCCATTAGCCCAAATTTCTAAGAGCTCTATTTTCCAACTTAGGCGCCCCACCTAGGAACAAAGGATTCTTGCCACCAAATGAAAGCTTGGAGCATCCCCTTCCAAAAAATGCTTGTTTCAAAAGGAGAGAGTGCAATGCAAACAAGGGCCTTTATTCCTTGCTGGTAAAAGTCCGCTGGGTTCCGCTGGAGCCACCTCTTAACCTCCTCAACAACCTCGTTGTCACTGTGAAACTTACTTCCACGAATAGCATCCTTCATTGGCCCAAACAAATGGAAGTCTGAAGGGGCCAGATCCGGGCTGTATGGAGTGTGGGATAAAACAGTCCAGAGCATTTTTGTGATGGCCTCTCTTGTTTGCAAACTGTTGTGTGGTCATGCGTTATCGTGCAAAAGAAGGACGTCTTCCAGTTTTCTCTCCGGTCGAACTAGCTTTATACGTCTCTGGAGTCTCTATAGGGGAGCAATATAGTATGTTGATTGTTTGTCCTTTCTTCAAAATGTTCACCAGAATCACCCCTTTCATGTCCCAGAAGATGGTGGCCATAACCTTTCCTGCAGAGGGAGACATTTTGAACTTTTTCTTGAGTGGGGAGTCGGCGTGATGCCACTCCATGGATTGGCGTTTTGTTTCAGGTTCAAAGCGGTGTACCCAAGTCTCATTCCCAGTCACAATTCGTGAAAGGAAGTCATCCCCTTCTTTCTCGTATCGAACCAACGACTCAGAAGCAATTTTTTTTGTTTGGGCTTTGTGATCTTCAGTCAGTTCGCGAGGAACAAACCGTGAACACATTTTTGAATATCCCAGTTGCTGAATTATCGTATTCACGCTTCGTCACTAATTCCTAGCTCCAGTGATAGCTCCTTGTATGTGACGCGCCGATTTGATCGAATGATGCTGTTAGCACGTTGCACAGTGTGAGATGTCACAGCCGATGCCGGGCGACCACTGCTTGGCTCATCATCGAGGCTGGTTCTCCCTCTCTCCGATGATCTCACATGTTTCGACCAGCGTCCAACTTTGCTTCGATCAACAACAGCATCTCCATAAACGTGTTGTAGGCGTTTGTGAATATTTCCATTTGTTTCCTTCTCTGCGGTTAAGAACTCGATAACAGCTCTGTTTACGACGCATATCACTGTCAGACGCCATCAGTTTTATACAAGGGTGTTTAAAAGCGGTTTTATAAAAGGAGGGGAGGTTCAAACTGGAAAATTCCGGTTATGTGAAACGCAGAAAGTTCAAACTTACGGCCCAAATACTTTTCAGCCCTATGGCTTATTATTTAGCTAAGAAAAAGGGTGGGGCAAAATATATTGAGTGCCCCTAGTACTACATGTAGTGTTGATTGCTACTACAAGCTGAGCACCAAGTCCTGCTGTCGAACTACACGACAGAAAGGATTCAGCCGTGTCTACATCTTCACTGACGATTCGCCACTTTCAAAGCAAGCCTTTATCTTGAACGTCACTGCCAACAAGGAGCAAGTCATACAAGTGATTGTTGATCGATTGAGTTTTATGCAGCCATCACCAGACGAGCGAGTCATCACAACCGGACCGGATCCGCACCCGGTACACATAGGAGTTGGCGCTCAGCAGACACCTGTCTCTCATGAAGAAGCTGATGTTCTGCTGGCATTTCACGTGACCTATGAGGCTACCGCTGGACAGCAATCTATCAGGGTTGTTTCAGATGACACCGATGTTCTGATAATCCTGGCTCATCATCTCTACGCAAGAACAAAAGGGTTGCCTCAAAATATAATTCTCACTATGGAGTCATGCTCGGAAAGCCAGTCTGTCATAAACATCAACGAAGTTGTCAGAGTGCACAAAGCTATAATGCAGAATATCCTGTTCCAACGCAACATTTCTGAAAAAGCTGCAGTCTTTTCATGGTTTCATGAAACTTGGTGACTTGTTTACACAAAAGGAAGAGATCACAGATTCCTGCTTACAGTTCACAACAGTGTTGTACAGCCAGGAACAAAAAACAGATATTAACAGCCTGCGTGCAGAAATCTCCAGAAGAAAAATTGCAGGAAAGGAACATGTTGCACCCAGATTATGCAGTCTCCCACCAACCATGGCTAGCTTTGAAGCACACTGTCAACGCTCTCACCATCAAGTTACAGTGTGGAAAGCTGCAAGTCTTCCGTCGCAACCAGAATCAGTCCTCTTGACTGTGGCTGGGAAATGCATGGATCAACACTTTGTCCACAATACAATCTTCAAGAACAGTTGCCAGCACCAAATGAGGTGCTGAATCTCATTAAGTTTGCTTGTAAATCTGGATGTAGCACAGCACTCTGTAACTGCACTATGCATTTACTCACCTGCACGGTATTCTGCAAATGCAATGAAGTCTCCTAGTGCAATAATCCTCTGACAGTTAGTGTCAGAGAAGCTGAAATAGACGATACGGAGTGGACTTGAAGTGGGCTTCAGATATTTCGGAAATGGCTCTGAGAAACTAGTATGCATACTTAAGTTAATGGACGCATCTGGTATTTTGAAGAAATCATTGTATATTTCAATCAATTGTTACAGAATAGAAAACATCTGATCAATGATAAACACAATAATATTTCATAAATGAGATTTAACTAATTTTTCCTCTGTCGGTGGCAGCCATCTTGGAATTTCATGCATATATACAAAAATGCCCACCATTTCTCGTCTGGCCTCCAACAGATTTGAATTCAGTACCCAAAAATCATGCCAGATCAAACAAAAAACCTAATATATGATGTGAAACAAGTTGTCCCCTCCCATTCGTCAGCCAGACTACTTGGATTCGTCAGCCAGATTCCCTGGGCTCTCTGATATTGTTTCTACTTTTGGATATTGCCGATTAATTTACTTTTGGAAAGTTCTGAATTTTATATACTTGCGTTTGTATTCACATTGTTATAGTTAAGTAACTGAATATTAGTGGTTTTTAGCGATTTAGAAGTTTTCATAGCGTGCCGGCTTCATTTAACTTAAACTTGTGACGGTTATAAACGTTAACTACTTTAACTTGGGCGATGCCGTCGCAGAAAGCGTCGTGTGCTAGGTGTGAGGTTAATCGGTGGTATAAGGATTTTAAGGATTACAATGGCCGTCCTATGACGATTACCGAGAGATCGGTTTGTTTCTTTTGTGATTTAAGGGAAGAGATAATTGACATAAAAAGTAGTGTACGCGAGGTGACGGAAAGACTTTCAACGCTTGATGAGAGCAGGGTTAGGCTTACAGTTGACGAAGGCCGAACCTATACTAACGTTGAAGACGTTAGTAATTTGAAGGGTGAGGTGAGAAACATAGTTTCTATTATAGGTAGCTTATCGGGAAGGTTAGACAGAGTTGAGGAAGGGGTTAAGGTTGGTCCGAGATTAATAGACGGGGAGGGATTTAGAGAAGTTAAGGGTAGAGCTAGGCCACGTGGTTAGGTGATAGGAATCCTCCCCCTATCGTGGTTTTGAACCCTTTCGCCCAGTTGGATAGGGATGTGAACGAGGGGGAAACTATTTTAATTGGGGACTCCTTAGTGCGTCATATGAATAAAGAGTTCGTTGAACGGAATCCAACCAAGAGGAGGAGGGTCTGTCTACCAGGGCCCACGGTTGACAGAATTAGAGACGAAGTAGATAGGATTGATGTTGCCTCCCGTCACTCGATGTTGGTGGCGATGGTAGGGTGCAACGACTCGTATAGGCCCGATACGAGAGTGCCTGACCTTTTGGAGAGATATAGGGGGTTAATTAGGTCAATGAAAGCAAGGTCAGATAGGTATTTAGTTCTAGGTATTACCCATAGGCACGGCTTGGGTCTTAGGATTACGTCAAAAACAATATTTTTGAACACTAAACTGGAAGAGATTTTTGCTCAGGAAAATGTACCCTTCGTAAAGCTGTGGTCAGAATTTAGTGATCCTAGTCTTTTTATAAAAGATGGGGGTGCATTTCAATGAAATAGGGAATGCTAGGCTAGGTAGGTTAATCGATGAGAACGTTCGAAAGCTGTATAGGTCGAAGCCTTCTTTAAACGTTGTGGGTCCGGGTAACGCTGGCCCGACGTGAAAAATAGTTTAAAACGCCGATCCGTGGTAAAAAATAATTTAAACGTCTTTTATTGTAACGCGCGTAGTTTTAGAAATAAATTGAACGAATTTAAGGCGATAATTTATTCCGGGAACCACGATATAGTTGCTATAACCGAAACGTGGTTAAATACCATGACTCGGGACTTGTTGGGGGAACTTCATATAGCGGATTTTAAACTTTTTACTAATGATAGGTTACATAGGATTGGTGGCGGCGTTTTGCTGTACATTCGTAATCCCATTAGGGCTATCGAGGTTAAGATAGATTTTCCGGCAGCAATTAATGCGATATGCGTTGAAGTTAGTGAGCGTAGTCTTGGCTTTAATTTTGTTGTTGTTTATAGACGTCCCCAACCCCTTCATACTGATACTAGATTTTACTCACTTCTTGGTAACTTTATTAATAATCGGGGTGGTATAATTGTCGGAGACTTTAACTGCCCTAATGTTAATTACTAGACTTTTACTGGTAATGATGAGGGTTTAAGACTGATTCAGTTCATGGAAGATAATTTTTTACGACAGATGGTTACCGAACCAACGCGCGGTGACAATATTTTAGACGTGGTGATGACGAACGACGATAATATAGTCGAAGGTTTGGAAGTCGGTGAGAGTTTGGGATGCAATGATCAAATTATTAGGTTTAAGTTATTGATAGAAAACAGTCCTCCCCCGCCGAGATCTCACCAGCGACACCTGTAGCATGCACCAGTTCAAAGCGGAGGCGTGATGAAGAACCCTCCACGTCAGGTATAAAGCGCACCAGGATTGCTCTGGTTGTTAGACCCCCAGTAATATATCCCCAGCCCTCAACTTCTTACGCCACAAACCCCACAATAGTACCTTCATCAAATATACCCCCTTATTCAATTCCGGTAACATCCTCCACGGCAGCTCTCCGTCCTGTTGAGGATGGTATAACATTCGAGTTGGTGCGCACCGCAACCCCCACCCAGGCCTTGACTAGAAATCGGTATATAGTCAGGATTGATCCTAGGCCCATGTATAGCAATGGTGTTGAACACTGACTACGGCGCATAGTTGAACGCATTGTAGAGTTTGCCTTTCAGAACCGCGACGAACGTGAAGTCAAGACGAGGTTGTCCTTCGGATTCGGGTCAAATGACGGAGATGTAGATAATTTTTGGATAGTAATACCGTTCAGACGTTTGGCAGCTGAAGATATAGAGTATATATTAGGCCATATAATGCAGGCCTCTCAAAGTAGTATAGCCTTCAATATGGACAACTTCACGGTAAATATTGACCGAGTATTCCGTGTTGCGGGTCATAGTGCCACACCTTATACTCTTAACTTCAATTCTCAGTCTATTTTTAGACGGCATATAAACGTCGATCGTGGTTGCGGCTTTATAGCAGTAGTCTTAGCTCGTATGTTTACTGTACTAAATACCAGACCCCAAAAATTTGGCTGCCTACGTTAGTGGGACATGCCCGTAAACTTGCTGAAGACTGTAAACTTGAGTTTCACTGTAATATGGGTCCTGAAGAACTGAGAAGGATAGAACAAGAAATGAATGTTCGTATAGTTGTATTTGGGCTGGATGATCATCGTAGAACTGTGTATGTTTTTAAAAGCTGTGTGAGAGATCGTACAAGACCCCTACTTGTTTTAGCTCTGTCAGGGACAACATATCTCCCCATCCGTAATATAAGGTGCCTTTACGCGAGTTATGACAAAAGTTGAAAATATGGACGACATCATGATTTGTGTAAGGGGTGTATCGAGTTTGCGGATGATACAGTGAAACATTGTAAAGAATGTCACATGGTATGTGAGCAATGTAAAAGCTCCAAATGTGAAAGCCGTGTAGTTGAAGCTGGCACGTGCAAGAAAATGAGAATCTGAATGTGGTATGCTTCATATAATGAATAAGTGGGGAAAGTTTGAGCACAAATGTGATGAAATTCACTGTTCTACATGCCATGACAAATATAAGGCGGTTGGAGTAAAGCATATATGTTATATGAAAGACGCCAAGCCGAAAAACAGCCCTTGTATAACTGTGTACTGCGATATAGAAACATATACGAACGCTGAAACAAAAGAGGTTGTTCCACATTTACTTGTAAGCCAGACTATCTGTGATGAGTGTATGGAGATCGAGTGTGATGAGTGTCACAAATGTGGAAAACAGAAAAACGTATCTAAAACGATTGCCTACGATACCCCTGTGAAACTATTTGTGTCCTATATTGTCAAGTTAGCGGAGAAGTTAAAAAAAATGACTGTATATTCTCGCCCATAACCGGGCAAAATTTGATACACAGTTCCTTTATAAAGAGTTGCTTGAGCACGAGTCATCTGAGATATTTACAGGTGATCCCTTGAAAAGAGGCAACAAACTAATACAGATGAAAATAAGAGGTAATGTACAGTTTAAAGACACTTTATTATTCACACCTTGTAAATTAGCAAAGCTACCCAAGGTGAGAGGGGTAGCCACTGAAGTTTCAAAGGGATAGTTCCCTTACACTTTCCTCACTAGCGAAACTTTAAATTATGTAAGACTACCTCCACCCAAACATTACTTTAACTATGAATATATGAGCCCAGATGAACGTGAAGATTTTGGCCGTTACTACAACAGTTTTAATGAATGTAATCCTTATAATATAGCTGATGAATGTGAGCGTTATTGCGTGAATGATGTGCGCGTGCTTAGAGTATGTTTCCAAGCCTTTAGAAGGCCAATTCAAATGCGATCCCTTGCGAGTCGCAACCACCATCGCATCATTGTTTTACGGTGTTCAAAAATAACTTCATGCATAAAGACAACTTAGCCATTATCCACAGAAACAACCCCAGGAGTTATGGTCACAAGGCTATTTACTGGCTCATACACCTACAACAGCAGACAGGTGTATACATAAAGCATGCTCGCAACACGGGTGAAGTACCCATTAAGATTAATGGTCGTGTTTTTTGGGTTGATGGGCTAAGTGAAAACCGTGCCACTGGTGAGAAGACTGTGTACTCTTTTAACGGTTGCTGGTGGCACGGATGCCCCCGTCCTGAGTGTGGAATCGTAGGAAATATGCACGGTAGATCGCCAGCCAACAGTCTCGCGTGGACCCGCACTCGCGATCAATTTATAGGGTCCCGGTTCACTCACAAAGTTTTGTGGGAGCATGAGTATGATGCACGGATGGTGGCAGATGGATAGTACCGTGAAGAAATAAACACGATCAAACGTTCAATGGTGCAGGATCCTCTCAAATGTGGTGATAGCTTGTTCGGAGGGCGTACAAATCCCTTCAAGCTATACTTTCCGCCTACGGAGGGTGTGAAGCTCCATTATTACGACTTCTGTTCTTTATACCCCTATGTGATGAAGAACAATCCGTACCCCGTAGGCGCGCCTGAAAAAGTGGTGGGTCCCGCTATACCAACCATCGAGGAGTTTTCGGCCAACTTGAATGAGTGCTACTTTGGACTCTCTTTCGTAGATGTGCTCCCCCCTCGCGAATTATGGATGCCGATCTTACCCGTCGTTATAGATTACAAGCTCATGTTTCCCCTGTGCGTGAAGTGTGCGGAAGAGAACAATGGTAATTGTGACCATACACCCGACCAGCGTAAGACCAGAGGTGTATACACAAGCCCTGAACTGGACCTAGCCGTTCGCCATGGGTATAGAATAATGAAGATACATGAGGTGTGGAGGTTTCAGAAGCTACCCAACCTTTTAACACCATATATAAACGCATTTTTGAAGGATAAGGTTGAAGCGTCAGGATATCCGCGAGGGGTTGACACCGAAGATGAAAAAACGTCTTATATTCAACGTTATCGTGACCGTGAAGGTATACAGCTTGATCGTACCCAAATTGTAAAGAACCCTGGCAAGCGCTTTAGTGCAAAGTTGTGCCTAAACAGTCTTTGGGAAAATTTGCACAGAATACAGGCAAAGGGAACGTTCATTTGGTACAAAGTTAGAGTGAAGTCTGGGATTATGCCAACGCGCCCGATAAAGAGGTCATGGAGATTGTGAATGTAGGTAATACTTATATAATAAAGTACAACAATACCGAATTGTCCACAGATACCTCATGGGTTACAAACATTCCTGTAGCCAGCTTCACAACAGCCTACGCGCGCATCAAATTTTGGGGCCTATTGCATTCTCTTGGGCGGAGGGTTTTGTATGCCGATACACAGAGTGTAATATTCACAGCGAGGAGGGGTGAATACATGCCCCCTACGGGGTACGGGTGAGAATAAGGGATGATACGAAGTATATCGTGAAGACTAAGGGTATCACGCTTAACCATGCGAATCGGTGGGTCGTTAACTTTGATTCGTTGGAGTTAGTGTGCTTGGAAGATGATGAGGGTGACCGCCCGCCCAAACTTACTGTAGGCACCCACAGTTTTCGGGCACAGAAGCTGGGGGGCGTGAAGGAAATTAGGGGTACACAGGTGTGCCGTAACACCTATAGGAAACGCTACCAGGTGCCTGGTACCTATGATGCCGTGCCCTTTGGATACCGTAATCTTTGATATGTTTATTGTTATCTTATTTATTACATGTATTTGTAAATATATATACACCTTGAATATTTCGTTTATTAAATAAATCGTGTTTCAACTAGCGTTTCACTTTCTCCTTTGCGTGCGTGCGTGTGTGTGTTTACAGTAAAAAGCTAAGCGCCGCCCACTGTAAGACCGGCAACGTGAGTCATGCTGCTACCTGAACATGCCTCTATCCCTGCGTGCTCAGTTGACCGTTGCATACCCTTGAGCTCAGACGTGTATTCTCTCGCGTAGAAGAAAATTAGTAATGGCTACCTTTAATATCGCGTGTTCAACATTTATGAAGTGGTATTCTGCAAAGTGCATAGATGTGGTGGATACTGAAAAACTCCCTATTCCCCCCTCCTTTGCCCCTCTTTTAAGGCTACATTGAGCCGTGCGAAGGACCAAGATGTTCAAATACTCTACGGATATTCTGGCGAGGGGGTTGTAGGATTTCGGAGTACAGACGATGTATTGAAGTATGTTATAGACCTAAGCTTTATAAAGGCTCATATATACCGCGAAGTAGAAGAAGCAACACGTTCAGAAGATAAGCAGCGGTTATGAGTAGTGAGTCTTTTGGATAAGTGGTATGACAAGCGGTATTATATCATGTTACACCATACCGACTACTCGTACCCTACGGGTGAAAATGTAAATCTTGTCATCATGGACAATCTTAAGTATTTTTACCACTATATTAATATATATCATGATGAGATTTCTAGTGAGGTTGTGGCTAATGGGCTGTGTGAGTTTTTAACAGACTTTAGAGATGAGTATCGTTTGTTAAACAAAAAGGTCATATATGAACATTTGTTTCTCTCTAATAGCGCGCCAGTTTGTGAAGATGTTTAGTTTGTTGAAATGAATGTGTGGTGAGTGAAAAACACTAAAACTGTTATAAAATGTGTTTAGTTCGCGAAAATCCTCCTTTGGAAAAATGTCTGGTGCGTATTCTGGGGAGTGGGAGTGATAAAACATTAAAACCGATATTACTTCATGTATCGGAAAATTTCTCAAAACATCTGCCTAATATAATGGGATACAATTATTCATGTTGGAACAGCACCGTACACGTTTCATTAGCTTATGGCGCGACTCACGCCTCCCGTCGAGCCATTGCGTTGCATGTGGCTGTAGTAATGCTTAGTTAAGAATATAAATTTCTGTTTTGTTTAATTAAGATAATGTTTAATGTAAATCATTTACAAATAATTATGAGATTACGAGAAAGCATGTTTGTTAGATTGTAAATTGTGTAAAATGGGTACAGTTGGCAGTACTGAAGGGAGCCCAAAGGAGCGGACTGTATACCCATGAGGGAGTCAGTCTTGAGGCGGACGCGATACGCGTAAGATTTAGAGCCATGTGATCTTAAAGTCAAATTGTTTTGTGTTCCTCTCCGACCTAAATTATTATAATAGAATTTCATACTCGCATACCCCTAACTTAACTAAACCATTTTCGAATTAATAAAACGTATAAGTGTTAAAAGAGTATTAATATACCCCCCCTTCCCCCTTTGTTTTGTAACGGTTTTCAGAGTCAGGTCTAGGCGCGCTACCATGATATTTATACGATACGGCAAAAAGAGTGTAGAGAAACAAAGTGATAAATGAAAGAAAGAGCCGATAGAGAATAGAGATAGTAAAGTAGAAAGAAGATAAATAATGAGAGAAAGTAAATTAATAAAGGCGATCACTACATCTGGTGGCGATACTCTGGTGGTAGCGGTGGTCTTACATCATATTTTGTGAGGCTTACCCACGTGATTTAGTATTTTGATTAAAATTCTTCAAAACCGGTATAATAACCAATAGCGTTAATGAATATTTTATTTCGATTATTAAAATATCTAAATGCAAAGTTTCCGTTTGCAGGCAAATTTCGATTTTCATGCCTTAAAATTTCATTGTAAATAAAATTAAAAATGGCGCTTCGCCTTCGCATCCTGATAGCGTCCCTGACAAACTTCGCGCCTAAAAATTTAATTTGTTTTTTTTTTTCTTTCTTTCGTGGGAGTTCGTTGGATTCTGAAATGTTCCCTTTGTCCCATTTTTCATCGTCCAGTTCCGTTGCTTTTCGTTTGTCCGACTCAATATTGCGAGTCATTATTACGTTAAATTTCGTTCATTCGGTTGGAGAGGATATAGTTTTGAACATTATCGTGCTGCCTGAAGACTCAATTTTTCTTTTTTTTTCGTCTCTTCCACTGTATGCCTGTTCAGCTTACCTTTTTATTTTGTTTAAAATTTTGAATTAGTAGTAATTGTAATAATACGATTAATATAGAAAATTTGTACGTAAGTAATTGTTAGTTTAAATACAGTGATACACATTTTATATGGTCCTTTCAAAATGTTTTAGCGAAAATTTGTGAGAAATTTTCTGGGTTTCATTAGCAGATTTTTTATTATATTTCGATTGCCTGTTATAATAATAGGATTATTTTGTTTATATAGATTTACGGGCTTTTTGCTTCGCTCGCTTCGCGCTATATAGGTTAAGTTACAGTTAATTGACAGTCGAAAGGTAATCTTAAACATATTAAATTTGTCAGATTATAAGTCGCCGTATAGGATTGTGTTAAATTTCAAAATAAGTAGAATTCGTTTAACTGAAATAGAGAAATTGTGTTGTGAAATTTTTATAAGTTTTTTTTGGATTTTTTATATACTCATTAATTATATACTTACTTATTAACTTATACGTATTTATATAGTTATATATATAATTACATATATTTATATACTCATAAACTTTGGTAGGTAAGCTGATTATTTTTTTTTCTCCTCTCTCTTCTTTCGTTCATTTCACGACAATTCCGACATATTTGGTAAAATGGCTATTGTATTGTAAAGAGGATTTCTTGTAGGCCTATCGTAAAATATTGTTCGGAGATTAACCGTTATTACGGTATGTCTATTGAGTAGTAAATTTTAGTTATTTAACAAAATTTTAATTGGTTTAACATAAATAAGCATAGGATTTTTCTTTAATAAGCACAAATGTTATGCATAAAATTCTAAATTGTTCTTTCCGCGCATAACATTGAATTTATTAAATATAGGCCTAAAAGTGCAGCAGTAAATTTTATTTTTATTTTGACGGCCAAGGTGAGTTACGGTACACATATTTTACTAAATCTGGATATTATAATTTTTTTAATTACAGAAATTTGTGTAGAAAATCTTTTCATATATTTTCTTTACGTTTTATAAATTCATTCAATAATCAATTTTATTGGTACAGGTAGGCCGATTTTTTTTTTCTTTCCAGTTCAATGACAATGGTAAAATTTTTAGTTCAAATTTAGATTGTATTCTAAAAAGGATGTTTTAATTTGATATTTTAATTTGGGTATTAGAAATGAAAAATGTCTTTTTTTTAGTTCGAGCGTTTGCATGGAAAATATTACGAAATTATGTTAGGATATAATGCAAGTTCATTCGGTTAGTAGGATATTTGTATAGAGGTTCGCTTACAAACAAAGCGACCGCTCTTAATTATGCAATGTGTTGTTTTTGTTTACAGTGGATTGCGTGTATTTTTTTAGTGCATATGATCTATTCTTATTTAGTATAACTATGCAAATTTGTAGTTTCACTTGGAAACGATAAATTACTGAGATTTTTGTGATTTGCAAACCATACTGGGGTTTCTGTTGAAGGAGAGAGTTGTATCTCAGATGTAATTTGCTAATTGCGAGTTCAATTCGTATGAAATTTGACGTTTCAAGTTGGAATTACTGTATTAAAATAATTTTTGGTAGTAATATTTAAATTTTTTTTACTTTTTAATAACTGTTTAGAAAATTATTATTGTTTAAACCTTCAGTCGGAGTTAACTAATGCATTTGAAACATTGACTCAAGTGTACACTCGGAAATGGAGCCTTATAGATAGCCAGTAACGTTTTTGTGGCGTCTTTGTGTGCTCCTCCTCAAAGCAAGAGGGTTCATGATTGTCAGAGAATGGATGACATGAAGTTTCTGGGGTTCATTTTTGTCTTTTGTATTTAGAGGTATTGAGGTGATTTCTGACGATAGTTTGAACAATAATAATTCTTAAATTATACTAACAGTTACTATGTATGGGCGCTTTTATATTTTACTGTACAATTTTGTTTAGCGTTTTATGACTTTTTTTTCTTCTCTGCTGTAACTGCCATAAGTGACCTTATTGGTAGCTAGATTTGATTAAAATTTTTGCGAAATTTTGAGATGTGTAATTTTTTTTTCTTTCCGTGAATTTGGCCAGAGCAAATGTGTAGTTAGTATTTCGAAGTGAACTGTCGAGAAAATTCGATAAATTAAAAATGAAATGATAAGCAGTACAGAAACGTTTCGAATAAACTTTTTTTTTCAAAATTGCAAAGGCTCGGTTTGGGAGTCAACCAAGTTGAATCCGAGTTCCATCAAGTGAGTTTAGTCGACCGGATAGGTGATCGATCACCAATGAGAGAGAGAAGAGAAACCAAATGGCGCATGGACTTGGCGCAGGATGGTTTCGGAAGAGAAGAGAGAGAACCGAATGCGCATGGACTTGGCGCAGGACAGTTTCGGAAGAGAAGAGAAATTTACGTGTGCAGGGTCTTGGCACACGAAAGTTTCGATCGAAGATGGTCTACTGGTATTTTTCGGGCAGTAGCTGGTCACGCTGCTCGAATGCTTCGCTAAATATGTGTCACAGCGCGGTAGACAAGCCACAGAGCTTGAACGGGTGCCTACGACTGTACTGTCCATACAGACATACAGTAGGTTCGTTGGGAAACGGCCTACGGCGGAGTCATCGTTTGATTGTTGCCAGTAGAAGAGTCTTTCAGCTGGACGTAGGAAGAGCAGCGTTCACCGACAAAAGTGGAGATGAGACAAGGCGAGTTTCTTCATCGACTTCTAGAATTGCAAATTCCGTCCAATTCCAGCGCGTGGTCCCGCTTTCAGATATCTCCCCCCCTGATCCTTTTAGAATTGGACGTCTCTTGTTTTTTTTTCGCCATTGGAGAGAGAGCGGAACCATTATAGCGTGCTGCCCTGTTGCATGTTGATTGATGCAATCCCTTGCATTCTAGCGAAGTGAGCAGGAGAGCTGCGATTGAAAATTGAAATCCGTTGTCAGCGTGCGGAGTGTCATCTAAACAACGTCCAGCAAATTAAGTACTGATTATTATGTAATGAAATTATAAGTGAAAAGGGTGCGATTATTGCCCATATTGTTGTGTTTTTCGTGAAGTAGTATGTGCGCTCTTGGTCAGTATTTTATGTAAACTTTTTCTTATATTTTTTCTATGTTGCCCTGATAGTAACTGTATAACTATACAAATAATTGTTTCAAATGTAAAGCGATCGTTGATGAGAAATCGCGGGAATAGATTGTGAACTTGAGATTTGTGTAGCCACTGTAAGAAAATTTTCCGTTATTTTTTTGGCATGTATAGATTAGTTACAGGTTGTAATTTAATTATTAGAGTGAAATGTTATTTTATGCAAATGTGAAAATTATAAAGTTTTCGGTTTTTATAATATGATACAATATATGTATGGAATTTGTCATCTAATTATTTCTTGTCTATCTCAACTCTGAATTGTTAAAGAAAAAAAAAAAAAAAAAAATTGCAAAATATATAAGTTTGTTGAATAAATTATGAAATTTGTTAAACGATATTAATAAGTTTTACTAATGGAAAAACTTATTTTCAAGGGGGTGATGCGAGTGTAGTAATGCTTAGTTAAGAATATTAATTTCTGTTTTTTAATAAGATAATGTTTAATGTAAATCATTTACAATAATTATGAGATTACGAGAAAGCATGTTTGTTAGATTGTAAATTGTAAATGGGTACAGTTGGCAGTACTGAAGGGAGCCCAAAGGAGCGGACTGTATACCCATGAGGGAGTCAGTCTTGAGGCGGACGCGATACGCGTAAGATTTAGAGCCATGTGATCTTAAAGTCAAATTGTTTTGTGTTCCTCTCCGACCTAAATTATTATAATAAAATTTCATACTCGCATACCCCTACCTTAACTAAACCATTTTCGAAGTTAATAAAACGTAATAAGTGTTAATAAAGAGTATTAATATACCTCCCCCTTCCCCCTTTGTTTTATAACGGTTTTCAGAGAAACAAAGTGATAAATGAAAGAAAGAGCCGATAGAGAATAGATAGTAAAGTAGAAAGAAGAGTAAATAATGAGAAGAAAGTAAATTAATAAAGGCGATCACTACATCTGGTGGCGAACACTACATGGCTCATAGTTATCTCAGAGCTTGAACCGAGTGGACGTGCGAATACGATGGAACTCCCTTTGAGAAGCATTCTCAACGCCTCGTACGACGTCTCCGTAACGAAGTCATTGCGCGTGTTCAGGCGTGAAACTGGCACCATTAACTATGTACTTGAAACGATTTGCAGGCAAGCAAGCAAACGTAATGTTATTTATTAAAGTGTTGAGGAGATGAATAGAATCTTCGTTATACTGTAGTTGAGAAGTGGGTAGAATATCGTCATAAAATACCTGCAGGTGTAGGTACAAGAAGAGAGCAGATTAGTGACGCCCCCTCATATGCCGTTGTTTGCACGTTGTGTATAAATAACGAACAACCATGCATTGATATACGACTGATGTGGAAGAATCCATCTGATAATAACGTTCTTGTCCCTACGCGAAACCGTTTCATCCTCGACAGAATGCTTGAAATCGTTGGATTCCGCAAGCTGAAGCCTATATTAGACGCTCGTGTTACGGATATGATTTATTTTGACACGGTTCTTGAATACGCATACACCGCTCTGCTCGACAGAATTATTGAATGTAGGAATGAACAAGGCGAGAATGGTCTAGAGCTGGATGCATATTTGAAAGGTTTAGATTCTTCGAAATATCCTGAACTTTGGTGTAAAGCACTTGAGCGGTACAGAGCTGAGCTCGCCTACACTGTTCACCCTGAAGAGCTGTACCTCTATATAATGAATAGCTGTCGTTACGACTTGAAAGATTATTTCAATTGCCGCTATGTTGAGTGAAGAAGAGTTCACGATTGAAAATCTCGGGGCGGTAAGAAAAAATCCCCGATTGGAAAGGCGTGTTAATAAACTTGTATTTAATAATGATGTTGTGGTTAATGATGACCTCTTTGTGCGTGCTTTTGATTGTATTCTAGCTGTGTTTAAAGATAACTTGCCAGCCGGGTGTAAAGTGGGCACAAAAATAGTATTGAATGATATGAAGGCCATTTATGTCGAGTGTAGGCCTCCGTATCAGTTAAACGGTGAAGTGATGCTTGGACAGTTTTACCACGTCGTACAAAGTAATAGCGATGTGGATGTAACCTCTATTATGTGTGAGTTTAGCGTTTTGCACCGTAGAACATAAAGGATATATATTTAAATTGTATATATATATATATATATATATATTATATATATATATATATTTATATTTCTGATTATATTTTTTCAATATAACTGTATATATTTTTTCTGTAGTAATATATTCATATGCACCGTTTTGTATATTTTTGATTATATAGCCCCGTTCATAATGCTATTATTATTTTTGACCATATATATAACCATTTTATATTTATTTCCATTAATGCGTCTAAATAAACAGAATGATGTATTGGCGTTTTATTTATTCCTTTTTGTTGGTACACGATATTTAATTATATCATGTGATTGGCATCTAAAGCGGATTTCTAAGGCGGAATATATGTTTTAATTAAATAAATAGTGCAAACTGGCAACTGAACTAGATACGGCAACTGAGAAAGGGAGATAAACAACATGATCGAGTGTTGTTATAACGGGATCCTATTTGTTTAATAGGTCTGTCTATTGGTCGTATTAATGGGGTGGGCTCCTAAAAAGTCGTAGCCCTCATCTCCTGTTGATGGGGTGAGCTCCTAAAAGTCGTAGCCCTCATCTCCTGTTGATGGGGTGAGCTCCTAAAAGTCGTAGCCCTCATTTCACTACCTCCTGTTGATGGGGTGAGCTCCTAAAAGTCTATACGATTGTTGGTGATGCTTTTGTGTGTGTGTGTGTGTTTGTGTGTGTGTGTTTGTGTGTATGATAATAGGGGCTCTGTGGGCGTACAGTCGGTGAGTGTTTGTACGCTTTTAATTCGTTCGGAGGTTATATACAGCCATTTATGCCTTCTAAGAAGCCTTCTAAGCCAACTGGCGGAGTTAGCCAGAATATGTGCTTTAATTAAATAAACAGCGCAAACTGGCAACTCAGCCTTCTAAGCCAACTGGCGGATTAAGCCTTAATATATGTTTTAATTAAATAAATAAACGCAAACTGGCAACTGAACCTTCTAGGCCAACTGGCTGATTAAGCCACCTGATACCCGGAGGCACTGGCTGATGATGCCAACTGTCTGATTTGGGGTCCTATAAGGCAGCGGCCGCTGGGCTGAATCTTCATATGCGCCTGGCAGTGGCCGGGTGAACACCTCTTCCTCTCTCTCTCTTAGGTTAGGTTCATTGCAGCTTGGGGGATGCTTCCAAGTTGCAACATTGCCCCCATTTTGAGGGTGCCTTGCTAAAAATGGGGGCGGGGGCTTGCAACAAAGGGGGGTTGGGGTTGGCACTATGGGGTACCTTGCAACAAAGGGGGCGTTTGTGTGGCACCAAGGGGGGTGGGGTGCACTAGCACTCTTGCAACATTGATCAATATTTTCAATTGCATTTGCACTCATACATTTTGCGGGGACCCTACTGACGTCAGGTTAAAAGATCTGTTAGGAATGCTATGCGTAATTCAGAGATACTTATACCTGCGAATAGTAAATATTATCCAAAAAAGTTTTTTGACCACGTGAATAATCGTAAGCAGATAAAAGATGACATAGGCCCTCTAGTGGACGTTAGTGGCGCTTTGGCTTCCGACGTTTAAGCGATGGCGAGTATTCTTAACAGCTTTTTTGCGACAGTGGACGATATCGTTCCATTTAGTAGCGAGACTATTTTAAATGAAATAACTGTTTACGAGGGTGAGATTGCGCATTATATCGATAAGCTAGAAGTGAGTAAGGCTCCAGGCCCTGACGCGCTTTATCCTAGAAATTTCAAAGATTTCAAAAACGTTATCGTAGACCCCTTAACAAAAATTTTCAATAAGTCACTGGAAGCGGGGATCATTCCTGAAGACTTCAAATTAGCTAACGTTCCGCCTATTTTTAAAAAAGGCGACCGCACAGTAGCTAGCAATTAAGGCCTATTAGCTTAGCGTCAATTGTCTGTAAACTTTTGGAATCCGTAGTTAGGGATGGTATCGTCGATCACTTAGAAAGTCGCGATTTGAT
The DNA here is from genome assembly GCA_023014485.1 of Bathynomus jamesi. Classification (NCBI taxonomy): domain Eukaryota; kingdom Metazoa; phylum Arthropoda; class Malacostraca; order Isopoda; family Cirolanidae; genus Bathynomus; species Bathynomus jamesi. Next base: position 268,342 of record JAJOZX010002846.1, read on the forward strand.
TAATAGTAGTCAGCATGGGTTTCGACGCCATAAATCTTCTTTAACTAATTTGTTAGAGTTTTGTAATGAAATAGTGCGCGAGTACGATAGGCATAGAGCGGCTGACGTTATTTATTTAGACTTTAAAAAAACGTTCGATACAGTTCCGCGTAGAAGATTAATTGCGAAGGTTGAAGTGCACGGTAAACGCGGTCAGGTAGCTAACTGGTTAGAGGAATGGCTTCGTATTAGGAAACAGAGGGTCGTTGTTAATGGTAGTGAATCGGGGTGGTTGGATGTAGGTAGCGGTGTCCCAGAGGGTTCAGTGTTAGGCCTACTGCTATTCGTAATCTACATTAACGACATAGATGTAGGCTTGACCAGTAACGTGTCAAAATTCGCGGACAATACTAAAATAGGCGGTAAAGTCCTTAACGTTGTCGATAGAAATAGGCTCCAAGACGAGATAAATAGGATTATGGAGTAGACGGATAAGTGACAGAGGCAATTTAATGTAGCCAAATGTAAAGTTTTGCATATAGGTTCTCGTAACAATAATTACACGTACACGATGGACAATAGACAGTTAGCGAGCGTTGACGAGGAAGTAGATTTAGGCGTACGCGTATCTAAGGATTTAAAAGTTAGGAACCAGTGCCTGGAGTCTTGCGCGAAAGCTAATAGGATGTTAGGCTTCATAGCGCGTAATTTCTAATTTAAATAGAAGAATATTATATTGCAACTTTAGAAGTCCATAGTCAGGCCTCATTTAGAATATGCCATTCAGTTTTCGTACCCGTATTTGCTTGAGGATATTGATAGGTTGGAAAGGGTTCAGCGTCGTGCCACGAAACTAATTCCGTTAGTGCGCAACAAGTCTTACGAAGATAGGATTAGAGAGTTAGACTTGCATTCACTCTAAAATACGAAATTAAGGGGGAGCTTATTGAAGTTTTCAAAATCATTAATAAAATCGATAACGTAAATTTTGACGAACTTTTCACTTTCGATCATAGCAATATTCGAAATAACGGATTTAAGTTGCGTGGCAGACGTTTCATTACTAACATCGCTAAAAACGTTTTTACGTTTAAAGTAATTGATAAATGGAATAATCTTCTCGCGTCCGTCGTGAACTCTACCAGCGTTAATATGTTAGAAAACCATTTAGATAGGCATTTTAAATATTAACGTTGTTTAAAATAATAAAACAATTAGTAGCAGGAGCTCTCTGGGTAGTGGTCGAGGATGAGTCTGTTGGCGAGTAATGCCAGCTTGTGACATGGCAGCATGTGATATGCCAGCAATAAAAAAAAAATTAGATAAACACGAACTTAGATGTAGCTTGTAGCGTAGACTAACCCACTTTTTGTTATACTCTTCCTACATTTTTTTCTTTTCTTATCCTCTTTTTACTTGCATGTCTGTAGTTTGCATGGTATGACAGTGTTTGAGTTAAGACTGTGTTTGCATGGTTTGTAAGCGTTCTTATTTGACTTCTTTTCATCTTTCACCCCTTTCCTATTTTCTTCGACTATTTTTCCGACTTGTCGCAGTGGCCGGCGGATGATGATGGTGAGTCTTTCTTTCTCCTTTTGTGAATGAATGTTAACCCACGAATAATAGGTTTTGCTACTTACTTAACCCCTTATTCTCTTCTTTTAACCCCCTACTCTCTCCTTTCTCTAGGGCTAACCTTAGAGTAGATCTTAGGGTCTTTGTTAGTCTTTGCTTCTGTAGATCGCTTGGACTAAATATTTGAAGATGTAGTGAATACTCGCCGGCCATCCTTTCACGCTTCTTTTGATATTATTAAATTGACTTTAATTCACGCAAGGATGACGATTCAAGGTGCTCAAGTTCTTTATGGTTATTCACAAGAGAGTATCATAGGGATTCGTAATGCTAAATACGTCTTGGAATGTGTATCGAATTTAAGCTGTGTTAAAGAATATAGTCATGGTCAAGTGACGAAGACGACCCTTAGAGAAGAGAAACAAAGACTCTAAATTAAGAAATTCGTTGACGAATAGTACCAGAAATCTTACTATGTTCTGTTACATCTCACCGATTACAACCCACAACAAAAAACATCAACCTAGTGATTATGAATAAATTTAAATATTTTTACCACTACATCAACGTTTACCATGATGATATATCTAGTGAGGTTATAGTTAAAGGATTGTGTACCTTTTTAATTGAACTTGGTAACGACTACCTTTTGTCCCACAAATTGGAACAATATGGAGACACATATTTCAATTAACACTCCTTAATGGTAAGTGAATTACTCTCGAATCATTTAACGTTAAGTAATTTATATTTTTCCCCGACCAAAACAATGTTTTCATGTTGGTGCATAGCCTGAGTCATTGATCCAACAACAGGAGGCGTCTCAATCCTAATTAAGACGCATGATTTACCACTAGGTCTGCGTCACGAGCTGAAGTGGGCAGTCCGCCTCACAACAGCATCTGAGTTTGGATCGTCGTGACGTGTTAATCCGAAGCCTCCTCGCAGCAGCAGTATCACCAGCACCTAGAGTAACAAAGAAAGATGAAGTTATCGTTAAGCAGTATCCTTAGCGCACAATACGCCGTGACTTTTTCTAAATCAGTGAGAATGTTTAAACGTAGCATTGGCGTAATTAATTATGTGCTCGAAACAAATTATAAACGTACAGGCTCCGCCAAACCTAATGCTACTTATTTGAGTGTTGATGAGATATCAAAATCTTCACGATGGTTGAGAAATGGGCGGAGGAAAATTATAAAATACCAACTACCGCGTATGCGACAAGAGTGACAATCAGTGACATCCCCTCATACTGCATTATTTGCATGTTAACTGTGAGCCGTGATACCTTCAACCCCGCATTTAAACACGGTTGATGTGGAAAGCTAATTTAAAAAACTTGAGTACAAAAAGTGTTAAAAACGAGCTAGTACCTATACGCTACCTTTTCATCCTCGATAGAGTATTTGAACTAGCCACCTTCCTCAACCTGAAACCATTATTAAATGCACGCGTAGATGATATGCGTTATTTTGACACCGTACTCGAGCATGCCTACACTGTATTAAATGATGAATTTATGAAGTGTAGCGATGACCAGGATGAGAAGTTGAGAACAGTTTGGAGATTAAAGAATATTTAGAACACACTTCCCCCGAGAAGTATCAGTCGCTTTTGAACATTGGTCTAGGGAGTTACAAACCCTAACTCGCCTTCATCATTCATCCGGCGGAGCTATTTCTCTATACAGTATACGCACCAACTGTCGCACAATTTAGAGGATTTCCTTATACATCGGTATGAACTCTGAACCAGGCCCAGATCAAGGGAGGGGGGCACAGTGGGTATTTGCCCTGGGCCCCCCGACGAAAATATAAACATATCGGTGGATGATAGATATCAGTGGTATATTGGTGGATCTTTTGGATGAGCAGTGTTGTCAGATTGCCTTTTTTTCAAGCTATTTGTAGCTTTTTGTGGCCAATAGCTTGAAAATTTGGGCAATGGCTTATGACTTATTTTTTAGCCTATTTAAAAAAAAAAAATCACGGTTAAGATTTGAAAATATTTTCATAAAACTTTATATTACAAATCGTGGATTTCAAATCAAGTTCAATCTTTTAAGATTTTTATCGTAATTTTGTAGTTTCAGTAATAATAATTGGCAACGTTGCTTAATTGAATCTACATGTGATTATGGTTCTGTTGCGCACTTCTTTTTAGTGTTAGTGAATATTTTTGATAAATTATCACTGATAGTTGTGGTAACATTATTCAATTACTATTCATTAATTTTTTAAATGTCTAATAAGTTAATATTTTTTAATAATTTAATTAATATATATTTAATAATTATATTTAATTAATATATATTTAATAATTATATTTAATTAATATATATTTAATAATTATATTTAATTAATATATATTTAATAATTATATTTAATTAATATATATTTAATAATTATATTTAATTAATATATATTTAATAATTATATTTAATTAATATATATTTAATAATTATATTTAATTAATATATATTTAATAATTATATTTAATTAATATATATTTAATAATTATATTTAATTAATATATATTTAATAATTATATTTAATTATATATATTTAATAATTATATTTAATTAATATATATTTAATAATTATATTTAATTAATATATATTTAATAATTATATTTAATTATATATATTTAATAATTATATTTAATTTATATATATTAATAATTATATTTAATTAATATATATTTAATAATAGGCTTACGATAATCTTCTTTCCTCAAACCGGGACACTTAGTTAATTTAATGCACACAGTAGCGTAACTAAAATTTTGGGGGACCCATTTCAAAATTGAGTGCAAAGCACCTACCTCACTAATATTTGTCACAACAAAATATCGCAAATTTTAAAAAAAGCAAGCTTATTTTTTTGCTTTCACCTATCATGTTTTAACGATTGTTTATATTAAATTCGCAAACTTGAAAACTAAACTAATGCTTCTAATCCCAATAGAGAAGCAAATTTTTCTGACTTTTTTTTTTAATGAAACTTTTTTAATCATTCTCTATTTGAGATTATTTTTCTTGTTTTAGTTAGAGGCGATAATAATTTTAATACATTTAATATTTTGAATACCTCAATTACTGTAGGTCTGCTTTTTTATTCATTAGAAAATCCCACTAATTGAGAATGATGTTATTGAAATAAAATTATGTTAATATGATGAAATATGATAATAAATGATGTTCTGATTTGTCTGTTTTTTATTAGAGCCCCCTTTACGTAATGTGCTATGGGCCCCCTTACGTAATGTGCCATGGGCCCCCCGAACCCATGATCCGGCCCTGCTCTGAACAGTTTTCAATTGCAAAAATAAGCAAAAAGAGAAAAATCGCTCGCTTAGAGTGTACTGTATATACACGTTGATATTTCATGATAGCATTGTCATATCCGACCGTGCACTTGAGCATGCTTTTGAATCTACGAATCATATATGGTCAAAGATTAAGAATTATGAAAATGTTACATCAAGTGTAAAGTAGGAACAGAAATAATCTAAATGATCTTAAGGCCCTGTATATCGAGTATAAAAAGCATCATACATTAAACGGGTCATTATTTCTAAAAAGAATGGCTTGTTTTATAAAAAGCAATGAGGATGTAACTATTTCCACAATTATTTGTGAGTTTACCATCCTAATAAAAAAATAATCTGTTGACATGTTAATAAATATTTTATGCAGATGTAATGACTTTTTATTTATAAGAAGAACTGTAAGTATTAATTTTTTCAGCCATTATTTGTAAGTTTACGACGCTAATAAAAAAAATCTTTTGACATGTCAATACATATTGTTTGCAGATGTGTTTCTATTTACTCCTCATTCATTTTTAAATTATGTCTGTGCATACATCTGAAAAAAGTTGTTGGCCAAAAAGAATGAAATGTGAGCGCTGTCGCCGAAGAGAAGGAAAATATAAAATTAATATTAAAATATTTATTTCTATTGATGATTAAACATTTTAATGGAAGAGAGAATTTATTACATATTTCAATGGTTCATTTTTGTGTATTGACCCCTTATAAGGGTGTGGAATACTCTATTTTTACACAGCTGTGGAGAGAGGGATGAAATGAAGAATGCCAAGTGGGTTTGCTCCATCCACTAAATGAATTTACGACAAATTTGGTTTCAAGTTTAGGTTAGGTTACTCTATTTTCAGAGAAACATTGGGTTTTGGGGCGGCCACCCTTATCTCATCATGATTTTCTTATCACCCCATCCACTCCACACACACCCTTTGAGAGATTAAATTTTTTGCCTTTTTCCCTCTTTCTCCCTACTTTCTTCTCACCCCTTTCCGCTCGTTTTCTTTTACTGGCACTGGTACTGGGATCCCCACCTCTTGAAATTTTTGCGCCCATATTACTAATGTATCAAACGACCAATCACTGCGCATAATTGAGTCGCAGCCGACGTTAAATAACTAAAAATTTACAATTGAATTTTCAAGCGGAAACTCCAGGAAACTGTTTCAGTTAAAAAAATTAAAATTTTAAATTTTAAATTGTAATCTGTTACTTCATATTTATTAAGAAGTTTTATTTATACTTATATTTATTTTTCTTTCTCAATTTTGTCCGTCTTTAAAATTAAACCTCCAAGAGAATAAGACACTCAGCAGACTAGATATATATATTTAGTGGTGGATCGAGTGGTCGGTTTTCCACAACCGCGGTTGCGGTTGTGTTTGCGGTTGTCGAATTTTTTCCAACCGCGGTTGCGGTTGCGGTTATCATATACTAGGAAAAATGCGTAATTATTAACTGGATTTAGCCACTATAGTGCGATTTAGCCACACTTGGTACATAATATATACTAAATAGTATTTATTTAGTAAATACCTTATGTTGAACACGTTTTGCAATACACCGCTACCGCTATTTGTGTGTTGCAAAACTTGTGTTCAACATAAGGTATTTACTAAATAAATACTATTTAAATGAACTATATTCTAAACTTGTATAGCTATTATGAAAGAATAGGTCAAATTAATTAAAACCATATTTTGCACTAAGTGTGTTACCAGGATGAGGGACGAGGACCCATCGCACTGTTCATCCCACCTACCACTTTCCCCAGCCTCCATCTATTGGAAAGTTATGGATTATTACTCATTTGAAAAACTGATGTCAAACTTAATGACAGGCAGTGTGAATTTCAAGAATAATATTTTTGCTGCATTTTCACCTTTCAAGCGGCAACGCCTCTCATCGTACAACGTTCCCGCTCCACTGAAGAGCTGCTCGCTTGGAATGCTACTTGAAGGGCAAGCAAGATATGTTCTTGCAATACAGCCAATTAAAATTAACTAAGCTTTTACAACCGCAACCGCACTTATGGAACGGCGGTTGCGGTTACGGTTGCGGTTGTGAATTTTTGTGCGGTTGTAGTGCGGTTGCGGTTGCGGTTATTCGATCCATCACTAATATATATATATATATATACTAGAATACCTACTGCGCCTTGCGCAGCAAAAACCTCCGAAACACAATCTACGGGTAGACTCAGAGGTGCGAGTGTGTTAGTAAAACCTTCCCTGGTTGTCCCTAAATGTGTATACCAAATTTGGTGCAAATTATCTTAGACGTGCAGATTATCTTACAAAAGGAAACGCCAAGAATGTTAAGAGAAGAGGAAGGATTGAGTTGTTTGTTGAAGGTAAGGGGATAGTCGTATGGAAAAATGTGACAAGTAGTCAGATGGAGGATGGAGGAACTGTTTTTTTGAGACTTTGAAGGCCACAAGGTTTTCTCGGTCCAAATCAGAGATAGCAGAAAGATAAGAGGTCAGGTGCTCCATAGCCGTACTACGCGAATCATGGAGTGACTGTTGAGAGAGACGCTTTGGGAAGCGGGTGGAGAAGTGAAGAGTGGAATCATCGGCATAGGAGTGAATAGGACAGGAAGTACGAATTAAAAGATCATTAATAAATAAAAGGAAAAGAGTGGGTGACAGGACAGAACCCTGAGGAACACCACTTTTAATAGCTTTAGGAGAAGAACAGTGGCCATCTATAACTGCAGCTATAGATCGGCCAGAAAAGAAATTAGAGATGAAAGCACAGATAGTAGGATAGAAACCGAAGGAGGGCAGTTTGCAAATTAAAGATTTGTGCCAGACTCTATCAAAAGATTTTGGTATGTCACGCGGAATCGCAAAAGTTTCACCAAAATCCCGAAAGGTGGATCTACAGATCTACAGAAGCTAAGGCTAACAAAGACCCTAAGATTAGTCCGTCTGAGGTTAGTCTGAGGTTAGTCCGAGAGAAAGAAGAGAGTAGGGGGATAAAAGAAGAGAATAGGGAGTTAAAAGAAGAGAATAAGGGGTTAAGTAAGTAGCAAAACCTATCATTCGTGGGTTAACATTCCTTCAGAAAAAGAGAGAGAAGACTCACCATCATCATCCGCCGGCCACTGCGACAAGTCGGAAAAATAGTCGAAGAGAATAGGAAAGGGGTGAAAGATGAAAAGAAGTAAAATAAGAACGATTACAAATCATGCAAACAGAGTCTTAACTCAAAGAAACACTTTCATACCATGCAAACTCCAGAGGATGAGAAGAGTATAACAAAAGGTGGGTTAGTTTACGCTACGAGCTACATCTAAGTTCGTGTTAGTCTAATTTTTTTTTAAATGTAAATTTAACGCTGGCATATCACATGCTGGCATGTCACAAGTTAGCTTCAATCGTCAACATACTCAAACCTCGACTATCACCCCAGAGCTCCTGTTGTTAATTGTTTTATTATTTTAAATAACGTTAATATTTTTAAAATGCCTATCTAAACGGTTCTTAAACATATTAACACTGGTAGAGTTCACGACGAACGCGAGAATATTATTCCATTTATCAATTACTTTAAAATTAAAATAGTTTTTAGCGATGTCAGTAATGAAACGCCTACCACGTAATTTAAATCCGTTTTTACGAGTATTGATATTATCGAAAATGAACAATTTGTCAAAATTTACATTATCGATTTTATTAACGATTTTGAAAACTTCAATAAGCTCCCCCTTAATCTCCTAGTCTCGAGTGAATGCAAGTCTAACTCTTTAATCCTATCTTCGTAAGACTTGTTGCTTAGTGACGGAATTAGTTTCGTGGCGCGTCGCTGAATCCTTTCCAACCTATCAATATCCGGAGCACCGACAATTCAGCGCAGGACAATTCAGCGCCGACAATTCAGCGCCGACAATTCAGCGCAAAGACAATTCAGCGCAAGTCAGTACAGTTAAAAGTTTAGTTAAAAATAATAAAAATAAATCGCAATAAATAAAAAAGAGAAAAATTTGTAAATTTATATAAATGCTAAATTGGGTCTGTATCGAAGGAGTGACATTTCAAAGGAGTGACATAACAAAGGAGTGACATAAATACCGTAACGAAGGAGTGACATAACGAAGGAGTGACAAATCGGAGATAAAATTCAAAGGAGTATAATTATTAAAATTTTATTTAAAAAAACAAAATTTGTTAGAATTGTTAAAATTAAGATTTTATTTCAAAAACTAGAAACCTAACCTAACCTAACCTAACCTAACAGTTGCAAGCCTCTCTTCCCTCTGGATTTGTTCTTTCTTCTTCTTTGTTGGTATTTTCGCGCTGAATTGTCTTGCGCTGAATTGTCTTGCGCTGAATTGTCTTTGCGCTGAATTGTCTTGCGCTGAATTGTCGGCGCTGAATTGTCGGCGCTGAATTGTCCTGCGCTGAATTGTCGGGTCACGCAATATCCTTACGCCAATACGGGCACCAATACTGAACGGCATATTCTAAACGAAGCCTGACTAGGGGCAATATAATATTCTTCGATTTAAATTCAAAATTACGCGCTATGAATCCTAACATCCTATTAGCTTTTGCACAAGACTCCGGGCACTGGTTCCTAACTTTTAAATCCTTAGATACGCGTACGCCTAAATCTACTTCGTCGTCAACGCTCGCTAACTGTCTATCGTCCATCGTGTACGTGTAATTATTGTTACGAGAACCTATATGCAAAACTTTACATTTGTCTACGTTAAATTGCATTTGCCACTTATCCGTCCACTCCATAAACCTATTTACATCGTCTTTGAGCCTATTTCTATCGACAACGTTAAGAACTTTACCGCCTATTTTAGTATCGTCCGCGAATTTTGACACGTTACTGGTCAAAGCATACATCTATGTCGTTAATGTAGATTACGAATAGCAATGGGCCTAACACTGAACCCTGAGGGACAATACTACCTACATCTAGCCATCCCGACACCCTACCATTAACAACGACCCTCTGTTTCCTAATACGAAGTCATTCCTCTAACCAGTTAGCTACCTGACCGCGTTTACCGTGCGCTTTAACCTTCGCAATTAATCTTCTATGCGAAACTGTATCGAACACTTTTTTAAAGTCTAAATAAATAACGTCAGCCAATCTATGCCTATCGTACTCGCGCACTATTTCGTTATAAAACTCTAACCATGAGTCAGAGAGATATGCAAGAAGATCGCCAGTAGAGCGTCCCTTGCAGAATCCATACGGACGATCTGAAAGACGATTGTGAGAAAAAAGGTGTTTAAGAATCTTCCTATTAAGGATAGATTAAAAAACTTTGGAAAGGCAAGAAATCAAAGCAATTGGACTATAATTAGAGGTTTGAGAGCGGTTACCCTTCTTTGGGACAGGCTGAGCAAAAACGAACTTCCAGCAGGAAGGAAAAGTACCAGATCAGAGACAAAGACGAAAGAGTTTGCCTAGGCAGGGTGTCGGCACAGAAGCACAGTTCTTAAGAACAACAGGAGGAACACCATCAGAACCATACGCCTTCCTAGAGATTACCACAGATAGGGAAGAAAAAACATCTTTAGAAGAGATTTTAATTTAAGACATAATAAAGTCAGAAGGCGGAAGAGATGGAGGAACAGAACCGGAATCGTCCAGGGTTGAATTGTGAGCGAAAGTTTGAGCGAAGAGTTCAGCTTTGTCAGGAGAAGAGACGGCAACTGTGCCGTCAGAATGGAAAAGAGGAGGGAAAGAAGAGGAAGTAAAGTTGTTGAAGAGGTTCTTAGCTAGATGACAGAAAGAGCGAGAAGAATTAGAATTGGATAGATTTTCACATTTTTGTCGGATGAAGTAGAACAGATTTTGCACGATTTCGGGAAGAAATATAAGCTGAGCGAGAGTCAGGAGTTGGATGGCGACAGTGCCTTCTGAAAGCCTCCTCTCGGTTGCGGATAGCATTACAAAGTAAAGTTAAACCAAGGTTTTTTTGGATTAGTAGTGGGAATAGAATATGGAATGTACGCCTCCATGCCCGAGAAAGTCACCCCTGTGATGCACACTCGGAAGGACCCCAGCCAAGGGTTCCTCCTCTTGGAAGCATTCAAAGGCAAAATTGGAGCGACAAAAGAGGAAACAGATGTAAGATTGTTATCGGACGAGCCCAGTGGAGGGAAAAGCTTCACAGAGTAAGAAGAAGGATGAGAGGTTAGAAATAAATCCAGAATGTTGTGCCTGTCTCCAAGGGGATCGGGGATATGAGTAGGGTGCTGTACAATCTGCTGTAGGTCATTTAAGATAAGTAGTATGGGCGCAAAATGGAAGAATGCAAGAATGTTGCAATGTTGCAAGATGTTGCAAAGGGGTTATGCAACAAGGGGTGGGGTTATGAGCAACAATGGGTTATGAAACTTTCAGGCGGAGTTTTCCCCCAAGAGAAAGAGAGAAGGAGGAGAGAGAGAAAGAGAGGTGTCACCTGGCAGGAGCCAAGTGCATATTGAGACTTCATCTGAGCTCCCGCTGTCTTATAAGGTGTAAATCCGCCAGTTGGCTTAGAAGGCGTAAATGGCTTGTACAGGTTGAGTTGCAAGATTGTGCTATTTATTTAATTAAAGCATATATTATTGACAGTTGGCTTAGAATTCTGCCAGTTGGTTTAGAAGGCGTAAATGGCTTGTTCAGGTTGAGTTGCCAAATTGTGCTATTTATTTAATTAAAGCATATATTCTTGACAGTTGGCTTAGAAATCTGTCAGTCGGTTTAGAAGGCGTAACCAGCCATTTAGTATAATATATAATTAATTATCGTTTACAACCAAAAGAATTAAATAAAACACCATTACATCATCCTGTTTATTTAAACGAAATATTGTAAATATATAGAAAATAAATATACATTGGAATGATCAAAAAAATTTAAAAATAATAGTAGTATAAAAAATATGAACGAGGAATATGTATATAATCAAACAATAAAAAATATAACCATCAATAGAGCAGTACAGTAGAAATATATACACACAATTATGTTAAATAATTAAATATATTGAAAATAAATACACTTTATCTTCTACTGCACAAAATAAAAAAATAAAAAATAAGAAATACAAAACGTATAGCCATCAATATAGCAGTAGAGGAGAAATATATATATATATATATATATATATATATATATATATACACACAATTATGTTAAATAATAAAATATATTGAAAATAAATAAATTCACTTTGTTCTACTGCGCAAAACATTAAACTCACACGTAATCGAGTCTACAATCACATCATTATTGCTTTGTACTACGCAGCATACGCGGTTTAATATTATTTCACCGCTCAAGTTATAGGGAGACCTATACTCTATATAAATGGACTTCATATCGTTCAGTACTACATTTGTGCCCACTTTACATCCGGTTAGTAAGTTACATTTAAATACGGCTAGAATACAATCAAAAGCACGCACAAAGAGTTCATCGTTAGCCACAACATCATTATTAAATAAAAGTTTATAAACACTCTTTTCCAATCGAAGGTTTATTTCTACCGACCCGAGCCTTTCAATCGTGAACTCTTCTTCACACTGCATAGTGGCAGTTGAAATAATCTTCTAAGTCGTTACGACAGCTGCTCATTATACAAAGGAATAGTTCTTCAGGGTGAACGGTGTAGGTGAGCTCAGCCCTGTACCGCTCAAGTGCTTTGTACCAAAGTTCATGATATTTCAAAGAGTCTAAACTTTTTAAATAAGCATCCAGCTCTAGACTATTTTCACCTTGTTCAGTCCTACACTCGGTAAACCCATCGAGCAGAGCGGTGTATGCGTATTCAAGAACCGTGTCAAAATAAAGCATATCCGTAATACGCGTATCTAATGTAGGCTTCAGCTTGCGGAATCCGACGATTTCAAACATTCTGTCGAGGATGAAACGGTTTCGCATAGGGACAAGAGCATTATTATCAGAAGCATTCTTCCACATCAGCCGTATATCAATGCATGGCCGATCGCTATTTATACGTAACGTACAAACAACGGCATACGAGGGGGTGTCACTAATCTGCTCTCTTCTTGCACCTACACCTGTAGGAATTTTATAACGATCCTCACTCCACTTCTCAACTATCACGAACATTCTATTCATCTCGACACTTAAATAAACAACATTCCGTTTGTTTGTTTGTCTACAAGCCGTTTCCAGTACATAGTTCACGGCACCGGATTTACGCCTGAACACGTGCAACGACTTCGTCACGGACACATCGTACACGGCGTTGAGAATGCTGCTCAAAGGAAGTTCCATCGTATTCGAGGTGTGCATGTCCAGTCGGTTGAAGCTCTGAGATGACTATAGCCACATGCAACGGATCGGCTCGACGGGAGGAGTGAGTCACACCATAAGCTAATGAAACGTGTACGGCGCTTTTCGAAGAGTTGTATCCCATTATATTGGGTAGGTGTTTTGAGAAATTTTCCGATACATGAAGTAATACCGGTTTTAATGTTTTATCACTCCCACTCCTCAGAATACGCACCAGACATTTTTGCATAGGGAGATTTTCACGAACTAAACACATTTTATATCGGTTTTAATGTTTTATCACTCACCAGACGTTCATTTCCACAAACTAAACATCTTCACAATCCGGTGCTCTATTTGAGAGAAACATATGACCATATTTTTCCTTTTTGTCTAACAATCGATACTCGTCTCTAAAGTCTGTTAAAAACTCACACAGACCATTAGCCACAACCTCACTGCAAACCTCGTCATGATATATATTAATATAGTGATAAAAATACTTAAGATTCTCCTTCTCAGTCGCAGGGTACGAGTAATCGGTATGATGCAACATGACATAATATCGCTTGTCTTACCACTCATGAACAAGGCTAACGATCCAAATCCGTTGCTTCTTTTCTGCACGTGTTGTTTCTTCTACTTCACGGTATATGTAAGCTTCTATAAAGTTTAGTCCTACAACATAGTTCAATACATCACTTGTACTATGAGATCCTACAATGCACTCGCCAGAATAGCCATAGAGTATTTGTACCTCTTGCTCTTTCGCACGAATCAATGTAGCCTTAAAAGCATCAAAGGAGGGTGGAATAAGGAGTTTTTCAGTATCCACCACATCTTGACACTTTACCGAATACCATTTCATAAACATCGAACACGCAATATTAAAGGTAGCCTTACTATTTTATGTCTACGCGGGAGAATACAGGTCTGAGGTCCAGGGTTTACTGCTATCAAGTGAGCACGCAGGGAAGCCCAGGCAGTAGCAGGAGTCAAATGTTCAATCATAAAGGTGGGCGGAGCTTAGAACTTTCTCCTATACACAAGCTGGTCGGGTACCTCATCGTTATTCTCGGATCTGTGGGAGGAGAGAAAAGCAAGACTGACAATTGAAGTTAAGAGTATAAGGTGTGGCACTGTGATCCGCAACACGGAATGCACGATCAATATTTACCGTGAAGTTGTCCATATTGAAGGCTATACTACTTTGAGAGGCCTGCATTATACGGCCTAATATATACTCTGTATCTTCAGCTGCCAAACGTCTGAACGGTATTACTACCCAATCATCTACATCTCCGTCATCTGACCCGAATCCGAAAGAGAGCCTCGTCCTGAATTCACGTTCGTCGCGGTTCTGAAGGGCAAACTCTACAATACGTTCAACTATGTGGCGTAGTCCGTGTTGAACACCATGGCTATACATGGATCTAGGATCAATCCTGACTATATACCGATTTCTAGTCAAGGCCGGGGTGGGGGTAGCGGTGTGCACTAACTCGAATGTTATGCCATCCTCAACAGAACGAGAAGCTGCTGTGGAGGATGTACCCGGAATTGAATAAGGTGGTATATTTGAGGAAGGTACCATTGTGGGGGTTGTGTCGTAAGATGTAGAAGGTTGGGGCTCTATTACTGGTGGTCTAACAACCGGCGCAATCATGGCGCGCTTTATACCTGATGTGGTGGGCTCTTCATCGTGCCTCCGCTTTGAAATGGCGCGTGCTACAGGTATCGCTGGTGAGGATTCGTCGGCGGGGAAGGATTCTGTGATCACAACTACAATGTCGTCCGGGTCATCTGTAATATCGATGATGGGTTGTAGTACCTCATCGTCATTCACGGTTCTGTCGGAGAAGCGGAAAGCAAGACTATAGAATATAAGGGTCAACACTTAAATATTTATTATATTTTGAAATGACCCACTTAGGAGTGTGACGTGTTAGAAATGGACTCTGTAGAAAAATTCAGGTTCACGAGCCCATCCACATGCATTATATCTGGACCTACAGGATGTGATAAAACTGTGTTTATGCTTAAAATCATTAAAGAAAAGGGTGAGATGTTCTCAAAATTTGTGCATAAAGTTATATGGTGCTATTCGACGTATCAATCAGCGTTCAACGAGTACCAAGATGATATTTTGTTCCACAAAGGGGTATATGACATTAATTCGTTAAAGGGAAATGAATATACCGTCAGTGTAATTGACGATCTCATGTTGGAGATGGATAAAACGTTTGCCGAGACAATTACAGTATTCTCCCACCATCTTAACATAAGCGTGTTCTTCATCAATCAGAATCTATTTTTCAAAAATAGATACGTGCGTGATGTGTCGTTAAATACACAATATCTAGTCTTATTCGCGCAAAGTAGAGATGTATCACAAATTGGGTATTAGCCAATCAAATGTTCCCGAATCAACGTAAGGAGTTTTTGGAAGTTTATAAAGCTACAAGCCTGCGTTACGGATATTTGCTTTGCGACCTTCATCCGCGAAACACGTTTAGGGTGCTTCTAAGAACGAATATATTTCCAAACGAACCTGAAACGGTGTATATTCCAAAATGAGAAGGAGGCTAAAGAAATACCATGAATTAATAAAAATCTATCGTCGACTGCCCAGGGCAATGCAGCAGATGTTTGCTAAAAATATCGAATCCGACTTTTTAAAATGCATCTGTGAAATCTGTCTTAACGTTATAAATTGCAATGTATCAATGAAACCACTTCAGAAGGCTAGCCTACGCCGTTACAAGAACATAAGACGTGCACTCCTCGTAAAAGTCAAACTGTAGGGAAGAAAAAACGAATTATTGTAGAAAGAGGAGGGTCATTCCTCCCCATTTTATTTTCAGTTTTGGGTCCTTTACTTACTAGATTAATATAATGAAGAAAGTAGTAGTGATTCCACACGAGATGTATGTTTCACTGCAAAGTTCAAAGAATCCAGACACGGATCTAGATCCCCGTAAAAGCAGTGATCAAAGAATGGAAAGCGAATTGTTAGCACTATTAAACAGTGAAAAAACACCTGATGAGAAAAGAATCTTATACCAACAAGCTCTGCAGAAATTTCTTCACGAGTACGAAAAGTATGAGAACCCGACAGAGATTCCCGTGGTTAGTAGGCACAGCACGGGGAACGATGGACATGGTGACATAGGACCTGTGTCCGACGATAGAGCTGACCAACCAAAGATTAGTGGGTCGGTCACACAACATTTCGATCATGTATTAAAAAGCACACTTCCAAATACATTGAGGAATAAAGGTTTAAGTCCTTATAATCTATTGAATGAGGACCCCGCCATACAATGGACCGATACGGGTGAGATCATTGTGGAACGTGCAAAGGTACAGGGATCGAATATCGTAGACATTGTCCATGATCTGGTGAGAAAGTGGGATAGGCTCTCACCATCAGGATGGAAGCATATTAAAGCAAGACTACAACAAATAAATGTCCCCAAAACAATGATAGGGAATCTGAACAGGTTAAAAAACTTAGAACATGCGATGCACGTGAACAATTGAAGACGCCATCACCCCCGGCGGTAACACCTTTTAAGAGGAGAAAGAAGAGGTTAAACAACGGTCAACCCTACCCACGTGCCTCTAAAATACGCAAATGGCTAACATATTAAGAAGACGTTATTATGACATTTCTAACCCAGCCTCTTACGGAGGCGTAGATAGACTGTACAGAAGTGTTTACGGAGTAGGAAAAAAAGATGTTGAGAGATTTTTGCGGGAGCAGGAAGCTTATACACTTCATAAGCCTGTGAGAAAAAGGTTTAAAACATCCAAGACAACAGCTGCTTCGACTGACTCTATTTGGCAAGCAGATTTAACAAACATGCAAAGATATTCAGTATATAACGATGGTTACCGCTACATTCTATTCATAATAGATGTATTCTCTAGATATTTGTGGTTAATTCCTATGAAAAATAAATCACCTGAAACAGTTGCTAATGCCACCAAAACGCTGATGTTAAAAGAAAACAGGGTTCCTGCCTATTTTTGTAGATATGGGGAAGGAATTTATAGGCCTTGCTTTTCAGAACATGTTGACCGAGTTTAATATCAGCTATTACACTACCAATTCTATACATAAGGCTTATTTATCTGAAAGAGTTCAACGTAACATAAAGGAACGCATGCACCGCTATTTTACACATAAAAACACATACAGATTTCTAGACATTCTGGAATCATTGGCCTCATCCTACAACCGCTCACACCATCGCACGATTGGGACAACACCTAACGAAGTTTCAAAATCAATGATTATGTAAGGTTGTCGCGTTCGGGAAATAAATTCGCGAAGGGATTTGAACAAGGATGGACACGTGAGATTTTTAAAGTTAGGGCTATGAGACTTAAAGGTGAGATAATGATGTATTACGTTGAAGATTTGAATGGGGAAGAAATCGCAGGAGGTTTTTACCGCGAGGAGTTGCAGAAAGTGGCATTTAATTTAGGAAAAAATGTGTTTAAAATTTCGAAAATTTTAGGAATCAAAGGTTCAGGAAGGAGAAAAATGTTCCTGGTGAAATCGCTAGGATACCCAGAAAGCTTCAACACCTATATAAAAGCTGATGTAATAATGAAGCTTAAATAGTATGCAACATGGCTCCTAACCATTTCTACGTCACACTCCCGTCCTCCTCATTCTTGTCTGTACACCCTAACAACACACTAGCCAACTTTGTAACAGAGCTCTATGGACCCATTGAATTGGTCGTTATTCATATGAGGTGGGGATATGTGAAATTCAGCTGGACACCCTCTTCTTAAATATTGATTATAAAGATACCTTTTTTACGATTCTTAGGTGAAAAGGCCGGGGTAACTCGGGATGAAACCAAGCGAACCGCCCAGACTGGGGATGCACAGTATTACAGTAAAGAAGTAACACTAGGGCCGGGTCACTATGGTGAGGCCGAGGATGTTCTGAGAGACTTAAACGTAAGTTTAAAAAGCTCAAATCTTACGGGCGATTTAGTATTCGAAATCGTAAACAATGATCCCCATGCATGCACTATGGCCCTAAAATCGCAGGCTAAACGAAATATTAAAGACCAAAGAGTGTTCAAAATTATGACCGATGGAAGATATCGATCAGTCATCCAAAGAGATACATTTCACAAGGCACAACACGACTTGTCCAGCCTAATGTATCAGTTGAAATTGGAGAAAATGGTAGACGGCTGTAAACCCCCAGACGTGTGCTATATTTACAGCAATATAGTGGAGCATCAGTTTGTTGGGGATACCCAGGCACGCCTGCTACGCATTGCTAACATTCCCAACTATAGAGGAAGGAGTTTGAGTATTAAATATGACAGACCCCAATATGTGAACGTCGCAACTAATCTAATAAACAATATCTCAATATATATATAAGAACGATTAAAGTAAAAATTTCCCATTTGGTAACGGGAGCTTAACAGTGAAGCTGCACTTTCGACGCACTGAATTATAATGGACAGAAAGCCTTTCACCGTCTATCGAGGGGTAAGATACCAGCGTAGTAGTTGACTTGGGTCCATTTTATCAATCATACTACGTACGACTGTTCCTTTGCTGAAGAGGGGTGCCAGATACCTTGGAAGAAAAGCGCTACAATCAGGTCTTAACACTGCAGAAGACATATTGGCTGGGGCTAAACCTAAAGAAGCTCTAAAAAACCACTTAAAACGTACACGGAACGAAATCGTCAAAGATGCAAATAAAAAAATGGGTGGTGGTGGGAGGAAGAAGAGGACTGGCCGGAAGAAGGAATTACCACCACGTGGCATTAAACATAAAAGGATATCAAAAAAGAAGTGTTCTAAGCGAATGAAGCAAATGGTTGACCATTTTTTTCACTGATATAAGCTAAGGACATTGATCTCATGAATCATAGTTTGTTTACTACTTATCGAGAGAGGAGGCACTATTTCTAACTCGTCATGGCACGCTTCATCCATCCGTGTAGTTCACAATGCTGTAAATCGGAGCTATCTCTCTTTGAGATGCCCCCAACTCAAGTTTCTATTGAACACAGTGACTTTATTACAATTAACCTTTTAAACACAATTAGTTCCCCGAGTGCCACTATAGAATTCGTAATACCCAGCTCAGGCCCTTACTTTTTTATCCAAGCTGAGTGCACATGTACGCTAAACTACGTATAGCCCATTCGGATGGAACGGACTGCGATGAAAAATATGTTATATACCCTGAAACAAACTTTCTGCACTCCATATTCAACCAGTGTGACGTATATTTAAATCAGGTCAACATATCAGCAGGCACGGGGTACTATCACCTACGAGCCTATCTGGAAAATGTCCTCAACTTTTCCGAAGAAGCGAAAGATACCTTTTTAAGTGCCGAGGGATATTATCAAACTAAAGACGAAAGTAGTATAAAGGACAAATTTAAAAATTCTAAAAAGAAGATATACGAGTGTTTTGGACACCTGCATACAGATTTCACATTCCAGGAGAAGTTGCTTGTGAATGGGGTGGATATGAAAATAAAGCTCACCCGCACGAATCCTGAGATCTGCTTAAATCTGGATGCTGTTCAAGAAGAGGGAGCAAAACCCGTTGTGGTTCACATTATGGAGACACCTCCGCGTACGGTGAGTGAAATGAAGTTCACCAAAACAACTAGAAATTGAGAAAAATTTACTAAACGCCACAGTAAAATACCCTATTAACAGAGTACAAATCAAACTATACACGGTGCCAGCAGGGTTGGCATCGAAACAGATAGAAAACATCGCCCTGGGAAATCTTCCTAAAAGGATATTAATTGGAATGCAGAACCATGCTTCGGTGAATGGAAAATATGAAGAGAGTGCCTTTAAATTCGAGAATTTCGGCCTTAAAAATATACCTATATGTTAATGGCATTGCGTTGGGAGGAACATTGGATACGGACTACTCATCAGATGCTGTGTTACCGATTTGCGCGAGAGCATATAGTATTCTGGCCCATATTGCAGGTGATTGTGATGAGCTCCGGAATGGGGTAACGCAAAAAGAATTCATTGATCAATTTAACCTCTATCCGTTTGACATCACACCTGACTTATCTGCTAGCGTAAATACACATTTAAGTCCACAACAGAGTGGAAAAATCTCACTCAGGTTGGAATTCACCAAGCCAATAGAAGCGCCTGTTAGTGTACTAGTATACCTCGATTCACAAGCCCTAATAGAAGTAGACAGATTTATGGGCGTTATCACTGACTTTTAAAATGGATGCGAATACACTTCAGAGAGTAATAAATAGTGAACGAATCACACGTTCCAAATTTATCGGTGTGTTTGCGAAGAATGAAACATTGAATTTGCCAACTACGCGAGATTGCGGTAGTCTTATTGTGAACACAGATGTTATTGGTAATGAAGGGAGTCATTGGTTTGCGATCTATTTTAAAAATAGGGACCGCCTGTACTATTCTGATTCACTCGGAACTCAACCCTGGAGTGACCCTGTTATTGTAAAATTTCTCGATCAGTTGCATATCCCCGAAGTTGTAGGGAACCCATTCCGGCTACAAGGATATTTTAGTAATACGTGTGGGATGTACTGCCTTTCATTTCTCATGCATATGTCACGTGTTAAAGAATTTATAAATTTTTTAAAATTATTCGACCAGTGTTACACTCAACGGAACGATGAAATGGTATGCAGACAGATAAAAAGCCGTTTTCCGATTGTGCGTACTCGTTGTATAGTATGATGTTTTGTTGTATATATATATATATATATATATACAGTACTGGCCAAATTATTAGGAATTTTTTAAAAATTTCATTTTTGGTATAAAATGTTAAATTAAACCAATTTTAAACGTTGAAAAGTATTATTTTAACAAGAATACATGGTCATTATTTAGCAATAGTTATACTCGTTTGACCCCCTTAGCGCCTTAAGGGCTGCGACACGCTTCGGCATGCCATGAATCAATTTTTGCATAATTCCTTAATACGTGTAGAGTGAAACCAGACTTGAATAAGTCGCTCTATGAGTTGGTGTTTTTGTTGTTATCGGCGTTTCATGGATTACGTCCTTTAAAATACACCATAACTTTCGATTGGGTTCATGTCTGAGAATTTCCAGCCATGGGGAGCAACCGAACACTATTTTCATGACACCATTTTTTAACCGACTTTGCCGTGTGGCATGGAGCTGAGTCTTGTTGAAAAATCCAACGCCTATTACCATACCATTCCTTATTTGAGGCAGTAGACGTCTTTTAGTACTTCTATATACTTGACTTGGTTTCATATTCCCTCAACAATGCTCAAAAGACTAGTTCATGCACAGAAATTGCTCCCCAAACCATGATTTTTGTGGAAATTTCACCGTTTCATCAGACACTCAGGCAAAAATTCTTCTCCAGGCCTCCTTCTTACACTTTGAACACGATCGTCAAGCACGGCAATCGTTGACTCATCGGAGAACACCACCTGCAATCAAAGAAAGCCCTGTGAAAGAGTCGTGCATAGCGTATGAAGTACAGCTAAAACGAAGTACAGTATGACTTGCTGCTTTACAGATATTTTACTGCAGTTTTATCACGTACTGTAAATACACTTCTATGCATACTGTATTTACTGTATAACATTCTATTTAATGTAAATATTATCTTACCTGTTCCAATCCTCACTAGTCCAGTTAATGTGTTCTTGCCCATGCAAAACGTGCCTTCTTCATAGCCTCAGTGAGCCTGGGCTTCTTCCTTGGCGGTAGGCTTTGAAGCCGCAGTTAGAAGCCTCCTGTTGACTGTTTGTTTGCGATTTCCTTTGTTTAAATGTAGAAGAAGTAATAAAAAACCTGTATTTGCCCAATTTTCCGTGACTGAAGTCATTCTTCGCCCCATTTTCAATCACTTAAAAACTGTAACAAATAATTGCGAAATCGGGTAAATACACTATTTAAATTAAACGGTAGTTACAATGACACGTAAAAGAAAGAGAAACACACCGCATCGCACGACAACCAAACGACAACTGACGAACAAAACGCTTCGTTCGACTAAGAATTATGCAAAAAATTGATCATGGCATGCCGAAGCGTGTCGCAGCCATTATGGAGCCTAAGGTGGGTCAACTAAGTACTAAACTATTGCTAAAAAATGACCATGTATTGGGTAGAAATAAATAACTTTTCAACGTTTTAAAATTAGTTTAATTTAACACTTATACCAAAAAATTAAATTTTAAAAAAATTCCTAATAATTTGGCCAGTACTGTATATATATATATATATATATTTGTAACCAATGATGTTACTTTGTATATTCTGTAGTTTAAGATGGTTAGTGTACTAAAAACATGATTTCTTTCATTTAATAAATTGATGAAAATACATTGTCTTCTTCCCCCAAAAGAGATCGAGACAAAAACACTTACATTATTTTGTTAATGATCTGACAATCGTTGGGCTGATTGCTCGGTAAATCTTCTACCTCCGTATTCAGGTCCATGACATGGGATTCTTCTAAACGAAAAGATTGTATAACAAGTGTCAAATCCTCATCGGACCTTAAAGGAGAAAGAATAATTCATTATTTCATACTGAATCTTTTTTAATAAAAACCCAAAACATATACAGAGTATACTTATAGTAAGAGTATTACAATATGAAGATATTTTTGAACGCTCAGAGAAGTTCCTTTAAGAGATAATTCCGAATAACATTTGAATTCCTGAAAAACATACAGAAGATTGCTATAAAAAATTCAATGAATCAAAACAGGATTTTAGCATAATTGCAAACTAATCTATAATTGCGGTTACTAAAATGAAGTATTTTTTAAGTGATGAGGTGAAATACTACAACCCTCCATATATATGATGAAACAATCCAGAACAGTGCTCTTTCTGACATGCACATTAAATAAGTTTGCGAATAATTGGCTACAAAAAATAAAATTACATGCACTTACATTTCTACGGCAGTCCCTTGCGTCGGATCGTAAGGAGCGTCATTGTAAATATCATCAACGGTTTGCGTTGGAAATAATCCATCCCGGTCAGCGGCGTTAAAAAGATTAATTGTGGACAACGCTACAATGTCACCATATTATATAAATCCGGTAAACTGTAAAGTTCTTGATTCATGGCGGAGGGATGTTTTATCACTGGTGAAAATAACTACTGTGACTCCAGCTGAAAATTTCCTTTCAGAAGCATGATCCCAGCACACCCCAAAAGACTAGAGGCGGTTCGTAAGTTTAATGATTGGTTGTCAGTGTAACTGGGCGGAGCTATGATAAAATTGCGTGCCAATGTAACTCTAATTACGGGTCCATGCTTTGGACGTCCTGATTGGTCGATTAATGTGTCTTTAGATTCTCTCCGTAGATTAATGCACACATCGTGTATTACGACTTGCAGTCTCTACCACGACAATATTTGCATTTGCGCTCATACTTTCTCGTTTTCCCATTTGAGACCCACCCGTTTATGTAATATCTGTCGCAACATTGATCAACATCTCTATCACAACAATATTTTACATTATTTTTTTTGCGGTCATACGATTTGATCTTAATTTTTTTCCCAGTCGGATGCAAGTCGTTACAGGAATATCTTCATCAGAGTCGCTCAGCTCAGTACCACAGAAACAAAATTGGCGCCGCTACTCTTCATAATCCTGACATAGATCATTACCAGAAACAGCACAGTAACATCCGATGACACAAATATCATTAGGAAATAAGAAATCTAGATTGTTTTTTATTTTTGCGTTCATACTATTCTCAAATTTCCCAAGATTCTGACTGTGAAATTGGTTCTATATATATATAATATATATATAATATATATATATATAGTGTGTGTGTGTGTGTGTGTGTGGTTAATTACCTTTTACAGTCTCTACCACGATGGTTTCAAATATTTGCAAAATATATGTTTGCGGTCATACTATTCGATCCTCAACTTTGATTAATGTATTCAGCTTGACTTTCTACTTGCCAATTCTCGCGTAGGAGTGCGATTAAATTGCGTTTAGCTCACGAAAATGAATGTCTGCTTGGGTTGATAGATAAATGGGCGCCCTAGGTATCCTAGTGTAAAGACGCTGGGATGCTGGTTGAGAGATCGAGTCCGGGCGATGACATTGTTCTGAAAATTAATGCTATGAATATTATATCCATATAGAATAAACAAAACTTTCTTTTCTGTGTGTGTGTGTGTGTGTGTGTGGGTGCCGGCTTCAGTTTTTCGATTCTCTTGGTATATATATATATATATATATATATATATATATATACATTTAAACTGCAAACACGCAGTATAATTAATGTAAAGAACGACGCTTGTATAGGAGAATATTCCGCGCAAGATATTCTCCTATACAAGCGTCGTTCTTTACGTTAATTATACTGCGTGTTTGCAGTTTAAATGTATATAATGTACGGCATGCGGGAGGTGCCCTCTTGGGACATTGGTTTCTGCGCGTATGTAGAGGAATTACGGCATTTGATTGAGTGAG
The DNA here is from genome assembly GCA_023014485.1 of Bathynomus jamesi. NCBI lineage: Eukaryota > Metazoa > Arthropoda > Malacostraca > Isopoda > Cirolanidae > Bathynomus > Bathynomus jamesi. The sequence goes on from JAJOZX010002846.1 coordinate 292,996, forward strand.
GCCCGTGGTGTAATGGTTATCATATCTGACCGGCAATCGGAAGATCCCGGGTTCGATTCCAGGGTGGCTACCTCATTTTTTCATTTGTTTCGTTCTCTCGCTCTCATCTTGCGCAGAATATTCTCCTATACAAGCGTCGTTCTTTACGTTGATATATATATATATATATATATATATATATATATATATATATATATATATATATTGTTGCATTGGGAATATGATAAGGAAACTTATTACTTAATCATAGGCTAATTTAGTCTATTGGAAAACAATCACGTGATGCTTATGAACATATTTATGCTGATGCTGTTTTAACTTCATTATGATAATAACAATGATGCAAACAATATTATGAGTGAAGAGAGGTTTTCTAAAGCTGTATGGTTGAATTTAGGGCAAATAGTCCTTTGCGGTCAGCTCGAGGGCTCACCTGCTCCGAATTTATACATTTTTTTCCAGAGATGTTTTCAGAGAAAGGAAAGAAAGTAAATAAACACTTTAGGTGATGTTAAAGTAAATATTGTTTTTATTATTATTATATATATATATATATATAAGGTGTGTATTGTTATTTTTTCTGATACAATTTGTTTTTTCATTCACTTCTGACAATATACAGAAACGATTGTCAAAAGTAAATAGACAGAACGACGTTTAAATAATTAGCTCTTTTGCTGTTTATTGCCTTTCTTATATATATATATATATATATATATATATATATAAGGTGTTTATTGTTATTTTTCTGATGCAGTTTGATTTTTTATTCACTTCGGATAATATATATAAAGGATTGTCAAAAGTAAATAGACAGAACGACGTTTAAATAAATTACTTCTTTTGCTGAACAACTTTAAGGAGAAAGTCTGTCATTATTTAATACAATTGTGTGTGTATATTTCGCCTGAACTATTATTTTGATGATTATACGTTTCGCATTTCTTATATTATTATACGTATTCCATCGTATGTATAGGAGTGTATATTTATCTTCTATATATTTCCAATAAATCGTCTAAATAAACAGAATGATGTAATGGTGTTTTATTTATTTCAGTTTAAATGTATTTCTTTTATTGTTAATATTGGGTTTCATTTTAATAATTAGTTCGCTTGCTGAATAACCTTAAGGAGAAAGTCGCTCTTCCTTTTAATAAATACAACATTATTTGGCAACTCGTGCGAATTAAGATAAATAGTGGTATCTGCCAACAATCCTCATATAAATAAAAAATTAAAATAAATGGAGGTATTTAGCAACTAACCCTAATAAGTTATACCTGAACAATTAAAATAAATGGTGGAATCTGGTAACCCCCTCCATATATAAATAAGTGATATCTGGCAACTCACGATCCTCTATATATCACGTGCTTGGCCCCTGGACGCTGATAATCCTGCGGACTCCGGTGGAATAAAGAACTCTCTCCTTCCTTCTTAGGTTAAGGCTTAGGTTAGGTTTCCCTTTGGGGGGGTGGGGACATCCCACCTTCTCCCCCAAAGACCTCCTCCGTCTCCTTTCTCTTCCTCTCTTAGGTTAAGGCTACCCCTTTGGGGGGAGGTCATCCTCCCTTCTCCCCCCAAAGCTCCCTCCCCTCTCCCTACCTTCTCCCCCCTTGGCAGCATTGAGTTGTTGCATAAACCCCCTCCCCCTTCATTGCATAACCCCTCCCCTTTACTGCATAACCCCCACCCCCTTGTTGCATAATCCCTTTGCAACATCTTGCAACATTGATCATTATCTCATTGCAACATTCTTGCACTCGTCCATTTTGCACCCATACTACTAGGATAGAAAAGTTGTAATTTAGTTCACCAGGGATGTCAGTGAAATGGGAGAAAAGCCAAAGGTGATGAACATTGAAATCTCCTAAAATGGAGATTTCAGCAAAGGGAGAGCGGGATAGAATGTATTTTACTTTGGAAGCTAAGGAAGTCAAAAAATTCTGAATAGTAGTAGAATTAAGAGAAAGCTAAACAGAGCAGAGGTGTTTAGTTTGAGAATATCATGTAAGCCGTAGCCAGAGGGTATAGAATTTGGAAGATTCGAGTTCGGGAATACGAGAACAAGTTAGGTCATTGCGTACATATACGCAACATCCACCTTTGGAATGAAATTAAGTATGGAGAAAGTAAGAGGGCACAGAATATGGGTGGCTGTCAGTCGTCCCAGACACCTGAGTTTCAGTGAGGAAAAGAAGATGAGGTTTAAAGGTGGAGAGGTGGTGTTCAACAGATTGAAAATTTGAGCAAAGGCCACGAATGTTGCAGAATTTAAAAAAAGTGAATCAGACAAATGTCCAGAACATCTGGAATGGGCTGTAGCAGACCCAGCCACGCTGCCCGGGTCTGCGTTCCCGGTATTGGCAGGAGGGAGCCAGACGTGGGGAAATTTATGGTCCCCTCTCCAGGTGACTCCGGGGCTCTTGAAGTTGATGCCATTTTTTTTTTTAAATTTTGAAAAGATTATGGAGAGTGTAAGATGCATGTGTATGTAGTGAGAAATCGGGAGAGAAGTGTGTGTTTGAGAGCATGCTAGACTGCTCACTCGGGTGGAGTGAAAAAACTTTTTTTAGAATTCACTTTTGTAGGGGTACCCAAAAGTTAGTCTGTGGTACGAATAACAAATCTGTAAAATATTAGCTACCTGCGACATCAACCTCACCGGCCCGAAGAGGTCAAAGATTTTGCCTTTCAGGTCCCTAAAAGAATTAAGGAAAAATTCAAAGATTTAAGCGTATCTTCCGTTGTGTTTATGCTAGCAAGATCATTTTTGTTTCTTTTGATTTGTCTATTTATGTTCTTTAACTTTTTCCTTAAACATTTTTCCCCCATTACTCAGAAATTTTAAAATTTGGTATTTCCTGAAAAATACTAACAAAAAATAGGAATTTTTATATCTTTCGTTGAGTTTCTCAACTTTAGTAGAGGTTTTAGCACCATTTTAAGCGTTCCATTTGTTTAGAGTTTCACAGATTTAAATTATTTCATAATTATATTATTTAGGGTTTGTTATTTGTAATACATATATTACTTATAATTTATATCTTTTTCAGATTATTTGATTGTTTTGATAAATTTTTATATTGAATCTGATTCTCTAAAAATATTTACAGTCACTAATATAGTCTAATTCTATTCTGACGTACAAAGCAAAATTGGGCATGGCTTCCATGGCCACGAATGAATCAGCAAAAAGGAAGACAAGGAATACTCAAGAGCTGAATCCAATCTTTGGAACACCAAAGGATCTCTCACTGATTTATTTGCCTTCGTCCGAAGATATACTTCAGTGTTTCCTTTATGTTAGACAGGAAAGAATTAAGTCAGAAGCTGATCCAAAAATTCATGATGTTGCTGCAGTCGTTTCCCAAAAAGTATAGACTGTATGGAATCGTGCTTCTATTCCAACTAGCCATCATAAGACCATAACGCCAAGGTTTGTTCGAAAAATATCAAAATGTCTTGAAACAATTCAATGGGCGGAAAGACAAAGCATCCTATCAAGCATTGCTTCACAAATTTAAACTTGACTCACTGAAGCTCTTTGATATAGCTCCTTGTAAATGTGAAGACTTCCTGACATGTCGTTGTGAAAAAACCGAAAAGTTCCTGTTCTGAAAAGGGATTTCCTTAATGACCAATGAACTTCTCGAAAAATGCTGATTGAAATCAGTAGATAAAGTGGTCACCAAAAAGACGGGGTGGGGGTGGGGGAAATAAAAATGCTGCACAAAAGTATGAGGAATATACAGCACGGATCTCGAAAGGAATGAAAGAATTTGATACTGCTGCAACTGTTTCGTCAAGTTCCAGCGAAACGGACGAAAGCAGTGAGCCTTTTAAACTCACGACAAAGCCAGTAATTAATCCCGGACATTCACAAATGAGAATGCTGTTGTCAACAGTGGGTAGAGAATGCGATCGAAGAGGAATAGCAGCTGTTGCATCTGCTGTTTTTCAAGATTTAAAATTAATTAGCAGTGAAGATACTTCTTCAGTGATCGACAGAAACAAAATAAGACGAGAAAAGAGCAATATTAGAAAAGATCTCTGAAGATACCTCAACTTTCAGTTCAAGTGATCATGTTATGGGTCTCTACCTTGATGGAAGAAAAGATCGAACAAACGTTATGATAATGAAGGGCAGTAATTATCATTCTATGATTACTATGGAAGAACATATTGTCCTTTTGAAAAACCAGGCTCAACTTACTCAGGCCACATATCTCCAGAATTGAGCACAACAAAAAGCATTTATAAAGGCATTTTGGAGTTGTTGGGATGCAAAAATATCAGTGCTAGAAATATTGTTGCTATTGTCTGTGATGGCACTGTAGTCAATGCTGGAATGAAAGGAGGCATATAAAAAAATTTGGAGCAGAACTTAAACAAAGCCTTTCACTGGTTTATTTGTCTCTTTCATTTCATTTTAATGAGTTACCATAGAGGCATTTGTTAGAACACCTCAATGGACCCTCCCATGGTCCACGAGAAATATCAGGACGAATTGGAAAATCATTAAAATCTGTCGATCAACCAACAGTTAAGTTTGGAGCCGTGGAAGGAACTCCTCTTCCAATTACCAATTCTGATGATCTAATTAGAGATCAATTGTACCTCTATAAAGCTTCTCAGGCTATTACTTCTGGGTGATGTTGTAATGACTTGGCAAATCTTCAACCTGGGCCAATGGTCCATTCCAGATGGTTGACTACTGCTAACCGCATCCTGCGTTTCTACATGGGATGTGAAAATCCGATGGATAGCTTAAAAGCGCTGGTAGAATACATCGTCAAAGTTTATGCTCCAAATGTGGTTCAAGATCAAGACAAAATCTTGGTGCTATGATAGACCTCGTCACCTGTGGCAGATGGTAGCTTATTCAAGATACCTAACAAAAGAGCTTAGAGATACTGTTGATAAAGTTATCATTCGTAACGCCTAATTTGAGCATCAAGAGAACCTTCTTCTTGCAATGATTACTGATAACTAGGGCAGTCAAAAGTTGACCGAAAAAATTAAGAAAGTTGACCTTACGAATTGAAAAAATTGACTTATAAAGTTGCCTTTACTTTCAATAATAAAAACGATACTTTAATTACTTATTCTTGCTCTTTTACATCAGTTGACCGATTGCGGTAAATTATGAAGTATTTGCCGACATTTTCTGGCAAAAAATTGCGATCCTTACTTAATAATTTATTAAGCATGGAGAAAGATCTCTCTACAGCGGCAGTTGTTGGTTGACATTGCAAAAGCTGACCATAAACTGTTGGTGAGATTTCAGGTCTACTGAGGTTAATTATTTCACAAATACCATTTGTCTTGAGTCTTGTTTCAATGTATTGTTTGACTGAACACATATCTTCGCCAAGGTTGATAGAAGAAATGGTTTCATATGCCTCTCTAATGGTGCAATCAGATGCTTCCATCCTAGTCACTAAGCTAGCAATCAAACTGCCTGTTTCATTGCTATTGATCTGCAAGTTGACACGCAAGGCACTGCTACACCTAATTCAGAGAACAATTGTTTCACATGAGAGTTGCTCAACTTATGAAGAGGTATGTTGGCTGACAGAAATGTAGTCACAATTTTTTCCGAAAAATCTGAAGACTTGTACTTTAAAAGGGTTTGCGTCTTTTCATTTCCCACATTTTGGTCTATACCACGCTGGTGCTTTTGGGTAGAGCGATGTTTATCCACAAAAAAGGATTTGTCATGCTTGACCACAACACAACAAATCTGACAGTATAGCTCATTTTTTCCTGAACAAATGAATTCATTAGGATATTTTGCAATTATAGCGCGCACTTTAACAATAGAACTAACTGCAACTTTTGGCATTTTAAATATCTGAAATCAAAAGAAATCGAAATCAGTGAAATCACAAATCAGAAAAAATCACAAATCAAAAATGGTAACCAGTAACCACAATACATACAACACAACAGTGGTGGGCGCAGTACCAAAATTTGGGGGTGCGTTACGCGGTACTGCGGTACCTCAGCATGCCCAGTGCGTTACGCGGTACTGCGGTACTTTTTCAGGTCCCCCTGGTGCGTTCCGCGGTACTGCGGTACTGCGGTACTGCACACAAGAACAACACAAGTAATAGCACATATTTTCAGAAATTGCATATCGGCGATTTCGCACCTGAACTTTCTGCCATAATGGCTAAAAATCGATCTTTGTCACAGAAATGTAACACACGTGCAACCGGCTCAAAAGCAAGCACTGCACTGAGGCGTTGTGATAGGATAGCAACGTAACATGTTCTGAACGAAAACTTAACGTGTCTAGAGTTAGGCTGATGCAACACACGCAGCATTCGTCTTACTGTACTCCTGTAATAAGGTTTACTTCAAAAAAAGTGTTAATTTTTTGAAAAGTCGTGTTTGTCGGTACCGCGGAAAGTACCGCGGGAAATTTGAATGCGGTAGCGGTACTGCTGTACTTTCAGCGATCCTTTGCGGTACTGCGTTATGCGGTACCGGTTTGGTAGTGCGGTAGTACCGCAGTACCGCAGTACCGCAAAAAATACCGCAAGTGCCCAGCTTTGCAACACAACCACATCCAAAACCAGAACGGACATAACTGAATAAGACAAATACGAGCAGCGAAGTTGCCAGTTAACCAAAAAGATGCCAATTTTTAGTTATTTTAATTATTTATTCAAAAAAATTTACTTTATTTACCTCATTGCTATTTTTTGACCTAACAGGTAAAAGTTGACTTTTGGTTGACCTATTAACTTTGGTAATATACCCCTTACAGGTGTTTTTATTGCATTTTCAGTCGTTTCAGCGAAAAGTGCCCCATAGGAAACAATTTGACTTTATTGACTTTTGACCGCCCTACTGATAACCGTCCAAACATTCGAAAATTGGCAATACGAAGGATCGAAGTAGCAAGATCTCAAGCTGAAAAAATGAAAAGCATTCGCGAGTTCAGTGTACCGAAGCTAAATTTCCATGCACTTGACGACACTGATATTATATTTTGGACAGATAGTCCCATCAGGCTTGAGCCACCATTGACAAAACACTTAACCAAAGAGGAGTTGACATCATTATCTTTCAATTCCATTGTCATACACAAGCAGTAGAAAGGAGTATCAAACTTGTAACAGAAGCGGCAAGAACAGTTTATGGAAGTGGGAGGAAAGACGGCTACGTTAAAACCAAAATTGCATCTCAATCAATAATGAAATCATTTGAAACCAAGAGAGACTAAAAAAATGAATAAGAAGCTTTCTAAATTATTGTGGTGGATGGGTTAGGGTGGAACTCAAAGAGCAACAACCTCCACGTGGTGAGTTCTGGGTAATTTAAGCCGAGATATGCATACAGTAGCTCGTATCTAGCTTAAATTAGCGGAGAGCTGCTCCAATAAACCAATATACTGTAAGGGGTTCCAAAAAACCTTAGCCCCCCCCATTTGCAGCTTACATGTTTACTTATATCGAAATAGTTTTTAGTGATTATAAAAATATATAAAATTCTTTATTTATTGCAGGTATTAAAATTACTCTAGCTGATAAAGTGATAATATAATGGCTTCTCAATTAATTGGTGATTCTGAGAGGCAACGTGTGATAATTTAGGGCGGGTCATACTATGCATTTTTTTAAATCAATGGAGAGGGGTGTTCAAATGACATATTTTGTTGTATAGAACACAATTCTGAAGAAAATATTTAATTCTGATAACCCTAACTTACATCATTTTGCAGTTGATTATTATTAAATTGTTGATTATTTTACTATTGTAGTTACCCCAGAATATGTCTTCTCACGTTTTCTATCATGGCTGCTCACGTTATCTCTCATTGAGCATTGTTCTAACTAATTCATATAAACACATATAATGTAATTCATATAATAATAATAATATTTAAATACTCAAATAAAAAGGTGTGCCATTCCACTTAATTGTAATTATCATACAGTTTGGTATATGAAATATTTTGACGGTTTTCTGGCGCGCATAAGGCCATTTTCTGAGCCACCTTTCTCAGAGGCTAGAATGTAACGTTTCAGAACATTCTAAAACGTTTTGCGAAATATTTGAAGTGACTCATGATTTATGAAGCTATTTTACCACCTCGGCTTGCAGTGAGGGGATAGATTTAGTGATTATCTACTGATATTTTTTTTGTTACTGTTCACATGTGAGTATTATTCTGTTATATTTTAGAAAAAGCTATTTCTACGCATATTATAGTGATACATTGAGCAAAATTTAATTAACAACTTTGATTTGAGCTAAAATTAGGTGGTTCATTTTTAGTACAACTGAGCAGTATGAGGCCTATTTCAATGTTCTAAAGAATATTTTTAGGATGTGTTTCTTTAGTTTTTTTAGAGTACATGAACAAATTATTTGCATTACAGACAACAGATAAATTAGCATTTTATAACATTTTGAAACCAAAAAAGCATAATGTGTTTAGCATTTGCAGATAAATTTGTTCTTGCCCATATCAGCTCTTTTTTTAACCAAGAATTTTGCGCTGAAAAGAGTTAATACCTGTCTGTAGTGGATACTTAACTGTTGTATTATTGTTTTTATTTCAGTGTGAACTCATTAAGAAAATGGCTCAAGTCAGAACAAGGACGAAATCAAGTTCTCATCTGAGTAATCTTGTTGGCACTGGCCGGGAGCTGTTGGTGTCTGAACTGCCAACTGTGAGGGATATCCTGAGGTATGGCATCTACTTGAGGAAGCAAAGTGAAGATGACAGGAGGAACTACCCAGTGGACAAGCTGGTGAGTGACATCTACCCTGGTCTGATTTGTCAGTGGAGCAAAGCTAATGCTCTTTTCAAGCCACCTGTTATCAATGAAAAAGTGACCATCATGTCCAAGCTCAAGGAGGTCTGGAATCAGGCAGTGAAGTTTTCTCTTGGGAAGGGCAAACTTGATGCCAAAGAGAGGTTCATTGTCAATTTAGACAAGTTCTTTGATATTTTGACTTGCAAGTGTCAGATTACCAGTTGTGAGGGGGGAGGCTGTGAGGGCTGTGTTATCCAAGCCCACATTAACTGTTCCTGCAGCAAAGAGAAAAGGATTCCTGTGAAAGATCTTGCCTACATCAAGGGACAGAAAGAGAAGGTTGGAAGTAAGGGACCCCACCAAATAGGGGGTCCTGATCTACCAGAGCACAAGAGACAGGTGAGGACATTGAAAAGGCAGTGGATGGAAAGGAAGGCAGAGAAAAGGAGAAGGAGCAAGGAGGAAAGTGCTGCAGTAGCAGAGAAGGCAGCCAGGAAGGATGTTAAGAGATTTTTGGCAGATGGTGATGAGGATCTGGAATTGGAGAGAAGTGGTGATGAATATGAATTTGTTCCTGAAGTTGAGCTCTTCCCTCAAACTGACCCTGAGCCAGCAGCTTCGGCAAAGGTACAGAAAAACTATGATGAGATTCAAAACATTGCCCTTGCTAGTGTAAGGTATGGCATAGGGCTGAGGCCAACTGCAGCGATAGCAACAGCAGCTCTGATTGACGCAGGAATCATCACAGAAGACAATACAAGTAAAGTGATTGATAAGTGCAAGGTCAAGAGAGCACAGGAGAAGTTGATGAGAAAGCTGGGGGAACAGTTCGAGAAGAAGTGCAGGGAGGAGGGGGGGATCTCTTGCATCCTCTTTGATGGACGGATTGACCTGACCAATGTGATGATGGAAGCTGAGGGCAGTGACCAATCTTTTCCCGCAAAGATCAAGGAAGAACACTATAGTGTTGTTAGTGAGCCTGGCAGCTACTATCTGTTCCACTTTACCCCAGAAAAAGCAACTAAAGAGGAGTCACATGCGGAGAAGATTGCTAAGGTCCTGTTTGCCTGGCTGAAAGAGAGGGGTTATGATAAGACCTTGTTGGCCGTTGGAGGAGACTCAACAAATGTCAACACTGGTGTGAAAGCTGGAGTAATGCGGAAGCTGGAGCTGCACCTGGGGAGAAAGCTGGTCTGGTTGGTGTGCAACCTGCACACTGTTGAACTTCCCCTGCGCCATCTCATTGTTGACCTTGATGGCCCTACTCTGTCAGACAAAAAATTATCCGGGCAAATAGGAAAGCTCCTTGATTCTGCTACAGACTTTGATATCAATCCAAACTTCACCCGAATCTCTGTTGGCCCTCCACTGATCAAGCTTCCTGACAAGGTCATTCAAGATCTCTCAACTGATCAATACTATGGCTATAAAATTGTCTGTGCAGTCAGGGATGGAGTACTTCCTGCAGGGCTGGCTCTGTTAGAGATAGGACCAGTAAACCACAGCCGCTGGCTCACCACAGCGAACAGACTTCTCAGGCTCTGAGTGTCAAAGCACGGACTTAAAGGAAAGAACCTGAGGATTCTGCAATTCATTGTGGAATTCATCATTGGAGTGTATTACCCATGTTGGTTCAACGTGAAGGTCAAGCACTCCTGGATCGAAGGGCCTAGGCACATCCTCTTTCAGCTGGACTGCCTCAAGTCCCAGAGAAAGGAGGTGCTGGATATTGTGATGCCAACTGTGAGAAGATCTGCTTGGTATGCCCACAGTGAAGTCATCCTCCAAACACTACTCTGCTCTGAGGATCAGAAGGAGAGGATTGAAGGGGTGGAGAGAATCCTGGCCATCAGGGGAGAGGGGGACCCGGACACTCAGCTGGGGGACTCCTACTCCTCTGTTAGGAGCAGAAGGACACCTGACATCAATTGTGATGCTTCCAGCATCGGTGACTTGATCAGCTGGTCAGAAGGTGTGTCAGAGCCACCTCTCACCTGCTCTCTAAGCACCTCAGAGGTGAAAAACTTCATCAACACCCCCATGGAGGTGCGCAACTGGCCTTGCCACACACAAAGCATTGAGAGGGTTGTTAAAATGGTGACTGAGGCTTCTGCTAAGTACTTCTCACAGGAAAAGAGGGATGGAGGGATCAGGGCTCAGGAGACCAGCAGGAAGCTGATGTCCAAGTCTGAGTCAAAGCAGGATTTGTGCAACCTGGCAAAGTTCAAGATGTCAGGAGAATGATCTTTGTAATTATATCCAGTGATATACATGCAGTTCACCTATTAATAAATATATGTAAAGTTGATTTGGCCTTGTCAATATAAGTGATTTACCTTATATCTTTTAATATATTATAAAGGGGTTCAAAAGGGTAAAATTGGCAATTTAGAAATACAAAATGATGTAGGTTAGAGTTATCCTATCCCAAAGAGAAGCTCATATTTGAATTCCCCATGTAAAAACACATACTTTAGACACCCCTGATGGTAGGATTTCCTTCAGATTCATGTTGTCACCTGAGTACGACCCGCCCTAGTGTGATATAGATCGCATACGAGCAATAACATTTCGGGAAGCTCGTGATGCTGGAGCCACCTTGTTTATGGGTTGCCAAAAAGTTGCGAAGGGGTGAGGACTTCGTCAAAAGAAATTGGAATAAAACTTTAGATGAATGTGAAATGGATACAACCAAATCTGGGCGCCCAAATTTGCCACTCTCTCAGGAAACAAAGGACATCATTGAAAGCGGTACGCGTAAGCGGAAAAACAGCTGTGCTAAATTTTCTAGAGAGATCGAAGTGTTGAGAGGAAAGATCGTTAGTGGTGAGATCATTCGACTGTACCGTCATAGGCAAGGTTTAAAGCCTTGGCATGAACTTCCGAAGCCAAGAAAAACTCAACTTAACATCGATGACAGAATGTGGTTTGCCCATTATCTTGAAGATTGGGATGTGGATGATTTCATGCATTTAGCTGTCTCCGATGAATTTTTTGTTTACGTAACATGTCGGCCTAACTACCAAAATGATCGAGTGTGGGCCACAACACCAGATGAAATCAATGACAATGAGCATTATCGCGAATTATTAAAAAGTCCAGACGGTGTTGGTGTGTTTGTTTTGTTCACTGCAAAGAAGCTCATGTGGGTGCTGAAGCAAATGGTCAGAGTTGGGATGGACAGTATTTTCGTGATATTATTCTGGCCCAGCATGTCATTCCTTTTCTAAAAACCCAAACAATGTTATGGATGTCGATCAGGTCACACTTCCGCACGATAAGGCCCCCTGCTTTAAGGCATTAGCCACTCAACAGTTGTTGCGAAACCATGAGATCGATTTCTTTGGAAATGAAGAATGGGCAGGAAATTCTCCTGACCTGAACGTCTGTGAACACATTGGATCAGTTGTAGAGGACAAGGTTGAATGTCTCTTGTTTCAAGAACCTGCAGCAAATCGATTTTCGAAGGATACAATGACGCAACACATTGAAACTGTTTTAGCAAATTTGCGTAACGATCCAGATCTATTCACGTCACTTTTGGCAAGCTACCCAAAGCGAATTCAGACTGTCTTGGAAGCCAATGGCAGGGGCAGGGGGGGGCTAAGGTTTATTGGAGCCCGGTATTTAAAGCCATGCAGCTATTTTTTGAGCTTCTAAAAGAAAACTGAATCACTGAATAACCCTTAACATCAACCAATCAACGAAAGCAATAAAAAGTCCTATTTTTTGTTAGTATGTTTATGAAATACCAAATTTTCCAAATTTCTGAGAAATGGGAAAAAAGTATATAAGAGGTCATTCAAAAACCACTTTGTCCTTTTTCGGGTGGTTTTCAAACCCGTCTCCCGCAACTTGTGGTCATTTGTGGCCAATGACTTAAACCCCCCTCCAAAACCACGTGGTCTTCTGATGTCACCCCCACCCCTTCTTAATCTTATGTAAAATGTAAGGTGCCATATTAGATTTCTTATATTATTGAGAGGTGATGAGGTAAATGAACAATTAAAAGGCATATCTTCTAAATAAACCTTATTAATTGTTTTTTCTTTAATTGAAAATAATGCTTATTTCTTTATTTGAAAATAATATCTTGACTAAAAAATGTAATTTTGAATATTCAAACAATTATTTATTGGAGCATACATATTGGATACATACTAACATATTGGATGCATACATATTAATTGGAGCATAGAGTGTAGCGTATTTATATTTCTTCCCAAGACTGTACTCTTTGCTCCTCTGGGACGTGGCCACGTGGTTAAACGTCAAGACCCCCCTCCCCATGTGGCCCTTGGTGGTCAAATAAGGAACCTCCCTCCCCCTTTAAGGAGGACCATGTGCTTTTTGAATGGCCCCTAGGAGTAAAGTTATAGAACATAAATAGACAAATCAGATGAAACAAAAATGATCTTCCTAGCACAAACACAACGAAGATACGTTTAAATCTTTGAATTTTTCCTTAATTTTTGGGGGGACCTGAAAGGCAAAATCTTTGCTCTTCTTGGGGCCGGTGAAGTTGATGTCGCAGGTAACTAATATTTTACAGATTTCTTATTGGTACCAAAAACTAACCTTTGGGTACCCCTATAAAACTGAACTCTAAAAAAGGTTTTTTCACTCCACCCTACTGCTCACAGGGAAGATGAAACACGGAAGAAAATCAGCTAAGGAGGAGAGTGACAGGAGAAACAAGAGTTCCAATACTTCCTATCTTCTGTCTAACGCCCCTCCACCCCCTGGAGTACTTCCCTGGTCGATTGGTGAATACAATCTCCTCCTTAGAGGAGATTGTAATATACATGTTTGTTTGCATGTCACTGTGTGCATGTGCGTGTGCGCATGTGCACAGCAACTCGACATACTTGAGTTCTCGTCCGTGATAATTCACCCATGAAGTGGGTTAATTTTTTTGTGAGGTAATACCTTTGATATCTCTGAACATTAAAAAATGTAAATAAAAAATTTAAAAACATTTTTACTGTCGGAAAAGAAGGTACGTTGTTTTGGGATTGTAAAATTGATGGTTTATTAATAAATAAAAAATAATAGAATATATAATAATTGGAAAGCATAATTTAGGTTTAATAAATGGATTATAAAGTTAGGAAATAGGCCTCAGATGAGTTTACTGGAGTACGTGATTTTTTAGCACGAAGCCAGAAGAACAAGTTTCGTCGGGTTCATACTTGTAATAGTGTTTAGCAATTAAGAAACAAGTATAATAAATTATGTGATGCCTGTCTCCCGTTTCGAACAATCATGTATTCATAAACAGGTTTAGTCTAGAACTAGCACTAAATATATGTAATGATAGGATTTAATATCGTAAAAGAGGCCAAATAATTTATTTAACTAATATACAAGAAGTAAGACTTTAATAAAACTCATAAAATGAGGTGTGTAAACTTGTGTAGTTCCAGGTGCGTGAGGTGAAGAAAAGAGAAATGTTCCATTCTGACGCAAAATGGAAATCCGGTCTCTTTTGAAGAGAACAGCTTGTCACCAACAGTTCAATTCATCTGGAATTCGCCTTTATTCGCCTCTTGTTATCTTTATTTAAATTTCTTTATTTGGAACTGTGGGAAATAGGGCATATATTTAAGATGAATTAATAACAGTAAATTCAATTCATTTCACCCATTTCACCCAACGAAATAGAAAATTCTATCCGAGGCCCGAGGCTTTTATTCATGTCACGCGCTAGGTCTATCTGCTTCTTTAGGCCTACTTGATTTTCGGTCAAGGCTTAACCTTGTTTATTAATTGTATATCGTAAATGTAAAGTTAATTTAACTTGTGAATAAATATAAGATTAAAAGGATCAAATGTAGAATTCGGACCCCGGCCTTTTTTAGTTAGCTTTATAAGGCTAACTAACGAAAATATCACGACCTAACCTAACCAATCGTTAGGTTAACTGTACGCCCTTGATGATTGGTTAGGTTAGGTCATGACATTTTCGTTAGTTAGCCTTATAAAGCTAACTAAAAAAGGCTGGGGTCCGAATTCTACATTTGATCCGATTAAAAGTATAAAAACGTTTTTGTTTTATAATAACTGTAAATTTATATTAGTGGTTTAAAGATAAATTCTGAAATTCTGAAATTACTACAACGAAAAAAAAGTTTATTTCCTTAGTTGAAGTTAAGTGGAAAAAAAACGAAAATGAAGAAATTAATATCAGTGCATGAACTGAAGGTAAACTCGTCAGCACCCATCCACGAACGGACCAATGGACTAGTCAATGACGGGTTACGAGAACGGTTAAGTTAAGTTAGATTAACGAGTACCTCACTATTTAATGACTTAATAGAAACCACCCTTTAAACTACCAATTGCGTCCGAAACACTTATCACGCCCTATCTCTGTTTGATGGCAGTAAGGTTAGGTTATGTTAATTAGTTTCTTAAGTATATGGATTAAAAGAAGTCGGTACCTCGCTTGTGCGGAGGTGTGTGTATGTGTGCGTGTGTGTATACAAATGTGAAATCAATAACTAAAAAGAGAATTATAACAAAATTCGACTAACGACTTTTTCTTCATGGAAGTAAATGCAGTAACTTAATATTAAAACATTTTAAGAGTTAATAATATATTTAATAATAAAAACTACCTGTAAATTTAGAAAACATCAAAATTTGTGTATAACGTTTTAGACACGATTTTTAAAGAAATTTTGAAAATATTTTAGTCGCATATTTTACAGAAACTTTACTATATTTAATGTTAAAAGCATTAGAAAGTAAATGGCTTTATTTAATGGAAATGATGTTAGCGTATATTTAATGTAACTTTTAAAGCATTATATATGCATGAGTTTAGTTATATATATATATATATATATATATATATATATATATATATATATATATATATATTTATATATATATTCATATATAGCAAAATTAACTCTCTGTGTCACGAATTTTGCATAATGTCGCCTACAGCTTATTCATGAAAAATATTTCCTTCCTTCCGAAAGTCGAAGTGAAATATGTAAAGGTCGTCATCATCGTCACTGTCGTAAACTTTTCGTAAGTAATGTATATTAAATATTTCATTTACATTTTGGGTCTTTTCCGAAGATTTCTACATGGAGATACAATGGAAATTACTTTAAAAATTGAAAGAAACGTGTTTTTTGTAATTTGAGCTCTTTTGAGTTCAGATCTTGGGCTTTAGTTTTTTGTTTGTTTTTTCATCATTGGTGATTGAGTACTGGATAAATTTTAGAACATACCATTCTTTTACATTTAATGAAAGAATGGAAGTTATGTTCAAACTTGGTATTGATAGTTTTCTAGTTCGAATTGGGTAGCGAATAAATTGGCCTTCCTCGTCATGCCTCTTTCCACAAACATCGAGAATCCGTTGCCCACATAGAGCTAGTTGATTGGGCTTAAATTCCGAAAGTGTCTGAGCCCAAGCATTAACAGAGTACAGGAGTTGGCCGGACCAATTTATTCCGAGGACGCGGCTGGAATCCAACCCGGGAGCTTTCATAAATTTATATTCTGAGCCTAATTCCTAACCATAGGGCCACGGGAGCTTCCTCTTCTCATCAAAGTAAAAACAAGTGAAATCGAACTTAAACTCATTCTTTCGTTATTTATATTACTCATTTATCCATCCACACTTGCAATATGGAATCACAGCATGGGGTAGTACAAAGAATTATATACAGTATCAGCTAGAAGTAATCCATAAAAAATGTTTACGAACGCCCTCAAACAATAATAACAGACGATCTCATATATCGCCAATGTTCAGAAACTTAAATAAGTAAACCCTCGTCCAACGCGTGTTTGTCCATTTTATACACGGAAAAATAAATGTGAACAATTATTTGCCGAAACGGAAAATTTGATTATACACGGTCCGCCAAACACGCTCTAATACAGTAATACTGTACACGTGCCAATGCGCGCTCTAGTGTTTTCTCCAACACTCTCCACCACTCCCGCATTTCCTCCCTCTCGCGTCACCCATCGCATCACCCTTTGTCTCAGTCCCGCTACCGCGTTAAGTTCAGTGAAGTTGTGTTGGTTTTTTTGGAGTATTTTGCCGTTGTTTTGCTATTACCCTTAGGCAGCAGTATGGCACTATCACTTCGCATCTGCAAGTGATAGTGAAGAGAAGAAAAGTCGTAAGGTTATGACATTAGCCGAAAAAATAAAGATTCTAGGTAAGTTGCGTGGTGGTATGAGCATAACATCACTTGGCCACGAGTATCACGTGAATGAGTCTACCATACGCACCATCCGAAAGAGTGAAGAAAAGATAAGTGCTAATTTCATTTAATATATTTTTAGTTATCATATGTAAATATCATTATGTTTATGATTTTATTATGTTCTTATTTCATATACAATAAAGGTAGGGAAATTCATTTATGTGTGAATAAAAAATCTACATATCTAAGTATTGATGGGAGACTTTACGCAGCCGCGTTCAGTATCCCCATTTATCCCATAAGGTATTAAGTTTGTCGAACGCGGATTTACCGAACGCGCCGTTCTCAAGGAACCTAACCCCCGCGTTGGACGAGGGTTTACTGTATTCTAAAACTAAATGACCTGTATAAACTTACTCTCAGTATCAGTTTGTACAAAGTTCCTAATAATAGAAACTATATTTCGTTAATTCACAGGGCGATTACTCGCCCCCCCCACATCAAATCAACCATAATCATAATACAAGGCTTCCCAATGATTTCATATATAAACCAAATTATTCGATGCAAATTGCAGGAAATGCCCTCTCTCATGAAGGGGCACATCTCTGGAACGCTATATCCATAAACATCATACATACAAGCACCATCACTAACTTCGTTTCGGAACTCACTAAAGAAACTTTATAAACTCCTACAAATGTATGTGTGTAGACATGCATATATATTGTAACTTGTAAATATTACTAAACAATGAAAATTACCTATTATACAGGGTGAGTAAAAAAAAAGTGACCCCTTAGAGGAAAACTGTCATATTAAAAAAAGTAAGGGGACTAGAGCTCCCAAACTCCATAGATGTTTCCCTTAGCATGTTGTTCGTCTTTATTGAGAATTTCCTCGATGTGTCACCCCTCCTGCTCAACGCAGGCCTCCTCCAAACATGGACGCCACTGATCAATACACCTGTTTACATATCATTGAGACACATTCTCCCGGCCGAGCAGAATTCTTTCGCGTAGTTCATTTTTGTTTCTTATATTGATACCAGGCAGTGGTGTAGTGCTAAATAAAAAGTGAGGGAACGCATTTTGAAAGTGTTACTCAGATGCGGGGGGGGGGACAATGGCGAGCGCGGCGACCCCATACAGCTGGAGGTCCGGGGACACTGTAAGCCCCCCGGGAAATCTTTTGAAATCTGACCAATTTCTGGGATATTTTGAGGTTATATGCACTGGATATTAGGCTATATTCCAAGGTTGAAGATGCAGTATTTCCAGTGTCATTAGATATATGACATCCAGTACGATCAATAAAAATAGCTAACAACTGGAATGATTAACTAAAAAAAAAGCTAACAACTGGTACGCCGTGGTGACTGTTTCACCAGATCTTTATAGGCTAGCATTGCCTCAGTCGAAGCTAAAAAAAATGAAAGAGTTAATGATTCTTTCTCATATTTCTTCTAGGGGTGGGAATTAAAATTTCATGACGTTAGAGATTTGTAAGTTCGGATTTATTTGAAATAGTGAGGGAACGCCGTTCCGTCTACCAAAAAAAGTAAGGGAACGCCGTTCCCACGCGTTCCCACAGCACTACACCACTGGTACCAGGGATGTAAACTTTGGACTTCAGGGCTTCCCAAACACCATAATCTGGTGGTGAAAGATTGGGGCTGCTAGCCAGCCACATATTGGATTTGATAAAATCCGGTGTTTCGTTCTCAAGGAATGTGACAGTTTGGCGTGCTCTGTGAGAAGGGGCTCCATCTTGTTGGAAAGTATATCTTTCATCACTAATTCGTCGAATATCAGTTAGAAAGAGTGAAAGACACGAAGGCCACTCAATATATTTTGCCCTACCTTTTTTTTTTTCCCCAAGTTTCCTTGTAAGTTCCAGAAATTTTGTACACAAGTAATTACATACCTTTTTTACAAGTTTTTATTTTTTCACATAGTCTCCATCCTTTTCTACGGCTTTCCTCCACCTCGAAACAAGGGACTTTATTCCTTGCTGGTAAAAGTCCGCTGGGTTCCGCTGGAGCCACCTCTTAGCCTCCTCAACAACTTCATCGTCACTCTGAAACTTATTTCCACGAATAACTTCCTTCATTGTCCCAAACAAATGGAAGTCTGAAGGTGCCATATCTGGGCTGTATGGAGAGTGGGATAACACAGTCAAGCGCATTTTTGTGATGGCCTCTCTTGTTTGCAAACTGTTGTGTGGTCTTGCGTTATCGTGCAAAAGAAGGACGTCTTCCAGTTTTCTCTCCGGTCGAACTCGCTTTGTACGTCTCTTGAGTCCCTATAGAGTAGCAATATGTGTCTCTGAGTTCATTGTTTGTCCTTTCTTCATAATGTCCACTTTTGGTTTATAATCTTTATTGTATTTTTTATAGCTGGAATTGGGGCTTCCACCCGAAGCCAAACACTTCAACTATGCCTGAACTTGTCCTAGCGTTCGTTTAAGGAGGGTGACCGTTCCTTTTAATGCCCCTGTTTGGATTTCTATGGCCTGGAGCTGTCCTGGGATTGAATTCAGGTAAGTTGATAGGTAGTTCTTCATCATACCTGTTGCCGCAACTATGATGGGAAGAATGGCAGCTTCCTTCAACCCCCAATTTCTCTTTATGTCATAGATGAGCGCCTGGTATGTGGTAATTTTCTCCCTTTCCGCTCTATTAAGGCCGTAGTCGTTTGGGACACTGACCTCAATAAGTAAGGCACTCCTTTCCCTCTTGTCCCACACTACTTTGTCCGGTTTTACTGCAGCGGTTTCTATAAAAGTGGCTGTTGGAATTACTGTGTCATAGTATATAGTATAATGGTTATTTCCAGTGATTGATGCAGGTGTGTGGTCCCATACGTTTTTACTGTATTCTGGTTCTAATGCTATCATGATCTTCCAGTGGATATATTTGCAAATTTTATTGTGTCTGGCTGTATAGTACCCATCTGCCATGAGCACCCTACAGCCTGATATTAGATGGCCAACACTTTCCACCTCAACATGACAGAATCTACACCTATCATTATTACTTATTCCAGCCATTTTTTTTAAATGCATTTGTTAGGAGTGCAAGATCTTGGGCACCAATTATTTGTTGCTCTCCGTCGTATTGCAGAACTCCTCTCCTTAACCATTCCAATGATCCTTCTTTATTGATGTAGTCCTTCTGTAATTCTTGATAGTATTTTCCAGCTCTTTGATGTTGTTCCCACTCTTCTGCATGCTTGGCCTGTTGTTCCAGCACATATCTTTTGCGACTTTTCTTAGCTATTAAGGTGGCTGGTACTCTTTCAGCTTCTACTTCTTCTGTCATATTGTTCCCTCCAGGGCCGGATCATGGGTTCGGGGGGGGGGCCCAGGGCACATTACGTAAGGGGGCCCATAGCACATTACGTAAAGGGGGCTCTAATAAAAAACAGACAAATCAGAACATCATTTATTATCATATTTCATCATATTATCATAATTTTATTTCAAAAACATCAGTCTCAATTAGTGGGATTTTCTAATGAATAAAAAAGCAGACCTACAGTAATTGAGGTATTCAAAATATTAAATGTATTAAAATTATTATCGCCTCTAACTAAAACAAGAAAAATAATCTCAAATAGAGAATGATTAAAAAAGTTTCATTAAAAAAAAAAGTCAGAAAAATTTGCTTCTCTATTGGGATTAGAAGCATTAGTTTAGTTTTCAAGTTTGCGAATTTAATATAAACAATCGTTAAAACATGATAGGTGAAAGCAAAAAAATAAGCTTGCTTTTTTTAAAATTTGCGATATTTTGTTGTGACAAATATTAGTGAGGTAGGTGCTTTGCACTCAATTTTGAAATGGGTCCCCCAAAATTTTAGTTACGTCACTGTGTGCATTTAATTAACTAAGTGTCCCGGTTTGACGAAAGAAAATTATCGTAAGCCTATTATTAAATACATATTAATTAAATATAATTATTAAATATATTTTAATTAAATATAATTATTAAATATATATTAATGAAATATAATTATTAAATATATATTAATTAAATTATTAAAAAATATTAACTTATTAGACATTTAAAAAATTAATGAATAGCAATTGAACAATGTTACCACAACTATCAGTGATAATTTATCAAAAATATTCACTAACACTAAAAAGAAGTGCGCAACAGAACCATAATCACATGTAGATTCAACTAAGCAACGTTGCCAATTATTATTACTAAAACTCTACAAAATTACGATAAAAATCTTAAAAGATTGAACTTGATTTGAAATCCACAATTTGTAATATAAAGTTTTATAAAAATATTTTCAAATCTTAACCGTGAATTTTTTTTTTTTAAATAAGCTAAAAAATAAGTCATAAGCCATTGCCCAAATTTTCAAGCTATTGGCCACAAAAAGCTACAAATAGCTTGAAAAAAAGGCAATCTGACAACACTGCTCATCCAAAAGATCCACCAATATACCACTGATATCTGTCATCCACCGATATGTTTATATTTTCGTCAGGGGGAACCCAGGGCAAATGCCCACTGTGACCCCCCCCCTTTGATCCGGACCTGGTTCCCTCCAAAGTGCTGGGCCAGTTTGATTATGGAAGTATGTTGCGTTACCCTTGCGTTGTGGTGTTCACGGACCAGAGCTATTGTAGAGTTACTCGAACGTCTCAGATACTGCCCAATGCTGAGGGTTGAAGATCGGTGCAGCTGGTTAACCTCAATCAATCCCATTCATCCCAGTTTTCTTGGTAGGTACAATCTGGGAAGACACTGGTTCCGGTATGTTGTTCTATTTAGAGTGAGGATTTTTCTGGTCTTAACATCTAGCTTGTTTAGTTCTGATTGCGGGCAGTCTATGATCCCTATACTATAATTGATAACAGGGATGGCGAGTTGATTTATAGCTGTTATTTTGTTCTTTGATGTAAGATGGGTCTTGCAGATCTTTTTTAGTCTTCGTGCTTACTCTCCACTGATTTTCTCTCGCATTTGCCGGTGTTCTACAGTATAGTTCCACTTTCTTCTATCCCAAGGTATTTGTAGGAACTCTCCTCTTCCAAGTCTTTAATCTCAGTGTCTCTTCCTAAATTAATGTTATGAGTTTGTACTTTCCTGCCTCCTCCAAGTGTACACTTGGCACACTTATCCAATCCAAACTTCATTTTTATGTCACCGGAGTAAGTATGGACGATCCTTAGAGGCATTCCAGGTTTTGGTCAAAGTCTGCATACAGCTTCAAATCATCCATAAACAGGAGATGGTTCAGAACACTGTTTGGATTTCTTCGCCTAGTTTGACTGAGGTTGTATACCTTGTTGTTATTGCTAAGTAGTTTGCTAAGGGTGTCCAGGGTGAGATAGAATAGCAAGGGTGATAAGCTGTCCCCCTGGAATATATCCCTCATAATCTTGACATTGGGGGATGGATATTTTTCCATTTTCACGAGTGAGATTGATGTTTGTTCTCCATTTTGCAATCTGATTTGTTAAAGTGCTAATAATGGTAGGATGGATTTTGTACAGTTTAAGGCATTCCAAAATCCAGGAGTGTGGGACACTATTAAATCTCTTCTGATAGTCTATCCATGCCATACTTACGTTTCTGCCTCTCTTCTTACAGTCTTCAAGGATAGTTTTGTTGATGAGTAGCTGATCCTTTTTGCCAAAGCAGTTTCTTCTACATCCTTTTTGTTCTTTCTCCAGATAGTCTCCAGCATCCAGGTGTTCATATATACTGTCTGCAATTAGGCCTGTAAATATGGTAGTTTATAGGTGGTGGTGAGACAGCAGATTGGTTGGTATTTATTTGGGAGATTTGTCTCACGAGTCTTAGGGATGAGGGTTGTATCTCCACTTGTAAGCCATTCTGGTGTTTCTTCTCCCTGCAAAATTCTGTGAAAAGCGGCAGTGTAATGGTGGTGTAATGTCGTGACTTGTTTCAGCCAGAAATTTGGAAGCTTGTCTCGGCCAGGTTTTCTAAAGTTGGAGAATTTTGTCAATTTCCTTCTTATCTTCCATTACAAATAACTCCTCCATTTCCGGTTTACCCTCACTTGCTACCCTGATGGTCTCTATCCAGTCAGCATCCTGGTTATGCTGTTCATGGGTTTCAAAGAGGGGTTTCCAGTATGCCTCTAACTGGGTTTGATCTGGTGGTTCATGGACTGTTATTCTTTCTCTGATGAGATTTAGGTAAAAGCCTCTAGGGTTTGATGAAAATTGCTTGTTATGATTTTTCATGTCAATCTGTTTTTGTTTATTCCTGATTGTATTGGCTATGGCTGGGATTTTTCCTTCCAATTCCAGCGCCTTGTCACGTTATTGATTATCCCTTAAGTTATACTTTCTCTTTATTTTCCCTATCTGTTTTTTGTTTTCCTTGTTGTGTTGGTGTTTGGAAATATTGTTTTAGTTGGTTCAGTTCTCGTCTGGCTTGTGTAAGTTGTTTAGTTAATTTAACTTTCCAGGGAGGAAGTGTTGGTTTACACTTACGGTTTTGACTGGGGGGCTTTGGTTTAAAGTCTGGGACAAGTTTCTGTTGCATGTATAGGCCAGCAGCGTAATTTACTTGATTAAGTTCAGTAAGGTCTGTGTTGACTGGGAATAGTCTATTAATTGCTAAATTTACTTTGTATAATAATTGTTTAAACTGTCTATTTTTACTAAGTTTGATCAGTTGGGGCCGGCTTTCCATATTCATGGTTTTAATAATTTCAATTAGATTTGCTAGTTCCTCCTCTGTTTCTATTTGCTGTAAATCTATATCTTCATGTCGTGGTAGTGGTGGTGACGGGGGAGGGTACTTGATTTGGCTGGGGAAGGTAATGATGAGTCAGAGGATCCAGAGAACTGGGTGGTGAGCCACCCATTCCTATCTGATGATTTGGATTGGTTAAAGAATGTTGGTCGGCATGCTGTCTGCTTTGTGTATCCAATGAGATATCAGATGTATCGTCATCAATATTTTGAGTGGCTTCAAGGCACTGGAGTAGTGGAATAGGGTTCATTATTAGGCTGATTTCATTGCGGAGAAGCTTATCTATTTCGTCATTCATGTATTCCATTTCTTGTTCACTAAATACCTTCTGGGCTATGAAGTTGTGCTTTTGAGTGGTCAATCTTATAGGTGGAGTCTCTCTCTCTTACATGGGTAAAAGTGGAAGAAGATCTGTCTCCATTCCCTTGTGATGTCCTTCTGTCTCTCATGTTCCTGTCTGGCATACTTTGTAGCTATATCAGTGTCCATTTCTCTTCTCTTGTCCACAATCTTTTAATTTTTTCCTCTCTTTCTTCTCTTTCTCTGGCAATGCAGTCCTCGGCTGCTTCCCTAAGGGCGCTTTGTTTAATATTACTAATTTCCTCCTCTGTAAGGTACTTATGTAGTTGTGAGGATAATGATTGTAGTTTCTTGACAGAGGTATTTTTCTTATCCTCAGGTAAGTTGGATTTCCTGATTTGCTCCGCTAGGATTATGTTCTGCCTGCTCCATTTCTCATACCGTGAGTATTCAGAGCAGTGTAAAATTATTTTCTTTTCTTCAATGGTCCATTTTATTGTATCATACCTTCGTAGGTTTCTTTTTGGGGCCATTTTCCGTTGAAACTGCTGGGGTCAAGGGTCATTACTTTGGCCTGGTAGGGTCCCTTGCATTGATCCCTTTGGCGAAGTTTCTTCTCCTCTGGGATTGAGAAAAGTTGCACCATTGCTCTCCTCACCCACCCTGGTGCGTAAGCGGGTTGAGGGGACCTTTTTATCCTGAGCGACGTCCTGCCAGTATGAGTTTTCCTTAGTAAACATCTCATTTTTAGTTGAAGCTTTTCGTTAGGGTTAGTGCCTCTCATAGAGGTTAGTGCCTCTCATAGCGGTCACTTCCTCATGGCTGTACACAGCCAAACCCTGTGTTAGTGGGACCTGAATGTGCGAGGAGCACGGCTCAAAGGTTCTTCATACCCAACCTCAAAGGCTCTTCATACCCACCCCCTCAAAGGCTCTTCTTACCCACCACCCTCAAAGGCTCTTCATACCCGCCTTTCTTCATAATGTCCACCAGAATCACCCCTTTCATGTCCCAGAAGATGGTGGCCATAACTTTTCGTGCAGAGGGAGAAATTTTGAACTTTTTCTTGCGTGGGGAGTTTGCGTAATGCCACTCCATGAATTGGCGTTTTGTTTCAGGTTCAAAGTGGTGTACCTAAGTCTCATCCCAAGTCACATTTCGTGAAAGGAAGTCATCCCCTTCTGTCTCGTAACGAACGAAGCAATTTTTTTTTGTTTGGGCTTTGTGATCTTCAGTTAGTTCGCGAAGAACAAATCGTGAACACACTTTTGAGTATCCCAGTTGCTGAATTATCGTATTCACGCTTCCTTCACTAATTCCTAGCTCCAGTGATAGCACAGTGTGAGATGTAATAGCCGATGCCGGGCGACCGCTGCGTGGCTCATCATTGAGGCTGGCTCTCCCTCTCTCCGATGATTTCACACATTTAGACCAGCGTCCAACTGTGCTTCGATCAACATCAACATCTCCGTAAACGTTTTGTAGACGTTTGTGAATATTTCCAACTTTTTCCTTCTCTGCGGTTAAGAACTCGATAACAGCTCTCTGTTTACGACGCACATCACTGTCAGACGCCATTTTCGAAACTGCGTTAACCATTGGTTTTATACAAGGGCGTTTAAAAGCGGTTTTATACAAAGAGGGGAGGTTCAAACTGGGAAAATCCGGTTATGTGAAGCGCAGAAAGTTCAAACTTACGGCCCAAAAGACATTTCAGCCCCATGGCCTATTGTTTAGCTAAGAAAAAAGGGGGGGGGCAAAATATATTGAAAGCCCCTAGTATATATCGAAATCCAAATTATGTATATACTGTATATTAGGTGCAAAACATTTATATATAATACATGCATGATTTATATATATTTACATCAAAGTTCAAACATAAAAATATCACAACCAGTAGAGAAGAATTGCATATACATTAGACGCAAAAACAGGAATTGTACACACTGGAGCTATTTAACATATATATATATATATATATATATATATATACACGCAGGGTGTTTCAGGAGGAAAGGTCAATACTTCGGGAGGTGATAGTATCGGCCATTGTGAGAAAAAAAGTTCATATGAACATGTGTCTAATTTTGAATGTTTACGGAGATAGAGCTGTTTGAACCTGATGCGCGCGCAGCTCTTCCTCCTCCTTCCCTCCCCTATAACCTTGAACCATGTAAGCTGTAATGTAAGCATGTAACATAAGCTAATCGACAGCTGACTGTTGTGAGTGACATTGTTTGGTGTTTGAAGCAGTGTTAAGAATGCCACACACCTTCACACATGCCGAATATGCAGATATGGTGTATGTCTACGGTTTTTGCGATGGAAGTGCAACAGCTGCTGTTGCAGAATACCGTCTACGGTTTCCGAACCGCAGAATTCCGGATCGAAGAGTGTTTACCATGGTTTTCAACACATTGCGTGAGATTGGTACACTTCCCAGCGCTCATGTTTCATTTGAACGTGAAGGTCAACAAGATGTGGATGAAGTGGAAAACATTCTTCAGTTGGTAGAGCGTAGTCCTACTACTAGCTCACGAAGAATTTCTACAAGTCTCGGTGTACCACACACAAGAGTATGGCGAACATTACGTGAGGAAGGCTTGCATCCATATCATGTACAGCGTGTACAACACCTTCAACCAGGAGACGCTGCCATGCGACTGTAATTTTGTCACTGGGTAAATGCTAATCGCCGATTGCTTCGATTAATACTGTTCATCGATAAAGCTACTTTCACCCGTGACGGTATCAACAACACTCGTAACTCTCATCGGTGGTCAGACGATAAATCTAAATGCCACTGTGTAAACAAATTTTCAACATCGCTTCTCTGCCAATGTGTGGTGCGGTATCATCGATGATCAGCTGATTGGCCCTGTTACTTTAGAGAATCGTCTTACAGGACAAAGTTACCTAGAATTTCTGCAAAATGAATTGCCAGGACTATTGGAGGATGTTCCTTTGGCTACACGCGCTGGTATGTACTTTCAGCATGACGGAGCTCCTCCACATTCTACGCGTCTGGTGATGCAATACCTAAATCAAACTTTCCCTGGTCGATGGATCGGCCGCGGTGGTCCCATTCAATGGCCACCAAGGTCTCCAGACCTCTCTCCGTTAGCTTATTGTTTGTCGGGGTGGATGAAAAGTCAAGTTTCCAAAAGAAAGGTGGATACACGAGACGAATTGCTCGCTCGCATTTTGGATGCTGCTGCCCGCATAAAGGAACGTCAAGATCAAAGACGAACAACACGCGATCTTCGCACACGAGTTGCAAAGTGCATTGAGGTTGACGGTAGGATTTTCGAAAACGTATTGTAAACTGTAACAAATTTGTCATTTCTTATCTGATACCATTCAAAATGCTAATGTTTAAACATTAAATGTTAGAAACAGTAATTGATTTCTCTCTTGATTACCATTAACAATGCTTTTGTATTTGTAGATTCAAACAGCTCTATCTCCATAACCATTCAGAATTAGACACATGTTCATATGAACTTTTTTCTCACAATGACCGATACTATCACCTTCCGAAGTATTGACCTTTCCTCCTGAAACACCCTGTATAAGCATCAAAACGAAAAATAATAGTTAATACAGAAGAATTCTATATACAACAAAATCAAAATACACAACATTTGTTTAATATATATATATATATATATATATATATATATATATATATATATATATATATATATATATACAGGGTGTTCCAAAATGTATATAGCAAAATGAAAGTAATAATTTTATCGCTAATTGAGATAATGAAATAGTTTTTACATGAATACAAGCATTAGACGTATAAGTTTTAGTTTACTTTAATTCATTATGATATTGTTTAGCTTTTCTCAAATTATTGATAAACTTCTACATGTAGTCCATCCTTCACTATGATCAATTGTATGCGGCGTTCAAATTCTCGAAAAGCTTTTTCCAGCACGACTGTAGGGATGGATGTCACTGCATCAACAATATGATGCTTAAGTTCTTCAATGTCTCTTGGTTTACAAGTGTAGATTTTGCTTTTGAGAAAACCCCATAGATAAAAATCCAAAGGTGTTAAGTCGGGTGAACGGGCCAGCCATTTCATAGGTCTTCCCCGACAATCCATCGTCCAGGGAAAGTTTCATTTGAAAACACTTTAACATTGCGAGCAAAGTGACGGGGTGCCCCATCCTGTTGAAAGAAAGCTCTTTGTAGCAGGTCAGGATTTTCCTGCAATTGTGGAATAAAGAACTCTCGTAACATGAAAGGTACGAAATGCCGGTGACAGCGCGTTCATCAAAAATAAGGTCCACAAGTGCGGGAACTTGACAGCCCACACCATACGTTAACTTTAGGTGAATCCCTTTCATGTTCATACAGCTCAGGAGGATTTTTCTCTCCCCAAATCCTACAACTGTGCCGATTAACATTGCCCGATATGTGAAATGTAGCCTTGTCATTATTCTGGAAAATAGGGTTTATTGTGAAAAGAAAAGAAAGTGACAAGGAATATTCACAACCAACTAAAATTTATACGTCTTATACTCTTGTATTCATGTAAAAACCATTTCATTATCTCAATTACCAAAAAGTTCATTTCAAAAATGGAAATACTCGTACATGCTTTAAGGTCAGTTTCTACCACCTTAAAAAAATAGTAAACTCACGCGTAAGCCAGTCCACATTTACACCCTCATTGCTTTGCACTACACAACAAATGCGATTTAACATTAATTCACCATTCAAAGTATGTAGGTGTCTATATTCAATATAAAGGGCTTTCAACTCATTTAACACTATTTTTTTACCCACTTTACAATAGGGGGTCAAACTATCACGCTCTTTAAACACGGATAGAATACAGTCAAAAGCACACACAAAGATGACATCGTTTGCTACAACATCACCATTAAATTCAAGTTTATAAACACTCCTTTCCAAACGTGTATTTATTCTTTCTCCGCTGACCTTTTCAACTGTAAATTCTTCTTCACAACCCATATCGACCATTGAAGTATGTGCAGACAAATGCGTCTTATATAAAGAAATAATTCTTCAGAGTGAACAGTGAAGGTGAGTTCAGCCCTGGACCATTCTAGTCCTTTGTACCAAAGTTCATGATATTTCGAGGAGTCTGCACCTTCTAAATACGCAACAAGTTCCAAACTATTTTCGCCTTCTTCGTCGCTACACTTAATAAAATCATCAAGCAGGATGGTGTACGCGTAGTCAAGCACCGTATCAAAATAACGCATATGAGCAACATGTGCGTATAATATAGGTTTCAGTTTACGGAAACAGACGACTTCAAACATTCTGACGAGAATGAAACGGGTTCGTGTGGGGATAAGGGCATTATTGTTAACAGCATTCCTCCACATCAACCGTATATCAACGCATGGTTGGTTTGTATCACGATTTACACATAGCGTACAAATAATAGCATATGAGGGTGCATCACTAATCTGTTCTCTTTTTGTGCCTACACCTGCAGATATTTTATAACTGTCCTCGCTCCACTTCTCAACCAGCACGAAGATTCTGTTCAACTCTTCAACACTTAAATAAATAACATTGCGTCTACCAGAGTTTGATTGTCTACATTTCATTTCAAGTACATAATTAACAGCACCTGAATACACACACAGACTTCAACACGGACACGTCGTACGCTGCAGTGAGGATGATCCTGCGATGTGAGAACGTCCAGACGGGTCAAGCTCTGAGACGACTATGAGCCGCCGGTACGCTATTTGACTCGGAGGGACCGTGCGCGCGGTTTGGGAGGTGGGGGGAGTGGGTTGGGCGTGAGTCACACAGGTTGCGTCATGATCGCCGCCAAGTGTTAGTAATGCAGATTCATGTATGAGATTGCTCCACCATGAAAGATTCGATGCGCACTGGTGAATCATCCGAATATTTAAAACTGTATCCCATTACACCGGGTACGCGTTTAGAGAATTTTTCCATCTGCATTACATGAAGTAGTATCGGTTTTAATGATTTATCATACACACTTCCGGTAATGCGCACCATATATCTTCTACAACGTTCCGGGGTAACGGTATTCACCAATGTACTTTCTCGAACTATGCACATTTATTAACACTAGCGATCTATTTGAGAGACACATGTGTCCATAATTGACCATTTTGCTGGACAAATGATACTCGTCCTTAAACTCTACTAAAAATTCACATAAACCTTTAGCTACAATTTCACTGCCCACCTCACCATGATATATATAGATGTAGTGGTAGAAATATTTGAAACTGCCCATAACCACAAGATTTACATCCACCGCCCCAGTGTACGTGTACTCGGTGTGATGGAACATGGTATAATATCTCCTGTCACACCAATCATCAACACGGTTCACAACCCAAATCCTTTGCTTCTCTTCTGCAAGCGTCGATTCTTTCACTTCACGATATACGGTATACGTCACGATGTAGTCTTTAGTACAGTTTAATCCTACATCATATGCCATTACATCGTTTGAACCGCGAAACCCCGCAATGCTCTCATCAGAATAGCCATAGAGTATTTGGATGTCTTGCTCCTCGTGCTTCGCACGATTTAACGTGGCCTTAAAGGCTTCAAAGGAGTGATGACTAGAAATTCTTTGGATGTTCACCACACCTGTAGACTTTAGTGAGTACCACTTCAGGAATGTAGAGCATGCAATATCATTAGTCGCCATCGTTATTTCGCGTCTACGCGAGAATACTTCAACACGCAAAAGATACGTCTGAGAATCAGGGCTTCCAGCGGTCAACTGAGTACGCAGGGAAGAGATATGTCCCACCGCTGGATTAGTCACAGGAGTCACGTGACTCTTTTTATTGGTCAGTAACATACACTGGGTGGCGCTTAGACTTTTTTCAGTACACACATATACACACACACACACACACATGGAAAGTAGAAAATTAAACGCCAATTGAAACATAATTTATTTTAAATGCACGTAATAAATAGAAAAATAAATAAACTGTACAATTTCGTCAATAAATAGACTCTAATATAACACCTATTTATATAACAAATATTTACAATTCACGGTATCCGAAGGGGACAGTGTCGTCGGTGCCAGGTGCCTGGTATCGTTTCTTGTATGTTATGGTACACTTTCGTCCCCCTAAGTTCCTTCATGCCCCCCCAACTTCTGTGCCCGAAAGTTATGAGTTCCTACAACCAGGGTCACCGAGAGCTGCCACGGGCCCCGGGGAAGGATTGGTATATGGGCCCCCGCTGTTTACTCAGTATTTTATTATGAATGTTTTTTGTGTACATAACAAGCAAACTGATTATATGTCCAAGTCACTATTCAAAACATATAGTATGAATAAACAACTTAGAGGAAAATGACCATTTTACTTTTCGAATCAATTATATTAATTCCATCATCATACAATTTACAAATGCAGTACCAGTCCATGCAGGCAAGACAATTGTTTACTGCAAGATTTTCATAATAAGAAGTGTACTTTCTTTGCCTTCTCTCTAGCAAAGTGGTAAATGATTCTGATGAAATTTAAAGTACTAAAGTACGGGCGAACTGGCTTTCAATTATAGTGGTTCCGAGATCTGTCAGTCGGTCTTGGGCATCGGTGGACCGCAGATAATGTTTTATCTGTTTCAGTTTGACTATGATAATCTCTATAAAATGAATGTTCATTAATTATATTTCCTCTCTGTTATTTAATCAATTGCTTTATTAATATTTTTAGATTTTATCCCCTCTCTTTCCGGGCCCCCTAGAGGCCCTGGCAACAGGGATTTATCCCCGCTTCCCCACCCTCTCGGTGGCCCTGCCTACAACCAGGTGGTGTGGTTGGTCATCCTCATTTCCATCATCTTCTAACATCACTAGCTCTTCAACGAATCAAAGTTGACGCTCCGCCGGTTTGCCTGGTTAAGAGTGATGCCTTTAGCCTTCACAATATATTTGAACTCCTTCCCCACCCTACCCCGTACCCCGTAAGATTTGGGCCTGTTGAGACAAAAGAATCAGCGTAGGCGCTATCTCCATACCCATCCTTGATCTCATCAGTCAACTCTCCGAGGAATTCCCCAATAGGAAGCATATATTCACCTTCTCAATCCGTGAATATCACACTACACTGCGTTCGAACTTATTAAGCAGATTACATTTTCTTCAGTGTTTTCAAAAGTTTTTCCCCGATTTCAATGAAATTTGTAGCAAATAATCACTATATAGAGCAGCATTGATAGTATTCATTTCGATAAAATATTTTGATAATTAAAATAATTATCTCATTTTATTTAAAAATATGTAAAATATTGTGTTCTGTATTATTAAGCAAGTATTCTATTTACAGATCTAAATGGTGAAATGGGTAAGAAGAACGATTTAACATTAACTGAGAAAAGAAAAACAGTCAAGTTACTCGCTGAAAATATAAAATCTATTGAAATTGCGAAGCAGTTTCGCAGAGCTTATCAAACTGTAAACAAGTTTGTAGCGGAGGGTACCAAACTGAGGCAGCTTAGTGATAAAGGAGCTATAAGAAAAGTGACAAGGCGGCAGATATCTGTAATCAAGCGCAAACTGCAAAGCATCCATTGTCCTTAAGTAAAGAGGTTTTTGAGCAGGCTGGCTTACATAATGTACCAAGAACATCAGTACGTGAAAACAGATTTTAATACTGTATTGTTAACCGATGAATGAAGAGCAACCCTTCAGGGATCTCATGGTTGGTCAAGAAGATGGATTGCTAAGGGTCATTCTCTACCATGGAATGAGGTTTCTTTTAGAAAGTTTGTGTAAGACTGGGCATTCATTTTTACACTATTAGGCACTCTGTATGGGACAGCTACTTCATTGCCTATCAATCCTGCCCAAAACATGACACTACCTCCACCTTGTTGGCGTCTTAATCTCGATGGTAGAAATTGGCTCTCAGCAATCCACCTTCTTGACCAAACATCAAGTCCCTCAAGGGTTGCTTTCCATTCATCGGTGAACAATACAGTATTAAAATCTGTTTTCACGTACTGACGCGCCCATTCAACACGCTGCTGCTTGTACCTGGGTGTTAATGGTGACTGAATCGTAGGTTTACACGTCTTGCCAATCGTTTGGAGGATTCCACATCGAGATGTTCTTGGTACATTATGTATGCCAGCCTGCTCAAAAACCTCTTTACTTGAGGACAATGGATGCTTTGCAATTTGCGCTTGATTACAGATATCTGCCGCCTTGTCACTTTTCTTATAGCTCCTTTATCACTTCGCTGCCTCAGTTTGGTACCCTCTGCTACAAACTTGTTTACAGTTCGATAAGCTCTGTCAAACTGCTTCGCAATTTCAATAGATTTTATATTTTCAGAGAGTAACTTTTCTTTTCTCAGTTAATGTTAAATCGTTCTTCTTACCCATTTTCACCATTTAGATCCGTAAATAGAATACTTGCTTAATAATTCGGAACACAATATTTTACATATTTTTCAATAAAATGAGATAATTATTTTAATTATCAAAATATTTTATCGAAATGAATACCATCAATGCTGCTATATATAGTGATTATTTGCTACAAATTTCATTGAAATCGGGGAAAACTTTTGAAAACATTGGAGAAAATGTAATCTGCTTAATAAGTTCGAACGCAGTGTATATGTATGTATCTGCGTGCAGAACCCTCCGTCCAAGAGAATGCAGCGGACTTCAAAGTTTGATGCGGGCGTAGGCTGTTGTGAAACTGCTACAGGTATGTTTGTGACACGTGATGTATCTGTAGCCAGTTCGGTTCTGTTATACTTTGTTATGTATGTATTACCCACATTCACAATCTCTATGACCTCTTTATTGATGGCGTTGGCGTAATCCAACACTTCGTTATAACTTTAAGCTAGATGGACATTTCCCTTGTCTGTATTCTGTGCAAAATTCCCCCAAAGACTATTTAGGCAAAACGTTGCACTAAAGCGCTTGCCAGGGTTCCTCACAATTTGGCTCCGTTCAAGTTGTATCCCTTCACGATCACGGTGGCGTTGAATATACGCCGATTTTTCACTTTCGGTCTCAACTCCTCGCGGGTATCCTGATGCTTCTACCTTTTCCTTCAAAAAGTATTTATATATGGTGTGAAAAGGTTGGGAAGCTTCTGAAACCTCCACACCTCATATATCTTCAATATTCTGTTCCAGTGACGAATGGTTATGGATAGCTCAGGACTTGTATATACGTCTCTGATCTTCCTCTGGTTGATTGTGTGATTACAGCCCCCATTGTTCTCCTCTGCGCACTTCACACACAGAGGGAACATAAGCCGCGAGGGGGGACACATCTACGAAAGAAAGGCCAAAGGAGTTCTCACTCAAATTAGCTGAGAATTCTTTGGTGGTAGGCAGGGAGGGGCCCACGAGTTTCTCAGGGGCGACTACGGAGTATGGATTGTTCTTCATCACGTAGAGGTATAATGAACAGAAATCGTAGTAATGAATCTTCACCCCTCCGTAGGTGGAACGTATAGTTTGAATGGGTTTCTGCGTCCTCCAAA
Source organism: Bathynomus jamesi (assembly GCA_023014485.1). NCBI lineage: Eukaryota > Metazoa > Arthropoda > Malacostraca > Isopoda > Cirolanidae > Bathynomus > Bathynomus jamesi. The sequence goes on from JAJOZX010002846.1 coordinate 327,534, forward strand.
CAAACTAACGCTACATTTGAGGGAGTCTACTACCATTGTACGTTTGATAGTCCTTATTTCTTCATGATACTGCTCATCGCCGTCCATCCAGGCATCATACTCGTGTTCCCACAAAATCTTGAGAGTGAACTGGGAAATTATAAGTTGGTCGTGGGAGTAAAACTGGCGTTACGTGAGTTCCCCGGGTATAGGACCTATGTCCCTATCGGGGAATGACCGGTTTCTCCCCCTCAGCATAGATTTCGAAGCAATTTACGAAGGGGTCCGGGGCTCAGGAGATCCCCCATCCCCCACCGATGTGGGAGGTGTTCTTTTTGGTCACGTGATTGACCAGTGCACTACGTCGATTAGCTGATGATTCCATTTATAGGGCTAGGAGTCGGGGGGAATCTTCTCCCCTAGCCATTAGCCTATGGATAGGCTGTATTGGGTTCCCGGAGTCAAGGGGTCCCCGATAAGTCTTTCGGGGTACGACAACACGTGACGACCGTACCTTGCACTACGTCGGTTAGCCTATGATTCCATGAATTTGTGTAAGGCTAGGAGTCGGGGGGAAATCTAATCTAATCTTCTCCCCAGAGCCATAGGCCTATGGATAGGCCTTGTATTGGGTTCCCGGAGTGATGGGATCGCCGATAAGTCTAAACGTGTGCCGGGACAACCTGGAGAATTTTGCGAATGGAGCTAGTAGCCGCGCAGAGTAGCCTCTGTAGCCGTTCAATTAATTCTCGGTTCACGTCCCCGGGTACCTATCGAAGTTTGACCGTGGCTGAAAGCACCTATGAAAAGGTAGGGCCGGGGTAATCCCAGCCCGGCCGCAGACCCCTCTATAACCCACTCGTTGACTTATAAGTAGCGCGTCATAGGGCCTATGACTTCGGCCAAAATTTTCCATCAATCGCGCGCCCAACGCCTCGGCTCGTCGGAGCAACTGTCTCTCCGGTGCCTATGGCGGCCCATAGGGCTAGCGATCGGCATAAGTAGAAGATGGAAGGTGCAGTCGCAGATTGGGCTCTGAAGGCGCCCAAAATCTTGTGAGTTTCAACAGGTAGGTAACATCTATGCAAGGGGTGAGATTGTGAGTTTTAGTCCCTGCCTTCTCACCTATCTACCAGTTGAATTATTTCCCGTAGCAATGTGACGTAGGATGCTGCCTAATCGAAATTCTCACAACTTACCCAATGGGTGTTGTAGACCGTCTCCAGGAGCTAATCCTGGGACCAGGCCCATGCCCTGCCCTACTGGATATTCCTGCATCGCCACCACGTCTCCTACCTGCATTCGAAGGGGGGACTGCCATTCTCATACACCACGCATTGTGGGGTGACACACACTCCATCTATATGACCCAAAACCTGATTACTGTCATGACCGAGCTCTCCTTCGAGTACCTCAATGGTGGCTCTCCTACATTCTACCATGCCACCACCTGCACTCCATCCTGTATAGACCTCTTCCTCGTTTCGACTGATGCCCTCCTAGATTTCACATGGCAAGTCCTCCAAGAGTAGGCTGACCATACGTACCGTTTTGAACGGGACAGTACCGTTTTGTATGGGTTTTTGTATGGGTTCTGTCACTGAAGAATAATTGTAAGCTCAATATGTTTATGTATTTACTTTTTCATGAATACAGAATATTACATAACCCCCGTCCCTTTTTTGCCATCCCAATGTCCCGTTTTTGTCTCAAGGAAATATGGTCAGCCTATCCAAGAGGACTTTGGAAGTGACCATTTCCCCATTCAACTCACGCTCAATCGGCCCGACCAGACTGTTCGGATACCGATAAGGTGGATTACTACCAACGCGAATTGGGCCCGCTTCCGCGACAATACATATACAACTCTTACAACTGCCCACTTCCCATCCGCCGACGAGTGCATCGCATATTTCGAGTCCGTCGTTATAGCGGCTGCAAACACTAGCATCCCACGATCCTCCACCTACCCCCGCGCCCGACGGGTGTCTTGGTGGACCCCGGATTGCGCGGAGGCCGTGCGCGCCAAGAAGAAGGCTACTCGACGCTTCTAACGGACGTGACTCCCCATCCATCGCACGGAGATGCAGCGGGCCAGGGCCATCGCCCGCCGCACAATGAAGACAGCGCGCCGAGCCTCTTGGCGTGCTTTTGTGCCCGGCATCACCGCCACCACACCTTCGGCTACCATCTGGAAGAAATTACGGGGTGTCGAGAGGCGACATGTCCCCTCCCGGGCCCCGGTCCTCCGTACTAACGACGGACTCCTATACGAGCCCAAGTCGGTGGCAAACCACCTCGCTTCTACCTTCGCCGCCGTTTCTTCTTCTGCAGTCGGTTCCGTACCCGCCCCTAAAAATAGCCCCATTCCACCGTCCATAGACAGCACTTACAACCGGTTGTTCACCATGCGTGAACTACAAGCGGCACTGGCCTCTCGACGATCCCCTTGTCCCGGTCCGGACAGTATTCCGTACGGCATGATCCAGCACATCCACACTACCTTACGAATTTTCCTGCTAGACCTATACAATCGCATATAGATAGAGGGCGCCTTCCCCTCCAGGTGGAAGGAGGCCCACGTCATCCCTATCCCCAAACCCGGCAAAGTTTCCCCGGATCCCACAGACTACAGACCAATCGCCCTGACGCGTTGTGCCTGCAAAATCCTTGAAAAAAATGGTCGCGACGCGATTATCGTTCGTCCTTGAAAATAGCAATTCCTTCCCGGCTACCCAGTCCGGCTTCAGACAATTCCGCTCCACCACTGATCCCCTCTTGCTCCTCAGCCGAGACATACAGGATGCCTTCGACAATGGACATTGCGTACTGTCAATTTTTTTCGATAATCAGAAGGCCTATGACACCACCCGTCAGGCAATGATCCTTAGTCAGCTCCGACATCTAGGCCTCGTCGGAGCCATGCCGACCTTCATCAGGGGTTTCCTTTCCTCCCGAACCTTTAAAGTCCGGGTGGGTTCAGTCTTCTCTGACACCTTCGTGCAGGAGGACGGGGTCCCACAGGGAAGCATCCTCAGTGTTCTCTGCTTCTCCGTCATCATAAACACAGTCTCAAAATACCTTCCGCCCACCATCCCCTATTCCATCTACGCGGATGACCTTGCGATCTTCTTCGCAGGGCGAGAACCATCAGTCATTCAACGGCAGATGCAGCTGGCCATCTACCAGGTGGAAAGGTGGGCGACGTCGGTGGTTTTCTGCCTATCCACCCCCAAGTACAAGTGTATGCTCTTCAGTAGAAGAAGACCCGCAACCCTTCCTCTTCCCTCTGTCACATTATATGGCAGTCCTCTTGAGGTGGTACCCTCCACGCGTTTTCTGGGCATGACCCTAGACCGACGGCTCAACTGGGTTCCCCATCTCAAGCACCTGAAGCAATCCCTTAGACGTTCCCTCGCTCTCCTAGATCACCTCTCCCACACCACATGGGGTGCAGATCGACGCTCTCTTCTTCGCCTTTACACTTCTATGGGACAGTCGAAGCTGGACTATGGCAGTGCAGTTTACTGTTCAGCCTCCAACACCGGCCTCCGTATCTTGGACCCGGATCTTACTAGAGGCCTCCGCCTCGCCACCGGTGCTTTCCGCTCCTCCCCAGCATCCAGCCTCCAAGTGGACTGCAATTATCTCCCTCTCGCCCTCCAACGGGGTCTACTCCTTATGAGGACATACCTCCGTGCACATAGGATACCTTTTTCGCTTCTGAGCACGGCGGTTTCTGAACTACCACCCCAGGGACGGAGCCGGCACTTCACTGAAGGGGTCCGCTCTTTCCTTGACCTTTTCAACATGCCCGCGCCCGCGAGGCCTCCGTCTTCTCGGCGGAACTTTTCTCGATTACGGAGGCCCTCGACATTGTGCGCACCCACTCTGCCAGCTCCTTCGTCATTTATTCAGATTCCCAAAGCGCACTTCTCTCCCTAGAAAGATTTAACCCTCCTCACTCGCTCGTCTGTACCATCCAGCAAACCTTCCACTTTTTAACGGCCTCCCGACACAAGACAGTCGCCTTCAGCTGGGTCCAGGCTCATGTCGGCATCCAGGGTAACGAGGAGGCGGACCGCACGGCAAAGACGGCCTGCTCACTGCCGGCCTCCTCCCGACCTCTCCCATTCTCCGACTTCTTCCCGACTCTCCACTCCCACTTCCGCTCCATATGGCAGCGGGAATGGGACTAGGCCACACAAAATAAACACCACATGATCAAGCCACAAATAGGATACTGGGCCTCCTCATTCCACCGGTCCCGCCATAAAGCAGTAATTCTAGCCCGTCTCCGCCTAGGCCACACCCGCATCACGCACGTACACCTTATGGCGAAATCGCCAGCCCCGCTCTGCCCAACCTTCCATGCACCTATCACTGTCATACATCTCCTGGTGGAATGCCCAAACCTGTCCGCTCTTCGTCGCAGTTGTTTCCCTTTCTTGGCTGAAAATCCCATACCCGACGATCTACGATCCATACTCGCCGAAGGCCCCACTTTTCAACAGAAGCGATTTTCCTCTCTCTCACTCACTCCCATCTGCTCCATCGCGTCTAAGACCATACCCCTCCTACCCACTATCCAGCAACTGAACCTTACTCACCCCCCTAGTCTACCACCCCCAACACAGTAACACCACCCACCAGCTGCCTCGCCGAGATATGTACCGCTTTCTGTAGGTTACGAATCGGCGGTAAATTAGAGAATGAAAAAAAAAAAATATATATATATATATATATATTATATATATATATATATATATCCCCGTTAAAAAGTAGGTCTAAGGTGGAGTGTAAAGCTTGATCTTCGCCAGAATAAACAATTCGAGCCCAAGCCATCAAAAGCAAAGGTGAGCCTCTATATGTAAAATTTCTCTCTCTCTCTCTCTCTCTCTCTCTCTCTCTTATATAATATATCAGGTTGTAACATAAATTCTGCTCGATTAGAAAACGGACGATAGATAATAGAATAACCTCAAGATAATGTGAAATAGTTTTAGAAATGTTGCAAAATACACGCGGCGACAGGTTCGCACAGGTTTTATCACGATACAGAATGATACAGAATGACTTAGGCTAGTGTAGGCTTTGGTTAGTGTAGGAATATTTTCTCTGGTGTTTTTCATACAGTTACAAAGCCACCCCTACGATATTTCAGTAATTGAAAAAACATGGAGTACACGAAAGAACATATTCGACATGTGATGCTGTATGAGTTCCATAATGGATCTAACGCTAGTGAATCCGCAAAAAACATTCAAAGAGTTTATGGAAATGATGTTTTGAGCGAATGGATGTGTAGGAGATGGTTTGAGATGTTCAGAAATGGGACTTCAGTCTGAAAGATTATCAACGAACAGGACGACCAAATGAGTTAGATGAAGAGTTGCTGAAAGCAACAGTGGAGGAAAACCCAACGGTAACTGTAAGAGAACTTGGCCTGCAACTCGGCGTTAGCCATATGACCATTCATCGTCATTTGAAGCTGTTAGGAAAAGTAGTGAAGGTTGGAAAATGGGTTCCGCATGATTTGCCACAAGCGAATCTTCAACATCGAATCGATATTTGCACATCACTACATTCTCGGCAACTGCAGGCACCGTTTTTGAATCTGATCATCACTGGGGATGAAAAATGGGTCCTCTATAACAATATTAAGTGTCGACATCAGTGGCTTAGCTGTAAAACAAAACCTGGACCTCAGCCAAGGAATGGACCCCATCCAAAGAAAATTTTGTTATGCGTTTGGTAGGATATGTAAGGAATTATTCATTTTGAGCTTCTACCAGATAACCAAACAATCACAGCTGAAGTTTGCTGCCAACAACTTCAACGATTGAAGATGGCAGTACAAGAAAAACGTCTTGCATTAATTAATCGCAAAGGTCTTCTATTCCACCAGATAACGCGCGCCCTCACACTGCTCGAATTACCACTGCCCAATTGGAGGCATTTGGTTGGGAAAAAATGCCTCATCCACCTTATTCTCCTGACATCGCACCTTCACACTACCATTTATTCAGAAGTCTGCAACACCATCTAGATGAACAAAAGTTGCAATCCAAGGAAGCTATCGAAAACGAAGTGATAGCTTTTTTTAGCTCGAAACCAAGGGATTTCTTCGAACGTGGCATAAAAAACTTTTCTACAGGTGGGAGGAAGTTATAGAAAAAGAGGGAATTATATTGATGATTAATTTGTCATTATGTCATTTAATTTTTGTGGTGAATAAACTAAAAATTCGAGCAAATTTGTCCTTATAAGTCCTTTAATTTTTGTTCTGAACGAACTAAAAAATCGAGCATAATATATGTTACAACCTTATATATATATATATATTATATATATATATATATCCCCGTTAAAACGTAGGCCTAAGGTGGAGTGTAAAGCTTGACCTTCACCAGAATGAACAATTCGGGCCGACGCCTTCGAAAGCAAAGGTGTGCCTATATATGTACAATTCCGGAAAAAAGTTCATCTAATAAATTCTGACATTTGGTACAAGAAGCGTACACAAAATTTATAATCACGTCAAACTGCATTAATTAGCTCTCTCTTCGAACAATAGAAGGACATAAATATTTGTGAAAAATTTATATATATAAATATATACACAATTATATTAATCAGCGTTCTAAAAATTGTAGAATTTGATGAAAGCGATAGATAAACTTCTTTCCGCGAAGTTTATGATCTCAACTTTGGGGGTCAATGACCCACATCCATCACACATCTCTGTCAAATTTTTAAATTTATTTATTGTATCGCACGATAACGCAAGGACACCAATGAAGTTTTACAGCTACGAGAATTGTCGCGAAGTGCTGTAGACCTTTGCGCACTGTTGATTTTTCCTTCTTCTTTCATGGGTAATTGATTTTTAAATTATCTTCAAAATTTCTGACATTTATTTTTCAGAGGAAATAAAATTTCAGAGCTTATTTTAGATGGGGCACCATAAATCGATTCACAAATTTATCTTCCAACCTCATTAAGCACCTCATATAATTGGATGTTTATTATACGTTCAAATCTCCCACTAAATCATCGGGGACAGAAAACAAGATAAAAAACACGTTTCTCTCTCTCTACCAATGGGTATATCTGACACACCCCAGATTTCACCGGCAGCAATCACAACCCTGTGGGCGGAGCCCTGAAGCTCTGGTTGGAGGCTAGGCGGGAGTATGCGTTAAGCACCACCCAAATTTCACTGATAGCCAATAGGAAGCTCGCGAATCGGGTATTGTAGGATGTTCACAATTACGAATACATTTATAAAAGGGGGCACTTTCATCTCAGAGCATCAATTCATTCTTTTTTTTGGAACAGTGCTTTTGAAATACCTCGCCATGACCCAAGAGTCGCTCTACAACTCTCCGGATTTGTTTGAAAACGAGGATGTCCCACCGCTCTCTGCAGTTTATCTTTTCAACGCTGTAGATCAGAATGAACGTCTCTCCACGCAGACTGTTGCAGAAATTTGTGTCGGCGAGAACGATTTTCTCGTTAACGACTTCACAGAGATGTAAGTAATTAATTTGTGATTATATATTGCGGTTCATTCAGTGTTAGCTAATTAATAAGAGGCCATAATAAATGCGTTTTGAAAATTAGTTTGTAATTTAAGCGGAAGGCCGGACCATGTATATATAACGTTTCTTTCAGTGTCAAATAATTTATAAAATGCCGTAATAAATGCTTTTTGAAAATTAGTTTGTGAATTAAGCGGAAATGTATATCCACCTTTACACAATATAGATAAAATAGAAATATTAAAAACTTTTAAGAATTGCTTGCTGGCCCAGGCTCGAGACCCGGTGTCGGCAGAGGAAGCGTAGCACACACAGCTAATCATCCTTTTGAGCTGTAAATTAGTGTACTTGTGTTTGCCCATTCTCTGATTCCTTCGCGGTTAGTTCGGCATATACATATATATATGGTGTGGTTTTAATAATACATTTCTCGATAACTTAAAATTTTGTAGACAGCTCTGCATCAAGATTTTAGAAATGTTAGAAATTTTTAAGAATTGCCTGCTGGCTCGGGTTCGAGACCCTGTACGGCAGACGATGTCTTAGCACTCTTACGTTTGAAAACTGTCAGGATATCATCTTTGTGATTATAATTTGCCAGGCGTCCTAATCGGCATTTTCTCTTATTGTAACTCTTTGATCAAACTTTAATTTTACTTAATTTTATTTGATTCAGTATGAACTTATGTTAACTTCTCCTTTTAAGGAGCGAAATGGAACTTGAACGTGTTATAGCTACTTTTCGTTCTGATGAAAGGGGAATAAACGATATGGAGGCTTTACCGCACAGCCAACCCAGCGAACTGAATACAGAGGTCCAGGTATTGGGTCACATCCGGTCCAACGAATGCCAGGTCATCGAGGAAGTAATGTAAGTATTTTTTCCGGTTAAGAACAAAACACATTGTATTTTCATTTAATTTATTAAATGGTAGAAAACATGTACAAAGCAGAACCAGCGTCCATTAAATAAGCCTTAATGGCGACATTTTACAAATACGCCTTTACACAATATAGATACAAACCTTTACGCAATACTGCGGATGCTAACATATGGGAACCTTTTTTTTATTTGTCTTCATACCGTTTCATCATTCATTTCAGTGCCGCAAAAATCTAATAATTTTAAAAAATTATAAATCCCTTTCCCCGTGACATGTGCAGGAGAAATGAAAGACAATACAGGCCGCAGGTGTTACTAAAATATCCTTGGAGGCGGTAAGAATTCCATACAATTTCAGGTACATGTATCTGCTCGATAAATTGTACAACCACAGAGTCATTCCAGGGCTGAGTGCCGAGTGAATTAAAATAGTATATTCTTTCCCTATTTTTAAAAAAGATTGCAAACCAATGAATCCCCTCACCCCCCAAAATGTCGGCGTTCACGATAATCCCGTACCAGTCTCTCGTACTTAGCAATTTCAATATTTCATCTTCGCAAACACGCCCATAATTTTTGAGCCTGTGATTCGGTCACTTTTCATTACTCTCTGGAGTGTATTCGCGTCCATTTTAGAAGTCTGTGACCACGTTCCTGAAACGAGCAACTTCTATCAGAGCGTGTGATTCGATGTACAAGAGTACACTAATAGGCACCTCTATAGGGTTGGCAAATTCCAACCTGACTGAGATGTTCTCACTTTGTTGTGGACGTAAGTGTGTGTTTATATTGCAGACAAGTCAGGAGTAATATCAAATGAATAAACGTTAAGTTCTTCCAAAAATTCTTTCTACGTTACGCCAAAGCCAAGCTCGTCTCAGGCACCTGCATTATGAGCCAGGCTACTATAAGCTCTCGCACGGAGCTGAAAAACAGCGTCTGATGAATAATCAGCAATCATAGGCCCACCCAATGCTACACCATTTACGTATAGAGTTATATTTTTAGGGCCGAAATTCTCGAATTTAAAGGCGTTCTTTCTATATTTTCCATTCGTCGAAGCGTGATCCTGCATTCCAATTAATATCCTTTTAGGTATAACTCCCAGGGCCACGTTTTCTAGCTGCTTCGAGGCAGTTAAAAAGGTGTCCTTCTTTTCTTTCGAAAAGTTGAGGCCATTCTTCAGATAGGCTCGTAGGTGATAATACCCTGTTTCTGCCGAGATGTAACCTGATTTAAATACACCTCACACTGACTGAATAGAAAGTTGGTTTCAGGGTATGCAGAGTAACTATCATCGCAGTCCGTTCCATCTGAATGGACTATAAGCAGTTTAGCGTACATGTGTATGCAGCTCGGGTCAAAAAATTTAGGGCCTGAGCTGGGTATCACGAATTCTATAGGGGCACTCGGTGAACTAATTGAGTTTAATGGGTTAATTGTAATAAAGTCGCTATGGTCAATAGAGACCTGAGTGGGGGGCATATCAAAGAGGGACAGTTCCGATATACAGCATTGTGAACTACACGGATGGATTGAACGCGCCATGACGAGTCAGAAATAGTGCCACAACTCTCGACAACTAGTAATCAGCCTATGATTCGTGAGAGTATTGTCCTCAGCTTATATCAGTTAAAAAAATTATCAGCCACAGGCTTCATACGCTTCGAGCACTTCACTTTTGATTTCCTTTTACATTTAGCGCCACGGGATGGTAACCCCTTCTTCCTGGCAGATCTTTTCTTTCCACCACCACGCATTTTTTTCTTTTCATCTTTAATGATTTCGTCCCGTGTACGTTTTAAATATTTTTTAGAGCTTCTTTAGCTTTAGTTCAACCCATTGTCTTCTACCGCATTGAAACCTGATTGTAACGCCTTCCTCCCGAGGTATCTAGCACCCCTCTTCAACAGTGGGACAGCGGTGCGTAGTATGGTTAAAAAAATGGATCCAAACCCACTCCCACGTTGATATCTCACCCCTCGATTGACTGTGAATAGCCTTGGGGTCATTATAACCGACGAAAGTGTAGCTTCACTGTTAAGCTCCCATCACCGAATGGGAAATTTTTCCCTCAATCGTTCTTATATATACCGAGATATTAGTTAATAGATTAGTCGCAACATTCACATAATGGAGCTTGTCATATGTAATGCTCATACTTTTCTCTCTATGGTTGGGGATGTGTGCGATGCGCAGCAGGCGCGCCTGGGTGTCCCAACAAATTGATGCTCTACGATATTGCTCTAAATATAGCACATGTCTTGGGACGGACAGTTTTCACCCAATTTTTCCATCTTCAACTGATACATTAAGCTGGACAAGTCATGCTGTGCCTCGTGAAAAGTCTCTTTGGAGAGCTGCGCTATATCGGCCATCAGCCACAATTGTGAACAGTTCTTTATCTTTAATATTTCTACTAAGCGTTGATTTTAACTTCAATGTGCATACAGGCGTGTCTATGTTTACGACTTCAAAAAGTAAATCGTTTGCTAGGTACGACTTTACAAGACTCTTGTTTAACCCCGTCACAATGTCCATAGCTGTCATAATGACCGATTCTTAGCTTTACATTTGTACTACAGTACTGTACCTCACCGAACAGGACTGACCGCATAGTATTGTCTAAGGTAATGTCTGATTTTTCGCACTCATCGATTCTTCTAAGGATCAATCAGAAATATGATTTGCTCATTTTCAAGAGTTAAAAAATTGGCAGCTAACTGGAGTTCACATAAACCCACCTCATACGAATCACGCTCCTATTCGATGGGTCCCTGGAGTTCTGTCACAAAGTTGACCAGGATGTTGTTAGGATGTACAGACAGAGAAGAAGAGGAAGGGAGTGTGATATAGAAGTGGCTAGGAGCCATGTTGCATACTATTTAAGCTTCATTATTGCAGCAGCTTTTATATAGGTGTAGAAGCTTTCTGGGTAACCCAGCCATTTCACCAGGTACATTTTTCTCTTTCCTGAACCTTTGCTGCATAAAATTTTTTCAATTTTAAACACACTTTTTCCTAAATTAAATGTCACTTTCTGCAACTCCTCGCGATAAAAGCCTCCATCGATCTCTTCTCCTTTCAAATCTTCAACGTATTACATCATTATCCCACCTTAGGTCTCACAGCACTAACTTTAAATATCTCACGTGTCCATCCTTGTTCAAATCCCTTCGCGAATTTATTTCCCAAACGTGATAGCCTTACATAATCATTGATTTTGAAATGTGTAGAGTCTGGTGGCGGTGCTCCATTTCTTCTCAACTCTGTGCGCGTACCTCTTTCTAAAACTTCTTTAGGTGTTGCGCAATCGTACGGTGGTGTGAATGGTTGTATGACGACGCCAATGACCCCAGAATGTTTATATATCTGTATGTGTTTTTATGTGTAAAATCGCGATGCATGCGTTCCTTTATGGTACGTTGAACTCTTTCAGCTAAAGACGACTAATGTATAGAACTGCTAGTGAAGTAACTGATATTAAACTCTGTCAGCATGTTTTGAAAAGCGCGGCCTCTAAACTCTTTCCCCATATCCGTACAAAAATAGCCAGGAACCCTATCTTCTTTTAATATCAGCGTTTTGGTCGCTTTAGCAACTGTTTCAGGCGATTTATTTTTCAGTGGAATTAACCACAGATATCTAAAGACTACATCTATCATGAATAGGATGTAACGGTAGCCATCATTATACAATGAATATCTTTGCATATCTGTTAAATCCGCTTGCTAAATAGAGTCAATCAAAGCCGCTGTTGTCTTGGCCGTATTTAACCCTTTTCTCAACAGCTTATGAAGTGTATAAGCATCCTGCTCCCGCAAAAACCTCTCAAAATCTTTTTTTCCCTACTCCGTAAATACCTCTGTGCAGTCTATTAATGACGCCATAGGAGGCAGGGTTAGAAATGTCATAATAGCGTTTACTTAATATGTTAGCCATTTCTGTATTTTAGAGACACGTGGATAAGGTTGCCGTTTGTTCTCTTCTCTCTCTTCAGAGAAGCTACTGCTGGGGGTGATGGCGTACTCAGTTGTGACACATGCGAGACCTGATCCAAGTCTTTTAACCTATTCAGATTCCTATCAATATTTTGGGGACATTTATTTGTTGTAGTCTTACTTTAATATGCTTCCATCCTGTTGGTGAGGGCCTGTCCCACTTTCTCACCAACTTCATGGACAATGTCAACGATGTTTGATCCTTGTACCCTTGTTCCTTCAACAATGACCTCGCCTATATCGGCCCACTCTATGACAATGGGGTCCTCACTCAATGGATTGTAAAGACTTAAGCCTTTATTCCTCAATGTATGTGGGAGACTGGTTTTTAATACATGCTGGATGTGTTGCGTTCCGTTATTCTTTGGTTGGTCATCTCTAACGTCCTGCCCGGTTCCTATGTCGCCATACTCAGTGTTGCTCGCACTGTGCCTGATAACCACGGGGAGCTCTGTCGGATGCTTATAATCTTTGTACTTATGGAAAATTTATCCAAAGCCTCTTAGTACAAGATCATTTTCTCATCAGGTGACTTTTCACTGTTTAATAGGGATAGAACTCGCTTTCCATTCTCTTAAGCTTGCTTTTACGGGGTTCTAGAACCGTGTCTGGAATCTTTGAACTTTGCAATGAAGCATCCACCTCGTGCGGGATCACTACCATCTTCTTCATTATATTAAACTAAATAATTCACTTTTTCTTCCAAACAATTTGACTTTTACGAGTGAGGGCACGTATTATGTTCTTGTAACGACGTAAGCAAGCCTTCTGAGGGGGTTTCATTGGCACATTACATTTTATAACGTTAAGAAAGATTTCACAGATGCATTTTAAAAAGTCGGAGTCGATATTTTTAACAAATATCTGTTGCAGCGCCCGGGGCAATCGTTGATAGATTTTTATTAATTCACGATATTTCTTCAGTCTATTTGTCATTCTGGAATATACACCGTTTCAGGTTCGTTTGGTAATATATTCGTTCTTAGAAGCACCATAAACGAGTTTCGCTGGTGAAGGCCACAAAGAAAATATCAGTAACGCTGACTTGTGGCTTCTTTATAAATCTCCAAAAACTCCTTACGTTGATTCGGGAACATTTGATTGGCTAATACCCTAATTTGTGACACATCTCTACGTTGTGCGCATGTATCTATTTTTATGAAATTGATTCTGAATGATGTAGAATACGCTTATGGTAAGATGGTGGGAGAACACTGTAAATATCTCGGCAAACGTTTTTTCCATTTCCAACATGAGATCGTCAATTACAGTGACAGTATGCTCATTACCTTTTAACAAATTAACGTCATATACACCTTTGTGGAACAAAATTTCATCTTGGTACTCGTTGAACGCTGACTGTTACGTCGAATAGCACCATATTACATTATGCACAAATTTTGAGAACATCTCCCCCTTATCTTTAATGATTTTAAGCATAAATACACTTTTACCATACCCTGTAGATCCAGATATAATATATGTGGAGGGGCGTGTGAACCTGAATTTTTCTACAGATTCCATCTCTAGCACGTCGCACCTCTAAGTGGGTCATTTACAAAATATTACAAATTTTGAGTGCTGCTCCTTATATTCTTGTTTTTCTTCTTCCACAGAACCATTAATGACGACGATGTACAGCCCCCCCATCATCGTTATTACAGATGACCCCGATGGCCTTGTAACTGCAGAATCGTTCCCCGCTGACGAAACCTCACCAGCGACACCTGTAGCATGCAACAATTCAAAGCGGAAGCATGATGAAGAACCCTCCACGTCAGGTATAAAGCGTGCCAGGATTGCGCCGGTCGTTAGACCCCCAGTAATAGAGCCCAAACCCTCTACGTCTTACGACGCTTCCCCACAATAGTACCTTCCTCAAATATGCCCCATTATTCCCGTTCAGTTCCGGGCACTTCCTCCACAGCAGCAGCAGCTTCTCATACCGTGGAGGTTTGTATAACATTCGAGTTGGTGCGTACCGCTACCCCTACCCCTGCCGTGACTAGAAATCGGTACGTGGTCAGGGTTGACCCTGGATCCCTGTATAGCAACGGTGTTTGACTGCGACGCGTAGTTGAACGTATTGTGGAGTTTGCCCGTCAGAACCGCGACGAACGTGACGTCCAGACGAGGTTGTCCTTCAGATTCGGGTCAGATGACGGGGACGTAAATGATTTTTGGGTAGTAATACCGTTCAGACGTTTGGCGGCTGTAGACATAGAATATATCTTGGGCCGTATAATGCAGGCCTCTCAAAGTAGTACAGCCTTCAATATGGACAACTTCATGGTAGATATTGACAGAGTATTCCGGGTTGCGGGTCATAGTGCCACACCTTATACTCTTAATTTCAATTCTCCGGTTATATACAGAAAGCATTTAAACGTCAATCGTGGATGCGGCTTCATAGCAATAGTCTTAGCTCATATGTTCACTGTGCTAAATACATGGACGCAAAAAATTTGGCTGCCTATTTGTGCAGCGTGCCCGTAAACTGTCTTCAGATGGTATGCTTGAGTTCGAGTGTAATATGGGTCCTGAAGAACTGAGAAGGGCCGAGCAGGAAATGAATGCACGTATAGTCGTATTTGGAATGGATGATCGTCGAAGGACTGTGTATGTTTTTAAAAGCAGCGTGAGAGATCGTACAAGACCTCTACTTATTTTAGGATTGTCAGGAACATATATCTCCCCATCCGTAACATAAGGGCTCTCTACGCTAGTTATGATAAATTTCGAAAACATCATGATTTGTGTAAGGGATGGCTCGAGTTTGCTGATGATATAGTGAAACATTGTAAGGATTGCTACATGGTATGTGAGCAGTGTAAAAGGCCCAAATGTAAAAGTCGTGTAGTTGAATCTGAGAAGAGGGAATGTCTTGTGTGTAGACGTACATTTTTCAATATTAAATGCTTTGAACTCCATAAATCAATTGGCACTTGCAGGAAAATGAGGATTTGTAAGTGCGGTATGCTTCACATGATGGATAATTGGGGAATTTCAAACATAAATGCGATGAAATTCACTGTTCTACATGTCATAAAAAATATAAGGCGGATGGAGTGAAGCATGTGTTATATGAAAGATGCTAAGCCTAAAAATAGCCCTTCTATAACCGTGAACTACGATAGATAAACTTACACGAACGCTGAAACCAAAGAGGTTATTCCACATTTACTCTTAAGTCAGACTATCTGTGATGAGTGCATGGAGATCGAGTTTGATGAGTGCCACAAATGTGGAAAACGGACAAACGTTTTTAAAACGACTGCACACGGCAGCCCTGCTAAACTCTTTGTATCCTATATTGTCAAATTAGCGGACAAGTTTAAAAAAATGATATTCTCGCCCATAACGGGGCAAAATTTGACACACAGTTCCTTTATAAGGAGTTGCTTGAACACGAGTCGTCTGCGATATTTACATGTGATCCCTTGAAAAGAGGCAACAAACTAATACAGATGCAGATTAGAGGTAATGTACAGTTTAAAGACACCCTGCTGTTCACACCTTGTAAATTAGCAAATCTACCCAAGGTGATGGGCGTAGCCGCTGAAGTTTCAAAAGGGTATTTCCGTTATACATTCCTCATTAACGAAACTTTAAATTACGTAGGACTACCTCCACCCAAACATTACTTTAACTACACCAACATGAGTGATAGTGAGCGTGAAGATTTTGACAGCTACTACAACAGTTTTAATGAAGTTTGTCCATACAATATAGCTGATGAATGAGAACGTTATTGCGTGAATGATGTGCGTGTGCTTAGGGTATGTTTCCAGGCATTTAGAAGGATATACATAGCCCGTTTCAAATGCGATCCGCTACAAGTCCCGATCACGATCGCCTCATTATGTTTTACAGTGTTCAAGAATAACTTCATGCCTAAAGACACCTTAGCAGTCATTCACAGAAAGACCCCCGCAGTTATGGGCACAAGGCTATTTACTGGCTCATAAACTTACAGCAACAGACGGGGTATACATAAAACATGCCCACAACACAGGTGAAGAACCCATTAAGGTCAATGGTCGTGTTTTTTGGGTTGATGGCCCAAGTGAAGATTCACCCACTGGTGAGAAGACTGTGTATTCCTTTAACGGCTGCTGGTGGCATGGTTGCCCGCTCGCTGAGTATGCCATGACAGGGGACCTGATTGGAAGATCTCCCGCCGACAGCCTCGCATGGACCCATAACCGCGATCAACTTATAGGCTCCCAGTTCATTCACAAGATCGTGTGGGAGAATGAGTATCATGCACGGATGGAAACAGATGACCAGTACCGTGAAGAAATAAGGGCCATCAAACGTTCAATGGTGCTGGACCCCCTCAAATGCAGTGACAGCTTGTTTGGAGGGCGTACAAACCCATTCAATCTTTACTTTCCGCCTACGGAGGGCGTAAACTCCATTACGACGACTTCTGCTCTTTATACTCCTACGTGATGAAGAACAATCCGTACCCCGTAGGTGCGCCTGAAATGCTGATGGGCCCCACCATAACAACCATCGAGGAGTTTTCAGCTAACTTGAATGAGCGCTACTTTGGACTCTTTCGTAGACGTGCTTCCCCCTCGCGATTTATGGATGCCGATCTTACCGGTAGTTATAGATCACAAGCTGATGTTTCCCCTGTGCGTGAAGTGTGGAGAGGAGAACAACGGTGCTTGTAACCATACAACCACCCAGCGTAAGATCTGAGGTGTATATACAAGCCCTGAATTGACCCTAGCCGTTCGCCATGGGTACAGAATATTGAAGATACATGAGGTGTGGAGGTTTCAGAAGTTACCCAACCTTTTTATACCATATATAAACGCTTTTTTGAAGGATATGTTAGAAACATCGGCATATCCGCGAGGGGTTCATACTGAAGATCAAAAAACGGCTTATATTCAGGGTTACTGTGCCCTGGCAAGCTCTTTAGTGCAAAGTTGTGTCTAAACAGTCTTTTTGGGGAAAATTTGCACAGAATACTGGCAAAGGAAACGTTCATTTGGCACAAAGTTATAGTGAAGTCTGGGATTATGACAACGCTCCTGATAAAGAGGTTATGGAGATCGTGAATGTAGGTAATACTTACATAATAAAGTACAACATCACCGATCTGGCCACGGATACTTCACGGATTACAAACATACCTGTATCCAGCTTCAGAACGGCCTACGCCCGCATCAAGCTTTGGGGACTACCACACTCTCTTGGACGGAGGATGCTGTACGCTGACACAGATAGCGTGATATTCACAGCGAGGGAGGGTGAATACATGACTGCTATTGGGGAATGCCTCGGAGAGCTAACTGACGAGATCAAGGATGAGTATGGTGATGGTGCATACGCAGACTCATTTGTATCAACAGGGCCAAAAACCTATGGGATACGGGTGAGGGTGGGGGATAATATGAAGTATATCGTGAAGGCTAAGGGTATCACGCTTAACCATGCGAACCGTCGAGTCGTTAACTTTGACTCGTTGAAGGATCTAGGGTGCCTGGAAGATGAGGGCGACCAGCCACCCCAACTGACTGTGGGGACCCACAAATTTTGGGCGCAGAAATTGGGGTGTGTGAAGGAGCTTAGGTGCTCGAAGGTATGCCGTAGCACGTATAAGAAGTTTTACCAGGTGACTGGTACCTATGATACCGTACCCTTTGAATACCTTAATCCTTGATTGTATTTATATATATGTGTATTGTTAACGATATGTTTATTTATTACGTATACTTGCTTTAATTATGGTTTCATTTTCTCCTTTGCGTGCGTGCATGTGTACATTTCTAATCTCCGCCCACTGTAAGATCGGTCACGTGACTCCTGCCACTACCTGAGAATATCTCTACCCCTCGTGCTTAATTGACCTCTGCAAACCCTTGAGCTCAGACGTGCATTTTCTCGCGTTGATGAAAAATAGTAATGGCTACCTTTAATATTGCGTGTTCAACGTTGATGAAGTGGTATTCTGCAATGTTCCAAGATGTGGTGGATACTGATAAACTCCCTATTCCACCCTCCTTTAACACTTTTAAGGCTACATTGAACCGTGCGATGGAACAAGATGTTTAAATACTCTACGGCTATTCGGGCGAGGGCATTGTAGGATTTCGTAGTACAAGCGATGTATTGAAGTATGTTGTTCACCTAAACTTTATAAAAACTCACATATACCGCGAAGTAGAAGAAACACCACGTCCAGAAGATAAGCAACGTTTATGGATAAGGAGTTTTGTTGATGAGTGGTGTGACACGCAATATTATGTCATGTTACATCATACCGACTACTCGTACCCTACGGTTGAGAATGTAAATCTTGTAATCATGGAGAAACTTGAGTATTTTTACCACTATATTAATATACATCATGACGAGGTTTGTAGTGAGGTTGTGGCTAAAGGCCTGTGCGAGTTTTTAACAGACTTTAGAGACGAGTATCGTTTGTTAAACAAAAAGGAAAAATATGGGCATATGTTTCTCAAATAGTGCACCGGATTGTGAATAACATATGTTTAGTTTGTAGAAATGAACGTCTGGTGAGTAATAAAACATTAAACCGCTATTGCTTGATGTAGCGGAAAATTCTCTCTGCCCAGTATAATGGGGCACAAATATTCGAACAAGCCCGTACACGCTTCAGCAGTTTATGGTGTTACTCGCTACCCCATTCGAGCCGCCCTCCCGTGTACCTCACCCCTACGAAACACACGAGTTCGAACAAACCCGTACACGTTTCATCGGCGTGACTCACTCTGCCTGTCGAGCCGATCCGCCCACCTGTGTCTCATAGAGATCTCAGAGCTTGAACCGACTGGAGGTGCGAATTTGGGGAGGTATATGATAGAAAATAAAGGGTGAAAGAGGATAAATAAAGGGAATATTGGGGAATCTCAAGGGTAAATAAGAGTAAAATTACGAAAGAAGCCTGCTTATTGATTCTGTGAGGAGAGCACGTCCAGTCGGGTCAAGCTCTGAGGCGACTATGAGCCTGGCAGTGTGCTGTTTGACTCGGCGGGACCGTAATGGGGGGTGGGAAGTGTCGGGGTGGGTATGAGTCACACGGAATGCGTCATGAACGCCGCTAAGCGTTAGTAATGCAGATTAGTGTACGAGATTGTTCCAACATGAAAGAATCGGTGCGCACTGGTAAATCAACCGAATATTTAAAACTGTAACCCATTATACTGGGTAGGTGTTTGGAGAATTTTATCATCTGCGATACACACTTCCCCGGAATGCGCACCATACATCTTCTACAACGTAAATGTATTCACCATTGTACTTTCTCAAGTGAGAACTATGCACATATAAAATTTATTAGCAATCTGGCGATCTATTTGAGAGAAACATGTGCCCATACTTTGCCTTTTTGTTGGACAAACGATACTCGTCCCTAAACTCTACTAAAAATTCGCATAAACCTTTAGCTACAATTTCGCTGGGCACCTCATCATGATATACATGGTTGTAGTGGTAGAAATATTTTAAACTGTCCATAATCACAAGACTCACATTCTCCGCCGCAGTGTACGCGTACTCGGTGTGATGTAACGTGGTACAATATCTCCTGTCACACCAATCATCAACAAGGTTCACAACCCAGATCCTTTGTTTCTCTTCTGCAAGCATTGGTTCTTTCACTTCACGATATATGTGCTCTTTAGCACAGTTTAATCCAACAATATATTCCATTACATCGTTTGAACCGCGAAATCCCGCAATGCTCTCGCCAGAATATCCATAGAGTATTTGGACGTCTTGCTTCTCATGCTTCGCATGATTTAATGTGGCCTTAAAGGTTTCAAAGGAGGGATGACTAGAAATTCTTTAAGTGTTCACATCTGTAGACTTTACCGAGCACCACTTCAGGAATGTAGAGCATGCAATATCATCGGTCGCCATCGTTATGTTACGTCTGCACGAGAATTCTTCAGCAGGTAAAAGATACATCTGAGAACCAAGAATTGCTGGGGTCAACTGAACATACCGAGGGGAGATTGTCCCGCCAACTGGATTAGTAACAAGGAGTCACGTTACTCTTTTTATTGGTGTGGGCGGTGCTTAGATTTTCTTGTACACACATACACACACACACACACACATACAAAGGAGAAAATGAAACGCTAGCTGAAACATAATTTATTTTAAATATACGTAATAAATAGAAAATAAATAAACTTAAATTTCATTAATAAATAAATAGACTCTAATACAAACTATGTATTTATATAACAAATATTCATCACTCACGATATCCAAATGGAACAGCGGCCTAGGTGCCAGGCACCTGGTATCGTTTGCTCTATGTGTCACGACACATCTTTGTCCCCCCGAGTTCCTTCACGCCCCCAACTTCTGTACCCGGAAGTTATGAGTTCCAACAACTAGGTGGGATGGCTGGTCACCCTCATTTCCATCATCTTCAAAATCACTAGCACTTTGAATGAATCAAAGTTGACGATCTGACGGTTCGCCTGGTTAAGAGTGATACCTTTAGCCTTCACGATGTATTTGAACTCCTCCCCAACCCTCACCCGTATCCCGTAGATTTTTGGTCCTGTTGATACAAAAGAGTCGGCGAAGGCGCTATCTCCATACTCATCCTTGCTCTCGTCAGTCAACTCTCCGAAGAATTCGCCAATAGAAGGCATATGTTCACCTTCTCAATCCGTGAATATCACAAACTCTGTATCTGCGTACAGAACCCTCCGTCCAAGAGAATGCAGCAGACTCCAAAGTTTGATGGGGTCGTATGCTGTTGTGAAAATGGCTACAGGTATGTTTTTGACACGTGATGTATCTATAGCCAATTCAGTTCTGTTGTACTTTATTATGTACGTATTACCCACATTCACGATCTCCATGACTTCTTTATCGATGGCATTGGCCCAATCCTACACTTCGTTATAACTTTGAGCTAGATACCAGAATGAGCTAGATACCAGAATACCAGAATAACAGAATACGAGATACCAGAATAATGAGCTAGATACCAGAATACCTTGTCGGTATTCTGGGAAAATTTCCCCCAAAGACTAGGCATAACTTTGCACTAAAGCGCTTGCCTGGGTTCCTCACAATTTGGCCCCATTCAAATTGTATCCCTTCATGAACACAGTAGTGTTGAATATACGCCGATTTTTCATTTTCGGTCTCAACTTCTACGGGTATCCTGAGGCTTTTACATTATCCTTCAGAAAAGTATTTATATACGGTGTGAAAAAGTTGGGAAGCTTCTGAAACCTCCACACCTCATATATCTTCAGTATTCTGTACCCGTGACGAATGGCTAGGGAGAGCTCAGGACTTCTATAAACGCCTCTGATCGATTACAGTACCCATTGTTCTTCTCTGCGCACTTCACACACAGTGGAAACATGAGTTTATGATCTTTAACAACGGGTAAGACTGGCATCCATAAGTCGCGAGGGGGGAACACATCTACGAAAGAAAGATCAAAGTAGTTCTTGTTCAAATGAGAACTCTTCGATGGTAGGCATGGCGGGGCCCCACGAGGTTTTCAGGCACCCCTACGGGGTACGGATTGTTCTTCATCACGTAACGGTATAATGAGCACACATTTGAGGGGGTCCAGCACCATTGTACGTTTGATAGCCCTTACTACTTCGCGATACTGTTCATCGGCATCCATCCAAGCATCATACTCGTGTTCCCAAAACCTTGTGAATGAACTGGGAGCTTATAAGTTGGTAGCGGGTACGGGTCCATCCGAGACTATCAGCAGGAGATCTGCTATGGATATCTCCTATGATACCACACTCAGGACGTGGGTATCCATGCCATCAGCATCCGTTAAAGGAGTACACCGTCTTCTCACTAGTGGTGGGGTCTTCGCATAGACCATCTACCCAAAACACACGCCCATTGATCTTGATTGCCACTTCCCCTGTGTTGCGCGCATGTTTTATGTATACAACTGTCTGTTGTTGTATGTGTGTGAACCAGTAAATAGCCTTTTGCCTATAACTGCGCGAAACGTTTCGGGGAATGACGGCTAGCGTGTTTTTAGGCATGAAGTTATTCTTGAACACGGTAAAACACAATGACGCAATCGTAGTTGCAGCTTCTAGCGGATCACAGTTGAAATGGGTTATGTACATCCTTCTAAAGGCCTGGAAGCATACTCTAAGTATTCACACAATAACGCTCACATTCATCCGCTATATTGTAAGGATTATCTTCATTAAACCTGTTGTAGTAGCGCTCAAATTCTGCACGGTCGCCTGCACTCATGCTATCATAGTTAAAGTAATGTTTCAGGGGTGGTAGCCCAACATAATTTAAAGTGTCGTGAGCGAGGAAAGTGTAAGGGAAAATACCCTTTTCAAACTTCAGCGTCTACACCCATCACCTTGGACAGCTTAGCTAATTTATAAGGTGTGAATAACAGTGTCTTCAAACTGAACATGTCCTCTTATCTGCATCTATATTAAGCGTGTCCTTTTTCAAGGGATCACCCGTGAAAATCTCTGAGGACTCGTGTTCAAGCAGCTCCTTTAAAGGAATTGTGTATCAAATTTTGCAGCGTTATGGGCAAGAATATACAGTCATTTTCTCGAACTGGTCCGCTAACTTGACAACATAGTCCACAAAGAGTTTCAGAGGGGAATCTCTTGCAGTCGTCTTAAAAATGTTTGTTCGTTTACCATATTTGCGACATTCATCACCCTCAACATTCATCATTCTTCACAGATCGTGTGGGTTACAAATAAATGCGAGATAACCTCCTTTGTCTCAGGGTTTGTGTCAGTCTCTATTTAGTAGTATACAGTTATACAGGCTTATTTTTAGGCTTAGCATCTTTCATATAGCAAACATGCTTCATACCATCCGACTTATATTTCTCATAGCATGTAGAACACTGAATTTCATCACATTTATATACGAACTCGCCGCTATCATTCAACATATGAAACATGCCGCACTCGCAAATTCTCATTTTCTTGCACATCCCATTTGATTTACAGAATTCAAAACAGAAATTACTGAAAAACGTGTGTCTACATACCAGTGATGTAGCGGTTGTCATTTTTCATAGCTCTGCGCTTGCGGTTGCGGAGCTTACAAACACATCTTCGCGCGATTGCGGTTGCGTTATGTACCCTATAACATCATAATTTTATCTAAGAATAAACAACACAATAAAATATCATGTTTTAGCCACACTTTTCACAGTCTACAATATAATGACTATAATCTAAACTGTAAAAAGTGTGATTCCAGGATGTGGGACAAGGACCCAACGCGTTTTGCATCTCACCAACTACTTTCCCCAACCACCGCTCATTCGAAAGTGCTGTATATAATTATATATATATATACACTACTTAATCCTTATATTTAAATTAAATTACGGGGAGACTGTATTTCAAAAATAAAAGTGTTTCAACTTTTTCCCCCTTCAGCCTATTCTTTTTTTCATCGTAGATGATCCCTGCTCCACTAAATAATTGTTCAGTAGGAACACTTGAGGGTGGACATCCAATTCCAAGGTATGTCCGAACCAGTTTGCTCAATTTTTTGTATTTCTTTTGATTTGACCTCCACCAAGCCGAAGCATCATCTTGTCCAATTCTTTTCTCTTTGCGATATTTCTCGATCATTTTTGCGAGTCTCTGCTTCACTCAGTTTCTGTCTCATCATCACTACTGGAAGCCAATCGAGCACTCATTGAGTCCATTATTGTTATTGATTTACTCTTAGAAGCTGAGGCCCCCTCCTAAATCAATCAGTGGTTTCTTTGCCGGTGGTTTACTGGCCGTCTCCGGGTCTGATGATGTTTAAGTCTTGTCCACCATTTCATCACAAAGATATCCCAATTTTTCCTGAACACCTTTTGTGAGATGTGAAGCGGAAAAAATTTTGCTTTTTACCTTGGATCCAAATAGGTAGCCAAAATATACATGTCATTTGCTTCTAGGCCATCAAATCTCCTTGCTAGCTCTGTGCGCATTATCTCCTTCATTGTTTTGATTCCATGATCAGCTTCAGAATCATTACTTCGAGGTTGCAGCACATTTTTCAAGGAAACGACGAAGGGAATAACCTCAGAAATGGAAGAGGTGGAACTACTCAATCTTTTTGTGATATCATCGAATGGTTCCAGCACAGCCACACAGTTTGATAAGGGAGTGAAGCCGACGTTAGTGAGTTGTTGCATTTTGGAGTTAGCAGCGCTATATAGACTCAGTAGTTCCTTCAACTTCAGTGTTCTTTGCATCATGTGATAAGTGCTATTCCACCGTGTGGCGACATCATGAATGACTGTAAGTTAAGGTTGATGTAAGCGTTTCTGAATTTTTTTAATTCAGCCTGCTCCATCGTAGAATGGTTGAAATGAATAGCGATGGATCGAAGTTTAGCTAACAAGTCACTGAGAAATTTTTGTGAGAATAATCCACTTTTGATTACAAGTTGCAGTTTATGAACAAAGCAATCGATATTATGGACGCCAGTGAGAAACAAAGCTTTTATCATGTTTTTTCCTGAGTTGCGCATTACACAATGGATGGATGAATGGGCAATATCCCACTTCTGAAGCATCTGCTCAAATTTTTCTGAAAAATATTCTCCAGCGTGGCGATCTTCAAGTGGCATTACGCTGAGCACCAAATTGGTTCTCTTGAAGTCTTGATTCACTGCATGGCATGTCAAAGGGAGTAAAGACACTCCAGCAGACGTGTCTGACTATGCATCTGTTGTCAATGATACTTTCGAATCTTTTAGAGGCTCAAGAATTTTGAACACTTTCTTTGAAACAAAGTCATAAATATCGTTGCACACAAGATCAGTGTAGAACTGACGGTGTTTCACTTTATACTGTGGAGCTGTTTCAGCCATGAGTCTCATGAAACCTAAGTCCTCAACGTGGCTGAATGGCAAGTCCTCCATTATTATCATTTCGGCTATGCGATAGTCCAGTGATTTTGATTTGGAATGATTCGCATCCCAAATTTTGACTTTTTCGAAGCAACGTTCAATCGTCTGATTCTTTTCTTTCACTGCACACTTCATTTCCGGTAGGGGTGTAAGAGGCACTTTTCATTCCTTTTTCTTCTTTGACTGTTCATTAGCTTCATTGTCACTAGATATCACTTCATTATACTCCTTCATGTGCATTGAACGCAGATAGTTTTTTTAAGTTAGTGGTACTCCTTCCTTTTCATGAATAGTTCTTATTACAAATGACACACTTCCCTACATCGTTTGACACTCTCGAGAAGTACTTCCACACTGCACTCGTAGATCGTTCCATGATGGTTGTACCACAGTCGAACACTTTACTAATGGGTTGAAGCACGTAACGTTAGAAAGGTAGCGACGGAGAGCTAGCGCAGCACAACCACCCTCACTCGTGTCTGAACAGATACTGAAGCTGGTGCGTTAGTTTAGTTTGTAACTTGGTAGTGAAGGTTGCCTAATTTCTAATAAAAAAATTGAGTGTATTTTATATTTTTTATCAACAGTAATTATACATCATCATTGCTCTATTAAATATAATTAAAATAATGCTTTTCTAGCCACCTAGTGTTGATAAATGTAAGTTATTACATAATGTATGTATCCATCCTGTCCAAGTAGCAATTCTAGACATGTCGCAATTAGGGCGTAGCAAACGTTTACTTTTTTGCACCCCTGAGTGAAGGCATGAGGCATGACAGGAACAGCATTTGGCGACATTTATAGCATTTATAGCCATTACATTAACATTTGTAGCATTTCGTTGCCCTAGTAAGAAGATATCCTCAAACAATCGCAATAACCGCACTGATAAATAAGGTTACGGTTACGGAGCTGAGAATATGTGCGGTTGCTCCGCAATTGCAGTTGCAGTTGCGGACAACCGCTACATCACTACTACATACATTACACTCCCTCTTCTCCGATTCAATTACTCGACTTTCGCATCTAGGGCTTTTACACCTACTGCAAAGCATGTTGCAATCTTTACAATGTTTGAACAGATCGTTCGTACACTCGAGACAACCCTTACATAAATCGTGATGTCTTCCATATTTTCGGCTTTGATCATAACTCGCGTAAAGAGCCCTTATATTGCTGATAGGGAGATACGTTGTCCCCGACAATCCTAAAAAAGTAGAGGCTTTGTACGTTCCCTCACACAGCTTTTAAAAACATACAATCCTACGACGATTATCCAACCCAAAAACAACTATGCGCACACCCATTTCCTGCTCTACCCTTCTCAAGTCTTCAGGCCCCATATCACAATCATATTCGAGTCTACAGTCTGTAGCCAGTTTACAAGCACGCTGCAAAACTGTCGGTAACCAAATATTATAGGCAGCTGTATTTAATACAGTAAACATATGAGCCAAGACTATTGCTATAAAATCGCAACTGCGATCGAGGTTTGTGTGGTTTCTGAATATTTGATAACAGCCAAAGTTAAGTGTATAAGGTGTAGGCATATGTCCCGCAACACGAAAAACGTGGCCTCTATCTAACGTGACGTTGTCCATATTAAATTTGGTACTGCTTTGAGAGAACTGCACTAAACACCTCAAAATGTACTCTACATCTACGGCAGCCGGACGTCTGTAGGGTATTACTACCCAAAAATCGTCTCTATGCCCATCATCTAACCCGAACCCAAGGGACAGTCGCGACCTGGCTTCACGTCCCTCACTGTTCTGAAGGGACATACATGGCTCGCGGGTCGACCCTGACTATGTATAGGTTTCTAGTCAGGGCTGGGGTGGTGGTGACGCTGCGCACCAGCTCGAATGATATGCTACTGTATACAGATTGAGGTGTTGCTGTCGTGGTGGAGGGTACAGCGGGGGACGGTACTGAATAGGAATAAGTGGGTACAGTTTTATTTGTAGAAGGAGCTACTGTAGGGGTTGTACTGTAAGATGTAGAGGGCTGGGGTTCTATTACATTTTCAGAACTTACTGTGACTCTAACGGCCGACGCACTCGTGGAGAGTTTACACGTTTCACGCCTGACGTGTTTCAGCAATGGAAATGTTATCATGCATCCGCTTATTTCTCGAACTGACGAGTGGGGGTGCTACAGTTGTCGCTGCTGATGGTTCCTGAGGGCTAGCGGGGGTGACGGTGCAGTCTGTAGCCTCAACAACTACACTATCGTCGCTATTATCAACTTCATCTACAATATCTACGATGGGGACATGTTGCTGGTAGAGTACCTCATTCTCATCATCATTTATGGTTCTGGGGAAGAAGAAAAACAAGACTGTAGAACATAAGGAGCATCACTTAAAATTTTATTATGTTTTGTAAATGTTCCACTTAAGAGTGTGACGTGTTAGAGATGGATCCTTTAGAAAAAATCAGGTTCACGAGCCCTTCTACATGCATTATACCCTGTCCTACAGGTTATGGAAAAACCGTGTTTATATTCATTAAAGATAAGGACGAACTGTTCTCAAATTTTGTGCATACTGTTATATGGTGCTACTCGACATACAAGCTGTATTCAACGAATACCAAGATGATATTTTGTTCCACAAAGGTGTTTATGATGTCAGATCGATAAAGGGCAATGAGCACACGGTTATTGTAATTGACGAACTCATGTAAGAAATGGATAAAACTTTTGCCAAGGCATTTACATTGTTCTCGCACCATCTTAACATAAGCGTATTCTTCGTCAATCAGAATCTATTTTTCTAAAATAGATACATTCGCGATGTATCGCTTAATACACAACATCTAGTCTTATTCGCACAAAGTAGAGATGTGGCACAAACTGGGGTATTGGCCAATCAAATGTTCCCAAATCAGCGTAAGGAGTTTTTGGAAGTTAATAAAGAAGCTACAAACCAACGTTACAGATATTTGGTTTGTGACCTTCACCCGCGAAACACGTTTACGGTACTTCTAAGAACGAATATATCCCAAAACGAGGCTAAAGAAATACCTTGAATTAATAAAAACCTATCACCGGCTGCCACGAACTCTCCAACACCTGTTTGTTAAAAATATTGACTCCGACTTTTTAAAATGCATCTGCGAAATCTGTCTTAACTTTATAAAATGCAATGTACCAATGAAGTCCTCTCAGAAGTCTCGCTTACATCGTTACAAAAACATAATACACGCACTCGCTCGTAAAAGTCAAACTATGGGGAAGAAAAAGCGAATTATTGTACAAAGAAGGGTTCATTCTTACAGATCTTATTTTCAATTTTGGGCCCTTTACTCTCTAGTATAATATAATGAAGAAAGTAGTCGTGATTCCACACGAGGTGTACGCTTCACTACAAAACACAATGGGTCCAGATACAGTTCTAGAACCCAATGAAAACAGGCTTAAAAGAATGGAAAGCGAATTGGTGGACCTATTAAACAGTGAAAAACCTACTGACGAGAAAAGAATCTTAGACCAAGAAGTCCTGCAGAAATTTCTTCATGAGTACGAAAATTATAAGAAACCGGTGAAGTTCCCCGTAGTTGTCAAACATGGGAACGAAACTGATCATGGTGAACCTATAGACGAACAAGTAAAGAACAACAGTGCAAGTCCGCAACATCTCAAGCATGTATTAAAAAATTGTCTCCCTTATACATACATTGAGGAATAAAGGACTAAGTCTTTATAAGCTATTGAGCGAGGATCCCATTATACAATGGACCGATACAGGTGAGGTTGTTGTTGAAAGGTCGAAGGTACAGAGTTCTGACATCATTGATATCGTACATGATTTGGTGAAAAAGTGGAATAGGCCATCACAGGATGAGAATATATGAAAGCTAGACTACAGCAAATAAACATTCCAAACACACTGATAGGTAACCAGAACAGGTTAAGACACGCATTTACCACAGCTAAACACGCCTTCGACTAAGGTGGTGGCGTCTCTGAAGAGGAAGAAGAAAAGACCAAGCAGCAACGCACAACGTAACCCGCGCGCCTCTAAAATACGCAAATGGCTAACATATTAAGAAAGCACAACAACGATATTTCTAATCCAGCCTCCAACGGGGGTGTTAATAGGTTGTACAGAGGTGTCTTTGCTCTTGGCTTAGAGAAAAAAGATGTTGAGAGGTTTTTGCATGAGCAGGACGACGCTTATACACTTCATAAACAGTTGAGAAGAAGATTTAAAACAGCCAAAACAGTTTCCGCCTCGATTGATTCTATTTGGCAGGCTTATTTAACAGACATGTAAAGGTATTCGTTGTATAATGGCGGCTATCGGTACATTCTATTCATAATAGATGTATTCTCTAGATATTTGTGGCTAATTCCGCTGAAAAATAAGTCGCCTGAAACAGTTGCTAAAGCTGCAAAAGCGGTGATGTTGAAGGAAAACAGGATTCCCGACTATTTTTGTATGGACATGGGGAAAGAATTTACTGTATATGTCGAGATTTTCAGATGTTGGAAGAGTTTAATATCAGTTATTACACATCCAATTCTATACATAAGGCATCTTTAGCCGAAAGAGTTCAATGTACCATAAAGGAACGCATGCATCGCTATTTCACACATAAAAAAACATACAGATATACAGACATTCTGGAGTCGCTGGCTTCATCCTACCACCGTTCACACCACCGTAAGATTGGTACATCACCTAACGAAATTTTAAAAAGACACACGCATACAGAGCGTGATGTGAGAAATGATAATCGTAGAGTACCACCACACCCTGTGCGTTTCAAAATCAATGATTATGAAAGACGCGTTCGGGGAATAAATTCGCGAAAAGATTTGAGAAAGGCTGTATTACGTTGAAGATTTGAATGGGAGAGAAATTGCTGGTGGCTTTTATGGCGACGAGATGCAGAAAGTGACATTTAATTTAGGAAAAAAAGTGTTTAAAATTGAAAAAAATTTCGGAAGCAAAGGTTCAGGAAAGAGAAAAATGTACCTAGTAAAATGTCTAGTGTACCCAGAAAGCTTCAACACCTATATAAAAGCTGATGCAATAATGAAGCTTAAAATTATACAACATTGCGCATAACCACTTCTACGTCACACTACCGTCCTCCGCCTCTCTGTCTGTACATCCTAACAATACCCTGTCCAACTTTATCACAGAACTGCATGGTTCCATTGAATTGGGTCGTGAATCATATGAGGTTCGAATATGCGAATTTCATTTGGCCACCAAGTTTTTAAGTACTGACGAGAAGGAATCCGCTTTTATGGTTCTTAAAAGCCGCGATGAATGAGAAAAGGCCGGAGTAACTCGGGACGATACCATGCGCTCAGCCTGGAGCGGTGAGTTGCAGTACTGCAGTACAAAAGTAACACTAGGGCCAGGGCATTATGACACAGCCAAGGATATTGTGAGACTTAAATGGGAGTCTGAAAAGTTCAAATCTTACGTCTGATTTAGTATACGAAATCGAAAAGAAAGATAATTCGTGGCATATTTTTTTGCTAAAATCGAAGGCTAACAGAAATATTAAAGACAAAGCACTGTTCAAAATTATACCGGAGGGCAGATATGTTCTAGCCTTCCAAAGTGGTACGTTTCACGAGTCACAACATGACTTGTGCAGTTTATTGTACCAGCTAAAATTGGAAAAATTGAACGATGGAGACCCTTCCTCGAACAAGTGCAATTTCGTGGAGCATCAGTTTGTTGGGTATACTTACTCAGGCGCGAGGGTTGCGTATCGCTCACATTCCCAATCATAGAGGAAAGAGCTTGAGCATTACATACGACAAACCTCATTATGTCAAAGTCGCAACTAACCAGCCATCCAGTATCTCAATATATATTAGAACGAATGAGGGGAAAAAGTTTCCATTCGTTAACGGGGGCTTAACAGTGAAGCTTCACTTCCGCCGTACTGCGATGGAATGACTCAAAGGCCATTCACAGTCTACCGAGGGGTGAGATATCAGCGCGGCAGCGGGATTGGGCCCATTTTTTCAACTATACTGCGGACGGTTGTCCCTTTGCTGAAGAGTGGTGCCAGATATCTCGGCAGGAAAGCATTACAATTAGGTCTTATCAGGGTAGAAGACTTAATGGCAGGGAGTAAGCCTAAAAATGCTCTCAAAAAACATTTAAAATATACACGGGACGAAATTGTCAAAGATGTGAAGAGAAAAATGCGTGGTGCGGAAATAAAAACCGGAAGAAAAAGCGCATTGTACGGAAGAAGAAGAAGAAGAAGAGGTTGCCAACTTTTGGTGTTAAACGTAAAAGATATCAAAATAAAGAAATTTTCTAAGCGCATGAAACCTATGGTTGACTACTTTTTTAAATGATATAAGCTAAGGCTGTTGCACACGGGTGTCATAGACTGATTGCTACTTGCCGAGAAAGGTATCACTATTTCTGACTCGTCATGGCACGCTTCATCCATTCGAGTAGTTCACAGTGTTGTAAATCCAAACTATCACTCTTTGATATGCTGCCTACACAGACGTCTATAGAGGATAGTGACTTTATTACCGTTAACCCGTTAAACACTATTAGTTCACCGAGTGCTCCTATAGAATTCGTGATTCCGAGCTCAGACCCGTACTTTTTTTACCAAAGATGCGTGCACGTGTACACTAAACTACGAATAGCTCATTCAGATGGGTCGGATTACGAAAACGACTACGTCAACTTCCTACACATCATATACAGTCAGTGTGACGTGTATTTAAATCAGGTCAACATCTACGATCCTATCTGGAAAATGTGCTCAACTTTTCAAAAGAAGCGAAGGACACCTTTTTTAAATTGTGAAGGTTATTATCAGCCTAAATATGAAAGTAGTATAAAGGGTAAGTTTAAGAAATCTAAAAAGAAGATTTATGACCGTTATGGACATCTGCACACAGATTTCACGTTCCAGGAGTAGTTGCTTGTGAATGGGGTCGATATGAAGTTAAAACTCCCCCGTACAAGCCCTGAGATTAGTTTAAATTTGGGTGCTGACCAAGAAGTGGGTGCGAAGCCTGTGGTGATTCATATTATAGAGGCATATCTCTGCGTACGGCGTGTAAAATTAAGCTCTGCTAAGCAGATGGAAATTGAGAAATATTTACTACATGCCACAGTGAAATACCCAATTAGTAGAGTCCAGATGAAGGTGTTTACAGTCCCTTAAGGTTTAACATCCATGCAAATAAAAAATGTTGGTCTTGGGATTCTGCTTAAAAGGATATTAATTGGAATACAGAAACACGCTTCTCTGAATGGAAAATACAAAAAAATCCGCATTTAAATTAAAAAATCTCTCTTGAAAATGTAACTGTATATTAACAGGGTAGCTTTAGGTGGGACAATGGAAACGAGTTATTCTACAAATGACAAGTTTTCACTTTGCGTTAGAGCATTTAACAATCTACCGCACAGCGTCTGTGGTTGTGACGGTTTAGGAACCGGTGTAACGCAAAATGAATTCATCGACAGTGCCAACCTCGGCGGGAGCATAAACACACACAAAAGTCACTAGCAGAGCGGAAATATCTCACTCAGACTTCAATTCGACACCGCGATAGTCGCTCCTATTACCATCGTAGTTTTTCTTGAGTCGCAAGCCCTAATCGAAGTTGACCGCTTTAGGGAAGTCGTGACTGACTTTTAAAAATGGACACGGTTACACTCCAGAGGGTGATGAAGAGTAACCGATTCACGCGTGCCAAATTTATCCGAGTATTTGCGAAGAATAAAACGGTGAAACTTATTTCCACCCATGAGAGACTGCTGCGCACTTATTGTGAATAAAGACGTGAGCAGTGGAGAAGGGTTCCATTGGATAGCCGTTTATTTTAAAAATAGGGAGCGAATCTACTACTTTAATTCACTGGGTGAGCATCCATGGAATAATGCTATTGTAAAATTTATCGAAAAACTCCAAATTCCACAAATAGTATGGAATCCCTATCGTATCCAGAGTTTGTACAGCAACGTATGTGGGCAGTACTGTTTGTGTTTTCTCATGCATATGGCCCTTGGGAACGAATTTGCAAATTTTTAAAAATTATACGACTTGCATAAACCTGTAAGTAGTGATAAGGTAGTATTCAACCAGATAATAAAGTGGTTCCCGTTTGTAGTGACCCAGTGTGATGTGTGAAGTTTTCATGTGTGTATCTCTCTCTCTCTCTCTCTCTCTCTCTCTCTCTCTATATATATATATATATATATATATATATATATATATATATGTAGCAGATCGACCAGAAATAGACCAACAAATAGACAGACAAATCCTTTCCTTCCACGCTATCATCAAACAGTCTTGGAAAACACACGTGGGCAAAGAATTAAACAATGGAAACGTCTGTTTCTTCCCAAAAGGCGCGAACGCAAGCTTTTCAACAAAAGGACGCGCGGACAAGGCGTCTTAAGATTTTGCGCGAAGTCCTACGTCACAGGAACTACGTATAAAAGTGAGCTTCCACTCACACTCTCTCTCATTCACACAGACACTCGTTTTCTACCTCGTCGAGCAGATCTCATCACGTCAACCGTCCTCCGGCTCCCTGCCGGAGGAGCGGCCTGCTCTTCCTTCAAGGCCTACGATTTATCATCAAGTAAGACCTTCTACAGACCGCCTGCAGAAGCAATCCTTCGAAGCCCAACCAGAATCACTTCGGGCCTACGGTTTACAAGGTCAGCCTTCAAGTTTCTCTACCGTTCCTCGAGATATATTCAGCACCTCACCCCTATGCTTGGCCTAATCCGTGACACGACCAACGCGTGGGCGACCAGCTTCCAGAGGACGATCAACGACACTTCGAGCCTACGGTAATAGGTTCCTCTTCAACCCGCCTTCAACAGAGTTTACATCGTCCCGGTTAAGATAAATACCTCCTATTCTAAGTACTCTTGTGAAGCCTACACTAACCTACCGCCGA
The DNA here is from genome assembly GCA_023014485.1 of Bathynomus jamesi. Taxonomy (NCBI): domain Eukaryota; kingdom Metazoa; phylum Arthropoda; class Malacostraca; order Isopoda; family Cirolanidae; genus Bathynomus; species Bathynomus jamesi. The sequence continues at coordinate 361,772 of JAJOZX010002846.1, forward strand.
ACGGTAGACTATACCCCAAGTGTAATTAAGCGTTCCAACTGACTCTCGTGAAAGAACGCAGTAGGCCTGTTATCCAATTCAAGTGTCATTACAACACCGTAATTCCGCGTATCATCCGTTATTATGTTCAATTCATATATTTATGTGATAACTAAATATTCTCTTGGCGTAATCACTTAACATCACATAATGGTCTTATATATAAATGATATTTGTGTAATCAGTGTCAAGCATTTCAATCCATTATTATTAGGCCGCACCAATTATTCTATGTGCATCCATGCAATCATTTAGCCTACTTAATCAGTGTCATGTTTTCCATTCAATGTACCAAACGCACGTGCATTCTTTATATCATTACTAGGCCCATTCAATCATCTAACCTACTTAATCAGAGTGTCATGTTTTCCATTCAATGTACCAAACGCACGTGCATTCTTTATATCATTTACTAGGCCCATTCATTGTCCCATGTTGCATGCCATTTACATACCATCAATGAGTACATTACTTATTACGTGTCAGTTAAGCTATTAACATTTCATCTTATTAGCTAAGTCTAGGTCATAAGCATAACGTAAAGCTATCAATTAATTACTGTCAATTCTTTGTTATATCACAGTGAATAAATAACGTCTTTATTTTCATAATAAAATACAAAACTATAAGGTGTCTTTTATAACGTTAATATTAATTTGCTTGGGTGTAATCCAAGCTGGTGACCCTCGCTGCCATACCTGTCACTTCCAATACTATGGTTGGCCTACTCAAATAGCTACTTTGCAATCGGTGATACTGTATGACATCATAAATTATTAACCAAGCCTTTCATTAATAAGCAATCAGTCATTGCATCAATTAATCACTAGCATACAATTAAATCATTATCAACTTAAACGGCTAAAACTAGGTCCACTATATATAAAACGCTCCTATTTTTTTCCCAAGATAAAATTGGAATGTAACTAAATTGTAACGACAAATATCTTCAACAATTATTTTAAATTGTAGCAAATATGCACCGTGTGTTGTACAGTTTTTAACCTTATAATGTGTAAATTTATGAAATGTACCATCTAATATTAATCTGTGTAAAGCTTAAAGAAGAGTATTATGTTCTATACCTATTATAAAATGTAATAAAAAACACCAAAATATAACCGACGTTGATTTTTTCCGGGCAATACAGGAAAAACCTTACATTATTTCTGCAATTAATTCGCATTCGATCTGTGGTTCTCTACAGGGCTGGCGATTGTGTTGTAATATTTCTGGTCCTTCACCCTCTTCCACATCATTGGCGCCAAGTTTGATTTCCTCCACGCCTCTTCGGAACGCTTCTGCAAAAGGCTCCATCTCAGCTCCATTGCTTTAAAAAAAAGAACAAATTTTTAGAGGAAAATAAAGTACAGGATGGAATGTCACCATCTACAGTTTTAACATGATACTAAAAATTATACTGCCGTGATTTCTCGAATATTATAGAATTCTTTCCTAAAATTCACCTTCCTCAAAATAAATAATTAGTTCAGTGATTTAGTTGCATAAAAAATGTCGATGACTTTGATATATATATATATATATATATATATATATATATATATATATATATGAAACGCGACTAGATTAGATTCATCCGAAGAAATAAAAAATTAAGCTCTTATGCCTGAAAGGGCTATGTGCGTATATTTTTTTACTCACAATTCAAACTAAAACAGAATTTAAGCGCTTTGACAGAAAACCCGGACATGAAATACCAATATAAAATGTTCCACTTACAACTCGTGTGTAGAACAATGTTGGGAAACCCTAGCGTCCATTGCCACGCTGCGTGATTCCACAAACGCTGTCAACCTCTTGCGATGTAAATAGCTGATGTTTACCTGCAGCTTGAAATAACAGTAGTTCCGATTCAGCTCTGGAGGGCAGAAAAAAATCACTTTTCAGTATGCGTGCATATATATATATATATATATATATATATATATATTCCTGCAAATCACTGCACGAAATATTACTCACATAACATCTCCATCTTCAAAAACGGATGGTGTGATACAGTGGTCTAATCCATTGTTAACGGAACCTGCCCCCTGCCAAAATATAAAAAAACACATTTCAATACACAAAAAACGTCATTTGCGAATAAATTTAACTCTATATAGAAATCGGCGAATACAAAATTATGTCACGAAAAAAAGCAATGTGGAATATGTGAGAAACCACAACTTACGATCTAGTTTTATCACAGTTGATAGAACTCATTGTGGATTAGTAAACAAGGGAGGCGCACACTGGGAAAAAAATGAGTGGTGAACGCGGCCACGGATGGAGATGCTTCTTTTATATGCGGGGAGAAGCGTTCCCTTCACACGACGGACGAGTAAGAGGGATCCTCCCACATTCAGAACGTAGTGTTCTCATTGGGCGTGCTGTGACGGTGGGCATGGCTTGAGCCTGTATGTGATTAATCGCTTCAGGTTTAAACAAAATACTGTGCTTGATTGGTGTTTCGTTCGCTGGTCAGAGATCCTTTAATTTCCATTATATATATATATATATGTGTGTGTGTGTAAAAATGAACAATGAACAATTCCTATATAATCATTATATGGATTCATTGTCTTCATACAGTACTTATTTGTATGGTTTTTATATTTGAATGTTCATTTATACATGAGAAACCAAAATCGCCTGAGCGAGTTTGGATAGAATTTCGACGTTTGCTTTCTATTTTTTTTCATTGTCACAACCATGCGACCTACCGTTTCTATGGTTGAGCAGTATACATGTTTGTGCCATTAGAAGTTCGTTTTGAGAAGCAAATAACCTTTAACTGTGTCTCTCTAATTTATCTCCTTTAATTTCTCCCAATAATGAGTTACACGGTACGTATGGCATAATTTGAATAACTATAACGTCATAAAGTAACTTAATTTCCTTCACGTTTTCCATACCATGAACACTGAATCACGTGTTCAGTATGTGGACACCTTCCGTATTCAATGTATGGTAAATTCTTTAATAATAATAAAAACTTCACTCTCTTTAAGTCATTATTTATATGTTGTTCATCCATACGTCCATATCTTATCTTGACCATTATCCTATATCAATTTTATTAAATATTTGTTTTTACTCGTGTCAGTCTACGAAATGTGTACAAAACTTTATGCATCCGTACCTGTTCGTTCAAATTCATGGAAAAACGTTCGCATGTATTTTTTTTTATTTTCTCTTTTAATTGCGTTCACCCCTCGCAAGATATTCATAAATGCTTATGCAAGTGGTCAAATTCCGCTAACCACAGCAAAAGCGAACGCTTCTGAGATGAAATACCTCCTCTTGCTCTAAATTCGAATTTATAAAATATTATCATGTGTTATGTCATATCCCGTGTGTCATGTTATATATAAATATATACCGTATGTGCCCATGTACTTTGTGTTGTACTAATGACCATATATAAATATGAATCACTGTAAAGACAGAACAAAGCTATAGTTAACTGTTTAATTGTAATTAAATGTAATAATTTAATATAATGTAATTAATGTACTTTAATGAAATTGTAATTAACGATAATAATGAACGTGAATTTATCGATAATTATAATCATAATTGTTGTAAACCAAAATTACAATGTACTCAGTGATATACTTAGATTGTACTCAATGTACTACGAAAATTATGTCGTCCTTTAGAAATGTATACTCTGCGAAAATACGATTATTTTTTATTATTTTATTTTTTATTTTTATTTGGAATCTTTCAAAAAAAAATCTGATCATGTGTTTAAAGGGGGAAGCTTTACCTTCAAACTGCACTCTCCCAAAATTTAGTTTATCTATAAAGCATGTAATTGTAAAATAAAGATTACTTCGACTTTGATTACGAATTCACTCCCTTCTTAGCAGCCTCTCAACGAGAAGGGGGCAGAGGCCCCTTTCCTCCTTAATTTTTTTAGATTCCGGCCTAAGCCATGGTCGAAAGAGATCGAACCTCTACCCCTGTAAATTCAGAACACTACCTGTACATTTTTAGAAGTAAATTACAGTAAAAATTTTTTTTATCTTTTCCTTCGAGTCGTGCTCTCGTCCGAGAACTCAGTCAATAAAGAAAGAGAAAAAAGAAAAGGAAGAATTAATAACAGTCTGTCGACCCTATAGCAAGAGAAAAAATTAGAATGTTGTAGAAGAAAACTATCGCGAGAAATATCCGTTGCTGCCTCCTAACCAGAACCCCCTTCGACTCCGAACCAACCTAGGCCATAGACGGAGGGGTAACAAAAGTGGCGACCATATAGCCAGGATAGAAATTACCCTGAATCAGGATAATTGTGGCGACCCTACTACCAAGATAATAAGACCCACCATTTGGCCGGCGAGTCACGACTTCGTTCGTCACATCCACCCTTGAACCGGTGTGTAACGACTCCAAGTTATCCAAATCTCGTCTCATCTAGAAGAAGTAGCCAGCAAGACACGTCTTCATGACACGTCTTTAAGGATTTCGCCGTAGAAATTTTGTTAAGTATAGAGTTTATTTTTTTTAAGTAATTTGTAACAGTTGAGAAGAGAGTATTATTAACAGTTAATAATGAGTATTAAGTCAGAATTAACAAGAAACACAGTGACCATTTCAGACACCAGTGATACATTTTTTATTAGCAGTTAATTGTCACAGAAGTTAATTGTCACAGAAGTTTATTGTCACAGAAGTTTATTGTCACAGAAGTTTAGTGTCACAGAGTTAATGTCACAGTTATTTTCACTATTATAGTTAGTATAGAATAATTTTATTTTATGTACCAAACATAATATTACTGTACCTTCGCGTACATTCAAGTGAAATATGTTTACATTTCGCATTTTTGTTTAAAAAAAATTTCAAATTATTGAATTGAATTGACTTGCAAATTAAGAAGGAGAGAGTTTATAGAGTTATAGAGATACTTGAAGCAGTTTCAAGTTCCAGTTTCAGTTTTCAGTTTCAGTTGGTTGCATCCAAGAGGGAGAACCAAACCCCAGAAACTTATAGAGATACTTGAAGTAGTTTCGAGTCAGTTTTAGTTGCAAATCCGTTGCAAATCAGTTCCAAGTCAGTTTTAGTTGCAAATAAGTTGCAAATCAGTTTCTAGACATTTACAGTTGGTTGTATCCAAGAGGGACAACCAAAACCCAGGGATTAATAGTCTCCACTTGATAGAGTTCAAGTGCAGTCAATTTCAGTCAGTTTCAGTTTCGAGATACTTGATAGAGTTCAAGTCAGAAGTTTCAGTTTCAGTTGCAAGTCAGTTTCAAGCCAGTTTCAGTTTCAAGTCAGTTTCAGTTTCAAGTCAGTTTCAGTTCCAAGTCAGTTTCAGTTCCAAGTCAGTTTCAGTTTCAAGTCAGTTTCAGTTTCAAGTCAGTTTCAGTTTCAAGACAGTTTCAGTTTAAGTCAGTCAGTCAGTTAGTTTCAAGTCAGTTGTAGTCAGTCCCAAAACAGTTGCATTAGCCCTGTTCAAAAATCAACTTTTTCTTATTTTCATAGGTTTCTGTACTTTTTCCAATGCTTTTTGACCCGAAAAGGCCGAAAATCACAACCATTTTGACCTAGGTTGTTGGGAAGCATTGCCGCATGGAGCTTTAAGTTTTCTGCCTTGAAATCGGCCAAAAGCACCAGTTCCGGGGTCCCTTGAATCATGTTTTGCACTATAACTTTTTATCTAAACAAGATAGAGCAACAAAATAGGCACCGAATTAAAGTGTTTTTAATCCTCTTTCTAACTTATACAATTATGATAGTCTTGGAACAAGAAATGGCACATTGGTACATACAAAGATTTCAGAAATATCACAAAATTCGTTTTCTCACACTCAAGGCAGACAAGGCGCCTTATTCATGACACAAATTTGAGATTAACATTTTGTCACAAGTCTAATCGATCAAGAAGTGAAAGCATTACATGATGATTAATTTCATAATGACATTTACACAGTCAGTTGTTGAGAGTTTGTTTCTTGAAGCTGTCAAAGCGGCGTCTGTTGAACTCCACAGCTTGAAGGAGATAGTCCCTTTGCTTGGCATCTGTTGTTATGACATTTGCAAAGTCGCTCATAATCTTGACACCACGTTCAGCAATGTCATTCACCGCTTTCAGATTCTTAACATAGTCCAACGCTTTTCTGTAGTCCTCATTCTGTGGCCAAGACGTGACAGGTTCCAGAAGCCACTCGGATCCAATGTTCAGTGTGTCCAGCAGGAAATGTGATTCTGGGCCAATGAGATCAACCAGGGTGGTCTTAGCTGTGACTCTCTGGAATAGAGGCTTTCCTGTTCTGAAGCTGTCTGGCTTCTCAGTGGCATGTAACTGGGCAGCAATGTCGTGCTTCAATGTGTCACTCAATCTACTGCTGAACAGGGCAAATGGCACGACTTCCTGCGTCAGGTACCGTTTGTGGTTTTCCATCTTATTAAGTACTGCATCAGCAAGCTCTGGGTCAGTTTTCTTGTACTTCAACATGTCCTGGATTAGACTTAGATCATTCACGGGAGCATCTGCAGCAGACATTGACATCATCCATACAGGAGTGTAGAACAGCGCAAGGAAGGTGTTGAGTCTTTCCAGCTTTGATACAGTGTCTTCGTCGTACTCAAGTTGATCTGCAAACATCAGCATTTTCATGGAGTACAGGTTTCTGGCCATCCATCTGGCCTGATGAATGGCGCCTGGTCGACTGTCAGTTCAGCCATTTCCCTGTAGTCGGCTCTTGGAAGCCTTTCTGCTGTTAGAATGTCTTGGAGTATTTCTTCACTGTTCTTCTTCTTTTCCTTCAGCCATTTGCTGTTGATAGCCAGCATCTTTGGGTTTTCCTTGGACAAGTCCGTCCAAACATCCTTCAAATGCTGAAACCAGGGATTATCTGGCCCCTTTACCTTCCCAAACAGCTTCTCCCAAACTGCTCCTACTAGGATTTCCAGGATGTGATGTCGACAGGCCAGATAAAACACCTTTTTGTTCAGCATTTTCTCTAGCAGTTTGGCAGCTCCTCTGTGAACTCCACTGTTACTGGATGTAGTGTCAAAAACAAGGGCAGTAACATTATCCGTAAGTTCCCATGTCTCCAGTAAATCCATTGAAGCCTCAGCCTGAGCTGTGCCAGAAGAATTGTCGATGACAGGTACTCCCAATAACTTTCCTTCAGTTTATGAAGGTGGACCAGACACTAGCACAGCTAAAGTCTCTGAGGTACTTCCAGGTTCACTGCCCAAGACATCTTTGAGCAACTTTCCATCCCAGTGTAAGGCAGCGTACTGTGGGGGGTTTTCACAAAACTTGGACATGTGACTCTGGCTGATATTATACCTGGACAGCATTCTGTTGCGACGTGTTGTTGAGGTTGAGATGACGAAGTTATCCAGATCAGCCCCTCCAGCTTTCAAGGTGGCAGAAACCATGTTTCCTGAAAAATGATAGATAATTATTATTATTATTATTATTATTATTATGAATTATTATTTATTTATTATTATTATTATTATTATTATTATTATTATTTATTAATTTTATGCTCTTTCATTTGATACCTAATTTGTTGCTCTATCTTGTTTAGATCAAAAGTTAAAGTGCAAAACATAATTCAAGGGACCCCGGAATTGGCGCTTTGGCCTATTTCAAGGCAGAAAATTTAAAGCTCCATGCCGCAATGCTTCCCAACATCCTAGGTCAAAATAGTTGTGATTTCCGGCTTTTTCAGGTCAAAAAGCATGGGAAAATGTACAGAAACCTATGAAAATAAGAAAAAGTTGATTTTTGAACAGGCCTACAGTTGCAGTCAGTCCCAAAACAGTTGTAGTCAGTCCCAAAACAGTTTTAGTCAGTCCCAAAACAGTTGTAGTCAGTTTCATTACAATTGTAGTCAGATTCAAGTCAGTCAGATTCAAGTCAGTCAGATTCAAGTCAGTCAGTTCCAAGTTAATCAGTTTCAAATTAATCAGTTTCAAATTAATCAGTTTCAAATTAATCAGTTTCAAGTTATTCAGTTTCAGTCAGTTTTGAAGTCAATTTGTTTTATTTGAAGTCAGTTTTGAAGTTAGTTTCAAGTTTCAGTTTCAAGTCCAAAGTAGTTCTCAAGTTTCAGTTTCAAGTCCAAAGTAGTTTTCAAGTCCCAAATCAGTTTTCAAGTCCCAAGTCAGTTTTCAAGTCCCAAGTCATTTCAATGCAGTCAATTGAATTCAACTTTTTTTTGTTGTTTAAGAGAATTTAGTTTAAGAGAATTTAGTTTAAGAAAATTTAATTCAACCTTTCTTTTTGTTATAAGAGAAAATTAAATTCAACTTGAATTGACCGGTTTGTGGCTTTAGTTCAACCTTCTTTTTTTTGTGTTAAGAAGGAAATTGACCGATTTGTCTCCTTTTTGCATGCAGTTGTTGCGTATATAAATATATAGGTAAAATCATATATTTTATTATTTGTAACCAAAAGCGTTTTTACAAATGTTTGTAACGATTTTTATAATTATTGTGATTATATGGTGATGATAATAGTTATGTAATAATTAATCGATCATGTCCCGATGACCTCCTTTTTAAATTACTATGCTGAGGAACATGCCGTCCCTCCGTTTTGTTTTACCTCCTTTAATTTTTGTTCTAAGCAGTGTGACAATTAATGTTTTCCTAAAGAGCAAAGTGCTCACGAAAAGACGTATTGTCAACTTCAGACATATCTCCCCGCTTAATCACTCAATTCCCCCGAATGTATTACTCCAAACTTTGTTTTTATTTTATTTTATTTTAACACCCCAACCCCAGTTCAACCTAGTTTCAACCAGAGAAATGGTTCAATCATGGTTAATTCTTCTTTCGCTCCAGTCAAACCACAGTTTAACCATCTGTTTCCTCTCACCCAGTCAGGAAGTTCTCATGAGCAAAGTCAACTAGCCTCCTCCCCTCGGCATCAGCAGGCCTGTCTTCCCAGTTTATGCCGCGACAGTTGAAGTCTCCTAAAACTATACACACCCTGTTCCCTAGCAGGGCTGTATCCTCCTCGAGAAAAAGATGCGGAGGACGCTGATATCTCAATTGCTCTGAAGGCAAAAAATCATTGGAGAAAACGAATGCGCCTCAGACTTGAAATTCACCTTCTCCTCAGATACTGGAACAAAGGTTCAGTTGGTGCTGTGGTTCTTCCAAACGCGGTGATGACCACTGCCCCCACGATGAGCTCCATAACGTGATGGCGACAGCCCAGCTGGAAGAGCGGTTTACCAAGCATGTTCTCCAGCCGGACCACCGCACCCTGCACCCTCCCCGTATTGGAGGAAGTTGTGTCGAAGCACAGTCCAATCACGTTGTTCTCGCATCCCCAGTCTTTGAGAGCACGAAAGGTCGCCTCGGCCTGGGACAGACCGGTGCCGTCAGCAACAGTCGGAACGGCCAGCAACTTTCCTTCTGTGCATTGGGGAGCTCCGGAGATGAGAATCGCCTGGCGGTGCTTCAATGATCCAAGACAGTCCTGGAACGTATGTCATACATGCCAATCCATTATCGTCCACTGGAATATGTCAATCCACTGTCGTCACTGGAACATGTTAATTCACTGTCGTCCACGGTGAGGGCAAAACTGACCTTGATTACTTTACCGTCCCAGTGGAAGACAGCATGCCTCGGAGATACGAAGGATTTCTGCACAGCTGTCGACACTTCACAACGATGTGCCACTCTTCCACGGCGAGACGTGTCCTTCGAGATACTGAATTTGTCCAGGTCTGCGGGCGGATCTGCCGAACGTAGGACTGCCGCCACGACACTTGCCACCTATGTGCGAAATTGAAAAGAAATTGACAAGGATGCGTATGGTTATTATGTGACAAAATAATCACTAAATTTTCCGTCGTTACGTCTATTATATCTTTGTCAAGGAAAGATCATTACTGATATACACACACCTGATTATTGGACCTCCGGAAGCGATCAGCCACTTCAATAACAGCCGGTGCATTGAGGATGCGGTGAGGAAGGCTGATTGATACAGTTGATTCTATCGGCTGTCGGTATGGTGGTTCTAGCTGTGATTCGGAGTTGCTCGATGATCTGCTTTCTATAGATTCATCGTCGCTCTCAGCTTCGGTTCCTAATTTCGTTTTTGAGGTGCCTGGCTCATCATGAGATTGTTGTCTTGAGAGTTATCGTTTTCTCTTGACAACGAACACTTTATCATTCCCACTCATTGTTGCCTGGCGCAGGCCCCGTTGATCCTCATAAAATTTAATATCTTCTTGTTTGTTGTTGTCTGAGAGCAGTCGACTTTTCTGTATCTCTTCAATAGCATCGGGAGCTCCGATGTCCCAGAGCTTGTTCAGATTTTCTGAAAACTTCTCCCTGCCTTTTCTCGCGTCACTGTCTCTCATCTTGCTCTTCTGCAGCGAGCGCCACTCTTCCCACAGTAACTCCAGTTTTCTTTCGCAGTTACGCCTCGTGATCGTCTTTATACGTGCCATGTTCCAAAATGCCAGAACATTGGCCACCGTGTCTTTTACGGCGGCCTTCCTGTCAGTAGTTTCCTGCTTGGCATAGAAGAAGTACTGGAGAACTTGATGGGTGGTTGGCAATTTGGCACCACCGATCGAGGAAGATGGCTGACCAATTAAGAAGACGTCCGTGGCTGACCTTAGAGAAGGTGGTGCTGTTGTTGCTGCTTTCTCTTTTCCGGAATAAGTAACTTTCAGTCTTCCCACTCCTGGTTGTTAACAGTTTATCCATTGTACTAAAGTCTAGACTTATCAAACAAGAATCAATTGACACAGTTGATTTGTAAAAAGCAAACTGTGATTAGTAAAAATATTGGTCATAGACATAGCGTGTGTGTGTAATTGGGATTTTAGGATGCGCCAGCTACTGATGCTATGATTACGTCCATAACGGGGGACAAATACGGTATTTTAAATTTTAATGTTATTTCTAGGTGAGTGTAACTTCTAAACCACTTGTCCGATCAACTTGGTAAGTATCTGAGAGGATTTCTTTCACTGAGAGGATTCAGAAAATATGGTCATTTGATGATTTATCTTTATTCAGTAAAAAATTGTCAATTTGGCCAAATTTCCAAAATTGAAATTTTTAAGGTCGATGCGCGACCCCTAAATATTGATCGATTTTGGTAAAAATGGTGTTAGTGTACTTCCACTGAACCAAATCATGGGAAAAACTTTGACCAGCTATAATTTTTTAAAAAAAGTGAAAAGTGATCCACCCTATTGTTCATCCATACGTCCATATCTTATCTTGACCATTATCCTATATCAATTTTATTAAATATTCGTTTTTACCGGTGTCAGTCTACGAAATGTATAAAAAACTTTATGCATCCGTACCTGTTCGTTCAAAGTCGTGCAAATACGTTCGCATGTATTATTTTTTTATTTTTTCTTTAAAGTGCGTTCACCCCTCGCAAGATATCATAAATGCTTATGCAAGTGGTCAAATTCCGCTAACCACAGCAAAAGCGAACGCTTCTGAGATGAAATACCTCCTCTCGCTCTAAATTCGAATTTATAAAACATTATCATGTGTTATGTTATATCATGTGTGTAATGTTATATATAAATATATACCATATGTGCCCATGTACTTTGTGTTGTACAAATAACCATATATAAATATGAAACACTGTAAAAACAGAACGAAGCTATAGTTAACTGTTTAATTGTAATTAAATGTAATAATTTAATATAATGTAATTAAATGTAATAATTTAATATAATGTAATTAATGTACTTTAATGAAACTGTAATTAACGATAATAATTGAATGTGAATTAATCGATAATTATATTCATAATTGTTGTAAACCAAAATTGCAATGTACTCAGTAATGTACTTAGATTGTACTCAATGTACTACGAAAATTATGTCGCCCTTTAGAAATGATTACTCTGCGAAAATATGATTACTTTTTATTATTTTATTTTTAATTTTTATTTGGAATCTTTCAAAAAAAATCTGATCATGTGTTTAAAGAGGGAAACTTAACCTTCAAACTGCACTCCCCCATAATTTAGATTATCTACAAAGCTTGTAATTGTAAAATAAGGATTACTTCGATTTCGGTTACGATTTCACTACTTTGTTAGCAGCCTCTCAGCGAGGAGGGGGCAGAGGCCCCTTTCCTCCTTAAATTTTTTAGATTCCGGCCTGAGCCATGGTCGAAAGAGGTCGAACCTCTTCCCCTGTATGTTCAGAGCACCACCTGTACATTTTTAGAAGTAAATTACAGTAAAAGAAAGTTTTTTTATCTTTTCCTTCAAGCCTGCTCTCGTCCGAGAATTCAGTCAATAAAGAAAGAGAAAAATGAAAGAGAAGAATTAATAACAGTCTGTCGACCCTATAGCGAGAGAAAAAAATTAGAATGTTATAGAAGAAAATTATCGCGAGTAATATCTGTTGCTGCCTCCTAACCAGAACCCCCGTCGACTCCGAACCAACCCAGGCCATAGGGCATAGACGGAGGGGTTAACTTATATATATATATATATATATATATTATATATATATATATCAGAGTGTTTCGTAACATGTGGACGCACTTTCAGGATGGATTCAGGACCTGAAAACAATGAAAAATATTTATAAATCGTTTTGTTTCCAAGTTATAGCCCGTTTTGTGTTCCAGCAATTCTTTCCGCAAACTGTTTATAAACACTGCTTGCCGACAATATTTCTGAGTGTGCACGAGACTTATTTCATGTATGGCCTTGCCGATTGTAATGTTTCGTACACTCTATGACATACAGGGTGTCCATAAATTATTCACCCCATTATAAGCCTTAATATATTCGTTATTATAGGAGCTATCTTAAAACGGTTTGCGGCAATTAATAATACAACTCAAGAAATTTTTTTCTTTATTCGCAGAACATCCACTAGGGGCACAATGGCGACAGTGAAGGAGAAAGCAATGTGTGTGCTGTGGATGTGGGAAACCAAATCTCCAATTACTGTAGAGAGACGTTTTTGGGAGGAATATCAGAAAACTCCACCAACAAAGCAATCACTCAAGCGATGGCTGAAACAATTTCAAGAAACTGGCAGTGTGCTACATCAGAAAGGAGCTGGAAGGCCTAGTGTGTCTGAAGATAAGATAGCAGGAATTCAGGAGGCGTTTATCCGAAGTCCTACAAAATCCATCCGCCGAGCAAGCCGAGAACTGCAAATACCGCGTTCAACAGTGCATAAAGTGGTTCACAAGAGGTTGAAACTTTATGCCTACAAATTGCAAACCTTGCAGAAACTTCTACCAAATGACAAACCCAAATGGGTACAGTTTGCTGTTGACATTCTTGACCGTATTGATGAAGATGAGCATTTTTTGAACAATGTCGTTTTCAGTGATGAAGCGACATTCCATCTGTCTGGTAAAGTCAACAGACACAATTGCCGTATATGGGGATCAGAAAATCCGCATGAATTTATTGAACACGAAAGCAACAGTCCCAAGATAAACGTTTGGTGTGCTCTCTCCCATAACCGTGTGATTGGACCATTTTTCTTCCATGAGAACACTGTGAAGGCTACAAATTACCTAGATATGCTTGAATGGTATGCTGCACCTCAGCTTGAGGATATGCAGCCCCATGTGTTCTTTCAGCAAGATGGGGCACCGCCACACTGGGGATTAGAAGTGCGGAGGTTCCTCAATGAAAAGGTCCCTTCTCGTTGGATCGGGCGAGATGGCCCTATTCCATGGCCTCCTCGTTCCCCGGATATCACGCCTCTGGATTTCTTTTTATGGGGCTACACAAAGGACAGAGTGTATGCAAAGAAGGTTAATAACATCACAGAATTAAGACACCGGATTGAAGAGACATTAGTTTCCCTCACACAAGACATGCTTCTTAATGTTTGGAATGAAATCATCTATCGCCTTGATGTTCTGCGTGCTATCAATGGGGCTCACGTGGAGGTTTACTGAATTAAAACAAAAATTTCTTGAGTTATGTTATTAATTGCCCGAAACCGTTTTAAGATAGCTCCTATAATAACGAATTTATTAAGGCTTATAATGGGGTGAATAATTTATGGACACCCTCTATTTCAATATCGTTGAGTGTAGAGCCATCAGTCAGTCAGAGATGCATCGCGGTGTTTCACTGTTCGTATTCCTAACTTCTTACTGTGAAGAGTGCAGTCCAGTGATAAAAAAACCTTAAAAGTTTTTGCGCTATTCAGTGATAGTGTGTATTTGAAGTGAGAATGGAGGCTTACTCAAACAGAGAAATGGCAGACATGCATCTCATGTATGCAGTTGCCGAGTGTAACGTGGCCGCAGCAAGACGTCTGTATGCAGAAAAGTTTCTGAATCGCCGTCTGCCAGATAAGAAGACCTTTTAGAGAATGATCCCAGGTTCGATTCCTAGGAGGTGCCTCGTTTTTTCATTTGTTCGTTCTTTCTCCTCATCTTGTGCGGACGCTCTTGTACACAAGCGTCGTTCTTTACATTAATTATCCTATGTGTTGTTTGCAGTTAAATTGTATACAGTATATGTACGGCATGAGAAGGTGCCCGTTCAGGGTATTCGATTCCGTTCGTATGTAGGAGAATTACAACTTCTGACTGATCGGGGACCTTGGTGTAGTGGTTAGCATGTCCGACCGGCAATTGGATGATCTCGGGTTCGATTCTTGGGAGGTGCCTCGTTTTTATCATTTCTTCGTTCTTTCTCCTCATCTTGTGCAGACGCTCTTCTACACAAGCGTCGTTCTTTACATATATATATATATATATATTATATATATTTGAGAGAGAGAGAGAGAGAGATTAATATCTATTCAGCAAAATTGAATAACGAATCCGAGATTTTTTAAAATTGAAAAATAATAATAATAATAATATTATTAATAATAATTACTCTCTCACGTGTCCAGCCACAACAAAATATAAATATATAATTTAAATAAACTTTTTGTATGTAAAGTACATACATAAGTCGTGATATGATTTTCTTATATATATATATATATATATGCACTAGAATCACAAAATAACACGTGACCTTATTAATAAGCAAACAACCACAAGGAAAAGGAAACACAAAGTCCGAGCGCTTTCGTGATATATTCACATTATCAAGGAGGAACAGATAATGTGAATATATCACGAAAGCGCTCGGACTTTGTGTTTCCTTTTCCTTGTGGTTGTTTGCTTATATATATATATATATATATATATATATATATATACACAAACTCAGAATGCTTCCCTGAGAAAATTACATGTTAAACACAGACCGTGCCTGGAACAAGGAACTCTTCTGGGAAAATTAAATCCACTATAGTCCGAATAAGTAATGGTAAATGACAAATACCATAGTTTTTCTTTTTCATGATGTTAGCCCGACGTGGGCAACGGGTCTCTCGCAAAGAGATCCCATAAATATAGCTTCCCTCACCAGCTATCTGCAAAGCAGACAGGATCCAGCTTTGGGACATGGATCTAGGGTTTAAAGCAAGCCTAGACCCCCTACATTCAGAACCTCTATATAAGTAAAAGACTCGTTGCATTCACGTCGGATTGAATAAATCAAAGAAAAAGGGGGTAACTATTGTATTTTTAGCCAAAAAAACCAAAACTTAAACCTCAACCGGACATTGAGCGTCCACTTTTCAAGGCACGTAACACGTCCGTTTAATATACACAAACTCAGAATGGTTCCCTGAGAAAATTATATGTTAAACACAGACCGTGCATGGAACAAGGAACTCTTCTGGGAAAATTAAATCCACTATAGTCCGAATAAGTAATGGTAAATGACAAATACCATAGTTTTTCTTTTTCATGATGTTAGCCCGACGTGGCAACGGGTCTCTCGCAAAGAGATCCCATAAATATAGCTTCCCTCACCAGCTATCTGCAAAGCAGACAGGATCCAGCTTTGGGACATGGATCTAGGGTTTAAAGCAAGCCTAGACCCCCTACATTCAGAACCTCTATATAAGTAAAAGACTCGTTGCATTCACGTCGGATTGAATAAATCAAAGAAAAAGGGGGTAACTATTGTATTTTTAGCCAAAAAAACCAAAACTTAAACCTCAACCGGGACATTGAGCGTCCACTTTTCAAGGCACGTAACACGTCCGTTTAATATACACAAACTCAGAATGGTTCTCTGAGAAAATTATATGTTAAACACAGACCGTGCATGGAACAAGGAACTCTTCTGGGAAAATTAAATCCACTATAGTCCGAATAAGTAATGGTAAATGACAAATACCATAGTTTTTCTTTTTCATGATGTTAGCCCGACGTGGGCAACGGGTCTCTCGCAAAGAGATCCCATAAATATAGCTTCCCTCACCAGCTATCTGCAAAGCAGACAGGATCCAGCTTTGGGACATGGATCTAGGGTTTAAAGCAAGCCTAGACCCCCTACATTCAGAACCTCTATATAAGTAAAAGACTCGTTGTATATTAAACGGACGTGTTACGTGCCTTGAAAAGTGGACGCTCAATGTCCCGGTTGAGGTTTAAGTTTTGGTTTTTTTGGTTAAAAATACAATAGTTACCCCCTTCTTCTTTGATTTATTGAATCCGACGTGAATGCAACGAGTCTTTTACTTATATAGAGGTTCTGAATGTAGGGGGTCTAGGCTTGCTTTAAACCCTAGATCCATGTCCCAAAACTGGATCCTGTCTGCTTTGCAGATAGCTGGTGAGGGAAGCTATATTTATGGGATCTCTTTGCGAGAGACCCGTTGGCCACGTCGGGCTAACATCATGAAAAAGAAAAACTATGGTATTTGTCATTTACCATTACTTATTCGGACTATAGTGGATTTAATTTTCCCAGAAGAGTTCCTTGTTCCATGCACGGTCTGTGTTTAACATATAATTTTCTCAGGGAACCATTCTGAGTTTGTGTATATTAAACGGACGTGTTACGTGCCTTGAAAAGTGGACGCTCAATGTCCCGGTTGAGGTTTAAGTTTTGGTTTTTTTGGCTAAAAATACAATAGTTACCCCCTTTTTCTTTGATTTATTCAATCCGACGTGAATGCAACGAGTCTTTTACTTATATAGAGGTTCTGAATGTAGGGGGTCTAGGCTTGCTTTAAACCCTAGATCCATGTCCCAAAGCTGGATCCTGTCTGCTTTGCAGATAGCTGGTGAGGGAAGCTATATTTATGGGATCTCTTTGCGAGAGACCCGTTGCCCACGTCGGGCTAACATCATGAAAAAGAAAATCTATGGTATTTGTCATTTACCATTACTTATTCGGACTATAGTGGATTTAATTTCCCAGAAGAGTTCCTTGTTCCATGCACGGTCTGTGTTAAACATATATATATATATATATTATATATATATATATATATATATATATATATATATATATAAGTTTAAATAGCGTGATTTTTTTATTTACATGTTTTTGAATCTTATAATTACAACGATAATTTGTCATTCGGTCAGAACTTGTTTGAAGAGACCTGATAGCATAAGCGAACAAAACATAATTCTTGAAGACAAAAAATTATGAAGCATATAAAAAGGACAATATTGACTATATATATATACGCAGAGACATTTCACAGCCAAGACTGTTGGCTGCAAAGAACTCAACTACTGGGAAAGACTACCTAAACTAAATCTGTACTCCCTGGAAAGAAGAACAGAGAGGTACACCATAATCTACATCTGGAAAATGATCGAAAAACTGGTACCAAACCTCAAACTAAACCCAATTACCATCCAAACAACGCTGGGAAATAGGAAAGGCCGAATGCGTGGTGTTCCCAGATTAAAGGCCCGACAAGGGACCTCCTCAACTCTAAAAGAAAATAGCGTGGTTGTCAGGGGGCCAAGAATTTTCAAACATCTTCCAAAGGACCTCAGAAACATTACAGCGTTGAAAGTTGAAATCTTCGAGAGAAGACTAGATGCCTGGCTCAGTACGGTACTAGATGAGCCGGGTGTATCTGGCTATGTACGGTGGAGAGCTCAAGAGAGCAACTGGCTCCTCCACCAAGCCAGGACTAGAGGCGGGGCCACCAGCTTGACCTTCCTGTGAGTAAAATACCGACGCACGGAACCCTAAGAAGGTTAACAAGGTTATACTGTTTTGCTGGTGTGATGGTTACATGTGTTTCGATCGAAGTCTGAATGAAAGCGGTATTACAGTAAAAATCCTGCAGTTAATCAGTTTTAAACGGTGCCGATATTGCGAGTTAATTGTTAGTGCATAGTGTTATTTCTTTTTAAAAAGTAAAAATCGCGGCATATAAAAGAAAGTAAATAAGAACGAAGCAAATTAATCAATACAGCATTTTTTCGAGTGTTTCTTTGTGAAGAAAATTGGCTGCCTATTGAAATTCCTACAAATACCCCTCCATTGTACCTCGCAGCCACAGTCGCGAGCACCAATCAGTGAGAAGAATACAGTGTGCCACATCCCCATCCCCCTGGAATAACGGAGAACTTTCCCTCACTCAGCTTGAGTCAACCCCCACCCAATACTTCCCATAATACCATTTCTTAGTCAATTTTGTGCACCATTTTTGTGCGGCTACCCTCCATCAGTAACATGGAAATGGTAAATAAATTCCTGCAGCTCTGTAGTATCTGTAATGATGCAACAGATGAGACAAAGGCGATGAGGTGCGATTTTTCTTAGTTGCTTTTTGATTTTAGATGCCTAGAATGGGAAGATGAAAAAATCTCCCTTATAACGAACGCGAAGCGACTTAATAAGATAAAAATTTTCTGCGAAAACTACATGACCGAAATAAACTCTTTTACAGTATTTAAAGCAGAAAGAGACTACGAGAAGAAAATGAAAGGAGAAAGTAGAAATAAAGAACAGAGGAAAACAGAAGAAACGAAGAAAGGCGAAGTAGAAAAAAATCAAATACTGTCACACAACGAGGCCGAAACCATGCAGTCGAAAGAGAGTATAAAGACAACAGATAGTATAAGTGCAACGAAGGACATTAACACAAACCGCACAAATAGGAAAAGATAAGAGGGCAATCAAGAAAACGGAGTGAAACTGTCCCCCAATAAGGAGCAAAAAACAAATGCCACGAGTACATATGGGGAAGGAATTATATGCAGATATTATATAAAAGATAATTGCAGATTTAAAATAGGACAATGTATAAGGTTGTAACATATATTCTGCTCGATTTTTTAGTTCATTCAGAACAAAAATTAAAGGACTTATAAGGAGAAATTTACTCGAATTTTTAGTTTATTCACAACAAAAATTAAATGACATAATGACAAATTAATCATCAATATAATTCCCTTCTTTTTCTATAACTCCCTCCCACCCGTAGAAAAGTTTTTTTATGCCACGTTCGAAGAAATTCCTTGGTTTCGAGTTAAAAAGAGCGATCACTTCGTTTTCGATAGCTTCCCTGGATTGCAACTTTTGTCCATCTAGGTGGTGTTGCAGACTTCTGAATAAATGGTAGTCTGAAGGTGCGATGTCGGAATAATAAGGTTGATGAGGCATTTTTTCCCAACCAAATGCTTCCAATTGGGCAGTGGTGATTCGAGCAGTGTGAGGGCGCGCGTTATCCTGGTGCAATAGAACACCTCTGCGATTAATTAATGCAGGACGTTTTTCTTCTAATGCCAGCTTCAATCGTTGGAGTTGTTGGCAGTAGACTTCAGCTGTGATTGTTTGGTTATCTGGCAGAAGCTCAAAGTGAATAATTCCTTGCATATCCAACCAAACGCATAGCAAAATTTTCTTTGGATGGGGTCCATTCCTTAGCTGAAGTTCAGGCTTTGTTTCACAGCTAAGCCAATGCTGTCGACGCTTAATATTGTTATAGAGGACCCATTTTTCATCCCCAATGAAGATCCGATTCAAAAACGGTGCCCACAGTTGCTGAGAATGCAGTAATGTGCAAATATCGATTCGATGTTGAAGATTCGCTTGTGACAAATCATGCGGAACCCATTTTCCAACCTTCACTACTTTTCCTAACAGCTTCAAATGACGATGAATGGTCATATGCCTAACGCCGAGTTGCAGGCCAAGTTCTCTTACAGTTACCGTTGGGTTTTCCTCCACTGTTGCTTTCAGCAACTCTTCATCTAACTCATTTGGTCGTCCTGTTCGTTGATAATCTTTCAGACTGAAGTCTCCATTTCTGAACTTCTCAAACCATCTGCTACACATCCATTCGCTCACAACATCATTTCCATAAACTCTTTGAATGTTTTTTGCGGATTCAGTAGCGTTAGATCCTCTTTGAAACTCATACAGCATCACATATCGAATATGCTCTTTCGTGGGCTGCATGTTTTTTCAATTACTGTAATATCGTAGGGGTGGCGTTGTAACTGTATGAAAAACACCAGAGAAAATATTCATTAACCTAATCTTACACTAGCCTAAGCCTACACTAGCCTAAGTTATTCTGTATCGTGATAAAACCTGTGCGAACCTGTCGCCGCGTGTATTTTGCAACATTTCTAAAACTATTTCGCATTATCTTCAAGTTATTCTATTATCTATCGTCCGTTTTCTAATCGAGCAGAATTTATGTTACAACCTGATATATATGAACATCCCCCAGTATGCAAGTTCTTCTATAATAATGATCATTGTAAATTTGGAGACAGATGCCAATTCTACCACCCGGACGTCTGCAGGACTTATGCAAAATATGGAACCTGCAAATACGGGAAAAACAAAATGCTATTATCAACATCTCCCGACGGACCCAAAGAACAAAGGATAACGTTTAAATGACAATAGGAATAACAATAACAAGAGGAACACAATAAGCGAGCAAAAAAAATTTTCAACATTGCAGGCACGATACGGCTGCAAAATGTCATCCAACGCATGCAGTTGACACAGGTGGAAACCCCCGAGCCAAACCGCTTCCGGGCAAGAAGTTAACAGAACAGGTAGGCGGAATCAGATCTTTCTCGGAGGACCATAGGGCAACGAAACAAGCGATACCGAAGGAAGACGAACTTAAAATGCACAAGGGGCAACGAAAAATAAAGAACATAAATAAGGGGTCACGCGTCTTAAGATACCTAAGCGCTACCACAGGCGAAAACGTGTTTTTGATGGATATCACTATTTTCACCCTTCCTCTATCGCGGGGTTTGGGTTATAATGACCTTACGACACTAGAAGTATGGTTGAAAACCTTATGAAGCGAACTACTTTTTTCACCTCTATCGCCAGCAGCCAAAAGTTCGCCCAAAGTTCGGCATAATAAGAAAATAAAAAAATTAAAAAATATATATATATAAAATATAAAAATATGAAAATCTATTCCAAAAATTCATCAACATCTTCATTAGCGTACTTAGAACTCTAATTTAGCAAAAAATGAACGTTCAAGCTCAATTAATAACAAAGATACTATTGCGAGAATATTGCTGAACTTTGGAGGCGATTTCTGGCGCATTTTAATTTTGGCGCCTAGGTACCTTAAGACGCGTGACCCCTCAAATATTGTCCTGGCTAATATTCAAGATAATAAGACCGAACCAATCACTCAACAAAGTTTCGTACCTGAATGGATTTATGGACGAAACAAGAGCAGACATCGTATGCTTTACGGAAAATAAAAAATAGAAAATAGAAAATAGAAAAAAAATAGAAAAAAGAAAAACTAAACGTGATACTGATAGTCATCTCTAGACCTCCAAACATCCCAACCGAAAAATTCTCGGAGGCCATTGAGGACATCAGAAAGCTAATGAAGGCCATAAACCTTCCATCCCCCATTCGTCAGCCAGACTCTGTCATTCGTCAGCCAGACTCTGTATTCATTCGTCAGCCAGACTCTGTACTGAACGGACGCATTTCCTGAGCTCTCTGATATTGCATCTACTTTTGTATATTGCTAAGATTTTTACTTTTGGAAAGTTTTGAATTTTATATACTTGCGTTTATATTCACATTGTTATAGTTAAGTAATTGAATATTAGTGGATTTAGCGATTTAGAAGTTTTCAAGCGTGCCGGCTTAATTTAATTTGAACTTGTGACGGTTATAAACTAATTTTTAACTGCGCGATGCCGTCGTAGAAAGCGTCGTGTGTTAGGTGTAGGGTAAACCGGTGGTATTTGGAATTTAAAGATTATAACGGCGGTCCTGTGGCGATTACCGAGAGATCAGTTTATTTCTTTTGCGAGTTAATGGAGGAATTAGTTGACATAAAACGCAGTGTACGTGAGGTAACGGAAAATCTTGCAACGCTTGATGAGGGCAGGGGTAGGGCTACGGTTGACGGAAGCCGAACCAATACTAACGTTGAAGACGTTAGTAATTTGAAGGGTGAGGTGCGTAACCTAGTTTCTAGTTTAGGTAGCTTGTAGGGAAGGTTGGATAGAGTTGAGGAAGGGGTTAAGGTTGGTCCGAGAGTAGTAGATGGGGAGGGATTTAGAGAAGTTAAGGGTGGAGCTAGGCCGTGTACGTTAGGTGATAGGAATCCCCCTCCTATCGAGGTTTCAAACCCTTTCGCACATTTGGAAAGGGACGTGAATGAGGGGGAAACTATTTTAATTGGGGACTCTTTAGTGCGCCACATGGACAAAGAGTTCGTTGAACGGCATCCAACCAAGAGGAGGAGGGTCTGTCTCCCAGGGCAAGGGTTGACAGAGTTAGAGACGAAGTGGATAGGATTGATGTTGCCTCCCGTCACTCGATATTGGTGACTATACGAGAGTGCCTGACCTTTTGGAGAGATATATTGGGTGGTTAATTAGGTCCCTGAAGGCGAGGTCAGATAGGTCTTTAGTTCTAGGTATTACCCCTAGGCACGGTTTGGGTCTTCGGATTACGTCAAAAACAATATTTTTGAATAATAAATTAGAAGAGATTTGTGCTGAGGAAAATGTACCCTTCGTAAAGCTGTGGTCCGAATTCAGTGATCCAAGCCTTTTTATAAAAGATGGGGTGCATTTCAATGAAATAGGTAATGCTAGGCTAGGTAGGTAAATAGACGAAAACGTGCGAAAGCTGTATAGGTCGAAGCCTTCTCTAAACGTTGTGGGTCCGGGGAACGCGGGCCCGACGCGAAAAATAGTTCAAAACGCCCGCCCGTAGTAAAAAATAACTTAAACGTCTTTTATTGTAACGCGCGTAGTATTAGAAATAAATTAAACGAATTTAAGGTGATAATTTATTCCGGCAACTATGATATAGTTGCTATCACTGAAACATGGTTAAATACCGTGACTCGGGACTTGTTGGGGGAACTTGATATACCGGTTTTTAAACTCTTTAATAATCATAGGTTACATAGGTTTGGTGGCGGCGTTTTGCTGTACATTCGTAATTCCCTTAGGGCTATCGAGGTTAAGATAGATTTTCGGGCAGCAATTAATGCGATATACGTTGAAGTTAGGGCGCGTAGTATTAGTTTTAATTTTGTTGTTTATAGACCTCCCGTTCAACCCTTCGACACCGATACTAGATTTTAATCACTTCTTGGTAACTTATTGACAATCGGAATAGTATAATTGTCGGAGACTTTAACTGCCCTAATGTTAATTACGAGACTTTTACAGGTAATGAAGAGGGTTTGAGATTGATTGTGTTCATGGAGGATAATTTTTTACGACAGATAGTTACCGAACCAACGCGCGGTGACAATATTTTAGATTTGGTGATGAAGAACGGCGAAAATATAGTCGATAGTTTAGACGTAGGCGAGAGTCTAGGATGTAGTGATCATCAAATTCTTAGGTTTAAGTTATCGATAGAAAACACTAAGGATAGTAACGTAATAGAAGTCCCTGATTTTCGTAGGGCTAATTTTGATAGTTTTGCGGATAGGATGAGAGTAGTGGACTGGGATAACTTATTTATGGGTAATGACACAAATTTGCATTGGGAGGCGTTTAAAGAAAGTTTTATGAATATTGAAAGGGAGTTTATTCCTCGTAGGCCCAAGTGGTGGACTAGGGAAATAGGCGAGTTTATAAACGAGCGTAACAGAGCGTATAGACTTAATAAGCGCAATGGCACGGCAGCTAACTTTAATAGATATATCGAGCTTAGACGTCAGGTTAAAAGATCAGTTAGGAATGCTAAGCGTAATTTAGAGATACTTATAGCTGCGGATAGTAAACATAATCCAAAAAAGTTTTTTGAATACGTCAATAATCATAAGCCGATAAAAGATAACATAGGCCCTCTGGTGGATGTTAACGGCGCTTTGGCTTCTGACGCTCAGGCGATGGCGGGTATTTTCAATAACTTTTTTGCGACAGTTTTTACCTGTAGAAGACGTAAATAATGTCCCCGACGTGGACGATATCGTTTCATTTAGTAGCGAGACTATTTTGGATGAAATAACTGTTTACGAGGGTGAGATTGCGCATTATATCGATAGTCTAAAAGTTAGCAAGGCTCCAGGCCCTAACGCTTTTTATCCCAGACATTTCAAAGATTTGAAAGACGTTATCGTAGGCCCCTTAACGAAGATTTTTAATCAGTCAATCGAAACGGGGATTATTCCTGAAGACTTCAAATTAGCTGACGTCACGCCTATTTTTAAAAATGGCGACCGCACGGTACCTAGTAATTATAAGCCCATTAGCTTAACGTCAATTGTAGGTAAACTTTTGGAATCCGTAGTTAGGGATCGTATCATCGATCACTTAGTAGAGATTTGATTAATAGTAGTCAGCATGGGTTTCGACGCCATAGATCTTGTTTAACCAATTTGTTAGAATTTTATAACGAAATAGTGCGCGAATACGATAGGCATAGAAGATTAATTGCGAAGGTTAAAGCGCACGGTATACCTGGTCAGGTAGCTAACTGGTTACAGGAATGGCTTCGTGCTAGGAGACAGGGTCGTTGTTAATGGTAGTGAATCGGGGTGGTTGGATGTAGGTAGCGGTGTCCCACAGGGTTCAGTGTTAGGCCCATTGCTATTCGTAATTTACATTAACGACATAGATGTAGGATTGACTAGTAACCCTCTACCACCCAATTTTTTTTTTTTTACAAAAAAAAATTTCTTTACATATTTTTGGAGTTGTATGGGGTCTTTAAAACTTAATAGACATTTATTTGTTTCAAATTCGACATTATAAGCGAAAATATATTAATGGACGAATTCGTCAACTTGGGAAAGTGATCAACATTTTAATGAGAAGTCATTTGATACTGGTTTCAGAAAAAAGAAAGAAATCAAGAGGTTATATGAAATGAAAAACATCTGAAGGTATTGCAACTTTATTAACACATCTTAGAGTAACTAATTAATTTTTCTCGAATTACATTACCTAATTAATATTATTCCATGTATACTGGGCCTATGTCAAAACTTTCAGTTGGTATGAAAATCTCTGAAACAATTATTTGTTATGTTCAAGCACAAGTTTCCATTACATTTTGAACATAAGACATTGGTTTTTCCCTTGCACCCAGCTTTTTTGCATATTCTTCTAATGTCCTGTATGGAAGGCATATGGCCAACATTATCAAGTCTTATCGACTTTTCTGGGAGTGCTTGCCAAGGCCTTCCCTTTTTGCATTTTTGCTCGTTACTTCTACCCTCCAAAGAAGGTCTTCCTCTTTTGATTCCCCCTACTGTTTTGCCTTCTTTCATCAGGGCGAATGCTACTCTAAGTTTGAATTGGGCAAGTGGAAGTATTTCAGATTTTGGTAACTGGAGATTATTTGCATCTCGCCTGTAGAGCAACCAACTGTTGACAGTTACCATGTCAATCATGTGGAAGATACGTTTATGATAATATTTCTTTGATCTTATGTCTATTCTATAAATTGATATTAGACAATCAGCTAAATCAACCCCTCCCATTGATTTGTTGTAAAGCTGTACTATGTTTGGACATTGAATGTCAATTTTGTGTTTCTCTTTATTGGCATATCGGGACACAGTTGTCAAAGGATTTACCTTAGCAAATGTTGATAACATATTTACAGTCTTATTATCATACCATTTAACATATGTTACTTCAACTTCCCCACCTACAGACTTTCGTTCTTCATAGGAACCTCTTCCTTTCTTTATGAGATCTTTATCAGCATCTTTTCCCTTTTTTATGCCTGTTATGCGAGGCACACGCACTGTCCCACAACACCAAATACCTCTTCCAGCAAGATGACGCATCAATGGAACAGAGGTAAACCAATTATCAAAATATAATAAATGGTTGATGTTGGAAGGAATTGTTTGAGCTAAGTGAAGAACTATGTTTGAACTTGCTTTTAGATCAGGCACCGTGGGATCATTGACAGGTTGAATCTTTCCTGTATATGGTATAAAGTCATATGTCATTCCTTTACTGTCAGCAAGAACAAAAATCTTATACTTATGTGGCTTACTGGGTATGTATTGTCTTATCCCACTATTGCCCTTGAATGGTACAAGCTGTTCATCTATACACAAGTTTTGTATCATAGGAATTTGCCTAAATTTTTCTCTTAGATGGTCAACCATTGGACGCACTTTGAAAAGCTTATCATTATTATTACCATTTGAATCCAAGGTTGAGTTATCTACCATATGTAGTTTTGATTTGATAGCTTCCCATCGATTACGACTCATAATATCTGCTACAATATCCCTAAGAGGACCTAACTGATTGCACCAATGCATCCTAGTACTAGGCAACTTACTAATAGAGAAATATAAACAAATACCTAACCATTGCTCCAGTTCATTTTGATCTATGTTGAGAGGCTTATTAGGATTTGTTTGCACTGAATACAAATTACTTTGTGTAACCAAAACATTTAGCAACTCATCTGTAAAGAAGCTGCGAAAGTATTCAATTGGTTGACGGAGATCATCAGAAAATACATGCTCTGGGCCTAAATATTCATGAATAGTGGTAGAATCAGTTGGACTGCCTTGTCGCCATGACACACGGGAAGCAGTTGAAGAAGTGGTTGCTCTTCTTCTGACTCATCTTCCAGAGAATCTTCTTCCACAGAGGTCCGGTCTATTGTAATGTCCACCATGCCTTCAAGATTGATGTATATAATGAGAAAAAGCACAATTGTAGAAGTTATTTGCCAATGAATATCTAAATTTAGCATCTTCTATCTGATTGTGTAGGATTATAATCCAAAATACAGCCTACCTTCATCATTATTTCGTTCAGGAGCATAGTCTGGATCGACCACAGAATCATCATCATCATCAAGATCACCGTCAGAGTTATTAAAAGCTTGTGCTTCAACTTCTTGAACATGTCTTCTCCGTTGATGCCTCGGAATTGATCCTCCATAAAACTCTGACAATGAAATAGCAATGAAAGAAAATTAAAATTCATATACCGGTATACAGTATTTATCTTCAAATATATTATCAAGAAAGTCAAGTCTCATTAGCATACAAAACTACACTGATGATTAGCCTACGGTATAGTAGGACTAAAATGGAAAAAAAGGCAAGCAGTTTATGCGCTCAGTGAGGGTCAGTGAGACTTGTGAGTGCTATATAAATCTATTTATTATTAATATTTATCAATCAGGCTTGGTATAGTATTCTCTAAAAACGCCAACATATTGATGCAAACTGTTTTTGTTGAGACAAATTGTAACTACACTATGCAACAAAATACATTGATAGAAAAATTAATTTTAGCCTAGATCATCCAATCACTCCTTCCATTCCTTGCTTGCAGTCAAGAGCATAATCACTATATATCTCAGATGATAAAATTGGGCCTTATGTAATCTGGGATGGGTGTAAATTTTTATTGATTCAGGAATTTTCATAACTGCAGAGCCCATATGGACGAATTCGTCCATAATATATATATTGCAAACACTCTTTACAAAATAATTTCACTGCTATTTTCAACACTCGCTATCAATAACATACATTTTGTTTACATGTATAAGTTTTTTCAAAGTAATTACATACCTTGTATAGTGTCCATCGTTTTCCAAACACGAGGCTACACAAGAGAAAAAAAACACACGTGCGTCATCATCTCAAAGTGGCGAAACTCTAAGTCAAGACCGGAAAATCATCGAATGGAAAACGCTAGAATTGCACTGTTGACGTCATTACTGGATGGAATCGTCTGCTTGGGAACTGAGCAATGTATTTACGAGTATTACGCCTAATTAAATTAGTGGACGAATTCTTCCACGTGGGCGGTAGAGGGGTAACGTGTCAAAATTCGCGGACAGATGCAGATGCAATTTAACGCGGCAGATGCAATTTAACGCGGCAGATGCAATTTAACGTAGACAAATGTAAAGTTTTGCATGTAGGTTCTCGTAACAATAATTACACGTACACGATGGATGATAGAGAGTTAGCGAGCGTTGACGAAGAAGTAGATTTAGGCGTAAGCGTATCTAAGGATTTAAAAGTTAGGAACCAGTGCCCGGAGTCTTGCGCAAAAGCTAATAGGATGTTAGGCTTCATAGCGCGTAATTTCGAATTTAAATCGAAGGATATTATATTGTCCCTTTGCAAGTCCCTAGTCAGGCCTCATTTAGAATATGCCGTTCAGTTTTGGTGCCCGTATTTGAGTGAGGATATTGATAGGTTAGAAAGGGTTCAGTGTCGTGCCACGAAACTAATTCCGTCATTGCGTAAAAAGCCTTATGAAAATAGGATTAAAGAGTTAGACTTGCATTCACTCGAAACTAGGAGATTAACGGGGGAGCTTATTGAAGTTTTCAAAATCGTTAAGAACATCGATAACATAAATTTTGACAAACTGTTCACTTTCGATAATAGCAGTACTCGTAATAACGGATTTAAGTTGCGTGGCAGACGTTTCATTACTAATATCGCTAAAAACTTCTTTACGTTTAAAGAAATTGATAAATGGAATAATCTTCCCGCGCCCGTCGTGAACTCTACCAGCGTTAATGTGTTTAAGAATCGTTTAGATAGGCATTTTAAAAATATTAACGTTGTTTAAAATAAAAAAAAATTAGTAACAGGAGCTCTGGTGGTGGTGTTCGAGGATGAGTCTGTTGACGATTAATGCCAGCTTGTGACATGCCAGCTTGTGATGCCAGCAATAAAAAAAAAAAAAATTAGACTAACATGAACGTAGATGTAGCTCGTAGAGTAAACTAACCCACTTTTTGTTTAACTTTACCTACTTTTTATTTTTTCTTATCCTCTCCTTACTTGCATGTCTGTAGTTTGCATGGTATGACAGTGAGTTAAGACTGTGTTTGCATGGTTTGTAAGCGTTCTTGTTTTACTTCTTTTCATCTTTCACCCCTTTCCTATTCTCTCCAACTATTTTTCTGACTTGTCGGCAGTGGCCGGCGGATGATGATGGTGTCTTTTTCTCTTTTTCTGAATGAATGTTAACCCATGAGTGATAGGTGTTGCTACTTACTTAACCCCTTATTCTCTTCTCTTCTCTTAACCCCCTACTCTTCCTTTCTCTCGGGCTAACCTTAGAGTGGATCTTAGGGTCTCTGTTAGCCTTAGCTTCTGTAGATCTGTAGATCTGTAGATGATATATATTAATGTAGTGGTAAAAATACTTAAGATTGTCCATGATGACAAGATTTACATTTTCAGCCGTAGGGTACGAGTAATCGGTATGGTGTAATATGATATAATACCGCTTATCACACCACTCATCCACAAGATTCACTACCCATAACTGTTGTTTATCTTCTGAGCGTGTTGCTTCTTCTACCACGCGTATATGTGAGCCTTTATAAAGCTTAGTTCTATGACATACTTTAGTATATCGTCTATACTGCGAAATCCTACAACCCCCTCGCTAGAATATCCATAGAATATTTGAATAGCCTGACCCTTCCCACGATTCAATGCAGCCTTAAAAGAGGCAAAGGAGGCGGGAATAGGGAGTTTTTCAGTATCCACTATATCTACGCACTTAGAATACCACTTCATAAATGTTGAACACGCGATATTAAAGGTAGCCATTACTATTTTCTTCAATGCGAGAGAATACACGTCTGAACTCAAGGGTATATAGAGGTCAACTGAGCACGCAGGGAAACCCAGGTTGCGGCATGACTCACGCTCCTGGTCTTACAAGTGGGCGGGGCTTAGCTTTTTACTGTACACACATACACACACACACACACACACACACACACACACACACAGACGCAAAGTAAAACGCTAGTTGAAACACGATTTATTTAATAAACGAAATAATCAGGATGTACATATTTACAAATACGTGTAATAAATAAGTTTGCAATAGACATATCAAAGATTATGGTATCCAAAGGGCACGGTGTCATAGGTACCAGACACCTGGTAGCGTTTCCTGTAGGTGTTACGGCACACCTTCGTACCCCTAAGTTCCTTCACGCCCCCCAACTTCTGCGCCCGAAAATTGTGGGTGCCTACAGTCAGTTCGGTCGGACGGCCACCCTTATCATCATCTTCCAAGCACACTAACTCCTTCAACGAGCGTGATACCCTTAGCCTTCACGATATACTTCGTTTCATCCCCTATCCTTACCCGTACCCCATAGGCTTTTGTCCCTGTTGACACAAATGAGTCGGCGTATGCGTTGTCCCCATACTCATCCTTGATCTCGTCAGTTAGCTCGCCCAGGAACTCCCAAATAGCAGGCATGTATTCACCCCTCCTCGCTGTGAGTATCACGCTAACTGTATCGTCATACAAAACCCGCCGACCAAGAGAATGCAATAGACCCCAAAGTTTGATGCGTGCGTAGGCTGTTGTGAAGCTGGCTACAGGAATGTTTGTAACCCGTGAGGTATCTGTGGCCAATTTAGTATTGTTGTACTTTATTATGTAAGTATTACCTACATTCACAATCTCCATGACCTCTTTATCGGGTGCGTTGGCGTAATCCCAGACTTCACTATAGCTTTGCGCCAAATGAACGTTCCAACTTTACAGGTATTCTGTGCAAATTTTCCCCAAAGACTGTTTAGACACAATTTTGCACTAAAGCGCTTGCCAGGATTCTTTACAATTTGGGCACGATCAAGTTGTATACCTTCATGGTCATGGTAACGCTGAATATAAGACGTTTTTTCATCTTCGGTTTCAACCCCTCGCGGATATCCTGACGCCTCAACCTTGTCCTTCAAAAATGCGTTTATAGATGGTGTGAAAAGGTTGGGTAGCTTCTGAAACCTCCACACCTCATGTACCTTCATTATTCTATTCCCATAGCGAAAGGCTAGGGCCAGCTCAGGGCTTGTGTATACATCTCTGATGTTACGCTGGTGGGGTGTATGGCCACAATCACCATTGTTCTCTTCCGAATACTTCACACACCGGGGAAACATGAGTTTGTGATCTATAACGACGGGTAAGATCGGCATCCATAAATCGCGAGGGGGTAGCACGTCTATAAAAGTAAGGCCGAAATAGTACCCATTCAAATTTCTTGAAAAATCTTTGATGGAGGGTAGGTTAGGACCCACTATTTTTTCAGGAGCACCTACGGGGTACGGATTGTTCTTCATCACGTAGGGGTATAAAGAACAAAAATGGTAGTAGTGGAGCTTCACACCCTCCGTAGGTGGAAAGTTTAGCTTGAAGGGATTTGTACGCCCACCGAACAAGCTATCACCGCATTTGAGAGGATCCAGTACCATTGAACGCTTGATCGTGCTTATTTCTTCACAGTACGCCCCGTCTGTCTCCATCCGTGCATCATATTCATGCTCCCACAAGACTTTGTGAGTGAACTGGGAGCCAATAAGTTGATTGCGGGTGCGCGTCCACGCAAGACAGTCGGCAGGAGATCTACCGTGGATATCTCCTACGATTCCACACTGAGGACAGGGGAATCCATGCCACCAGCAACCATTAAAGGAGTACACAGTCATCTCGCCAGTGACACGGTTTTCACTTAGACCGTCAACCCAAAAAAATTGGCCATTAACCTTGATGGGTACTTCACCCGTGTTGCGGGTATGCTTTATGTATACGCCTGTCTGCTGTTGTAGGTGTATGAGCCAGTAAATAGCCTTCTGCCCATAACTGCGGGGGTTGTTTCTGTGGATAATGGCTAAGGTGCCTTTAGGCATGAAGTTGTTCTTGAACACCGTAAAACATAATGATGCGATGGTGGTTGCGACTTGCAGCGTATCGCATTTGAAACGGCCTACGTACATCCTTCTAAATGCCTGGAAACATACTCTAAGCACACACACGTACATCATTCTCGCAATAACGCTCACATTCATAGGCTATATTATAAGGATTACGTTCATTAAAACTGTTGTAGTATCGATCAAAATCTTCACGTTCATCTGTGCTCATACAATCATAGTTAAAGTAATGTTTGGGTGGAGGTAGACCTACTTAATTTAAAGTTTCGCTAGTAAGGAATGTATAAGGGAAATATCCTTTTGAAACTTCAGCTGCTACCCCAATCACCTTGGGTAGCTTTGCTAATTTACAAGGTGTGAATAATAAAGTGTCTTTAAATTGTACAGTATCTCTTATTTGCATCTGTATTAATTTGTTGCCTCTTTTCAATGGATCACCTGTAAATATCTCAGAGGACTCGTCCTCAAGCAGCTCATTATAAAGGAACTGTGTCAAATTTTGCCCCGTTATGGGCAAGAATATACAGTCATTTTTTTTAACTTGTCCGCTAGCTTAACAAAATAGGACACAAGTAGTTTTACAGGACTATCGTAGACATTCGTTTTAAAAACGTTTGTCCATTTATCACATTTGTGACACTCATCACACTCGATCTCCATACACTCATCACAGATAGTCTGACTCACAAGTAAATGTGGAATGACCTCTTTGGTTTCAGCGTTCGTGTATGTTTCTATATCGTAGTACACATTTATACAAGGATTGTTTTTAGGCTTGGCGTCTTTCATATAACATACATGCTTTACACCATCCGCCTTATATTTCTCATGACATGTAGAACAGTGAATTTCATCACATTTGTGTTTGAAATTTCACCAATTATCCATCATGTGAAACATACCATATTCACAGATTCTCATTTTCCTGCACGTGCCAATTGATTTATGGAACTCAAAACAGCTATTATTGAAAAATGTGCGTCTACGCACATTACAAGCCCTCTTCTCAGCTTCAACTACACGGCTTTCACATTTGGGGCTTTTACTCTGCTCACATACCATGTGGCAATCTTTACAATGTTTCACTATATCATCCGCAAACTCGAGACACCCCTTACACAAATCATGATGTCGTCCATATTTTCGACTTTTATCATAACACGCGTAAAGGCACTTTATATTACGGATGGGGAGATATGTTGTACCTGACAATCCTAAAAAAAGTATGGGTCTTGTACGATCTCCCACACAGCTTTTAAAAACATATACAGTTCTACGACGATCATCCAGTCCAAATACAACTATATGAGCATTCATTTCCTGTTCTACCCTTCTCAGCTCCTCAGGACCCACGTTACAGTCAAACTGAAGTTCACAGTCTACAGCTAGTTTACGGGCACGATCCACTACCGTAGGCAGCCAAATTTTTGCGGTCTGTGTATTTAGTACACAAACATACGAGCTAAGACTACTGCTATGAAGCCGAACTACGATCGACGTTTAAATGCCGTCTAAAAATAACCTGAAAATTGAAGTTAAGAGTGTAAGGTGTGGCACTATAACCCGCAACACGGAATAAACGGTCAATATTTACCGTGAATTTGTCCATACTGAAGGCTATACTACTTTGGGAGGCCCGCATTATACGATCTAATATATACTCTACATCTTCAGGAGCCAAACGCCTAAATGGCACTACTACCCAAAAATCATCTACATCACCATCATCTGACCCGAATCCGAAGAACAGCCTCGTCCTGACTTCACGCTCGTCGCGGTTCTGAAGGGCAAACTCTACAATACGCTCTACTACGCGACTTAGTCCGTGTTCAATACCGTTGCTATACATGGATCTAGGATCAACCCTGACTATATACCGATTTTCTAGTCAAGGCTGGGGTTGGGGTTGTGGTGCGCACCAACTCGAATGTTATGCCATCCTCAACAGAACGGGGAGCTGATGTGGAGGATGAATAAGGAACTATATTTGAGGAATGCGGTATTGTGTGGGTTGTTGCGTAAGACTTTGAGGGTTGGGGCTCTCTTACTGCAGACTCAACAGAACGGGGAGCAGCTGTGGAAGATGAATAAGGGGTTATATTGGTGGAAGAAGCTGATGTGGGGTTGGTTGCGTAAGACGTTGAGGGTTGGGGCCCTATTACTGCAGACTCAACAGAACGGGGAGCAGCTGTGGAGGATGAGCAAGTGGGTATATTGGCGGAATGCTCTACTGTGGGGGTTGTTGCGTAAGACGTTGAGGGCTGGGATTCTATTACTGGTGTTCTAACAACCCTGTAACCCTTTATACCTGACGTGGAGGATACGTCTTCGCACCTCCGCTTTGAACGGGCTACATGTGCCGCTGGTGAGGGACCATCGGAAGGGGTGGGGACTGTAGATGCACGGACAACGGGCTCATCCGTGATATCGATGATAGGGTGCTGTACATCGTCGTCATTCACGGTTCTGTGGAAGAAGAAAACAAAATATAAGGAGCAGCACTCGTTATTTGTAATATTTTGTAAATGGCACACTTAGGGGTGTGACGTGTTAGAAATGGAATCTGTAGAAAAATTCAGTTTCACGAGCCCATCCACATGTATTATATCTGGACCTACAGGTTGTGGTAAAACGGTGTTTATGCTTAATATCATTAAAGAAAAGGGTGAAATGTTCTCAAAATTTGTGAATAAAGTTATATGGTGCTATTCGACATACCAATCAGTGTTCAACGAGTACCAAGATAATGTTTTGTTCCACAAGGGGGTCTATGACGTTAATTCGTTAAAGGGAAATGAACATACAGTCATCGTAATTGACGATCTCATGTTGGAGATGGATAAAACGTTTGCCGAGACATTTACAGTATTCTCCCACCACCTTAACATAAGCGTGTTCTTCATTAATCAGAATCTATTTTTCAAAAATAGATACATGCGCGATGTGTCGCTAAATACGCAATATCTAGTCTTATTCGCGCAACGTAGAGATGTGTCACAAATTGGGGTATTAGCCAGTCAAATGTTTCCGAATCAGCGTAAGGAGTTTCTGGAGGTTTATAAGGAGGTCACAAGCCAACGTTATGGATATTTGCTTTGTGACCTTCACCCGCGAAACACGTTTAGGGTGCTTCTAAGAACGAATATATTCCCAAGCGAACCTGAAACGGTGTATATTCCAGAATGACGAATAGGCTAAAGAAATACCGCAAATTAATAAAAATCTATCAACGACTGCCTCGGGCATTGCAGCAGATGTTTGTTAAAAATATCGACTCTGACTTTTTAAACTGCATCTGTGAAATCTGCCTTAATGTTATAAAATGTAAAGTTCCAATGAAATCCTCTCAGAAGACTCGCTTACGTCGTTACAAAAACATAATACGGATGCTCGCCCATAAAAGTCAGACTGTGGGTAAGAAAAAGCGTATTATTGTACAAAGAGGCGGTTCGTTCCTGCCCATCTTATTTTCAATTTTGGGACCTTTACTGACTAGATTAATATAATGAAGAAGGTGGTTGTGATCCCGCACGAGGTGTACGCTTCATTACAAAGGAGTCCAGACGCGGTTCTAGAACCCCGTAAAAGTAGGCTTAAAAGAATGGAATGTGAGTTGCTAACCCTTTTAAAGAGTGAAAAGGCACCTGATGAGAAAAGGATCTTGTACGAAGAGGCTTTACAAAAATTTCTTCATGAGTACGAAGAATATAAGCATCCTACAGAGCTCCCCGTGAGGCACAGCTCGAGTAGCGCTGAGCATAGCGTCACAGGACCTGGCAACCAAAGAGCAGCGGAACACAGCATATCGAACATGTGCCAAAAAACAGCCTCCCACATACATTGAGGAATAAAGGGCTAAGTCTTTATAAGCTATTGAGTGAGGACCCCCATCATACAGTGGGCCGATACAGGCGAGGTCATTTTTGAAGGAACAAGGGTACAAGGTACCAATATTGTTGATATTGTTCATGATCTGGTGAGAAAGTGGGATAGGCCCTCACCAACAAGATGGAGGCATATTAAAACAAGACTACAACAAATAAATGTCCCCAAAACATTGATAGGTAATCTGAATAGGTTAAAAGACTTGGAACATGCACGGCACGTGTCACAACTGAGTACACCTTCGCCCTCAGCAGCTGCAGTGTCTCTGAAGAGGAGAAAGAAGAGAGTAGACGGCCAACCTTATCCACGTGCCTCTAAAATACGCAAATGGCTAACGTATTAAGTAAGCACAATTATGACATTTCTAACCCAGCATCCTATGGCGGCGTTAATAGATTGCAAGGAAAAAAGATGTTGAGAGATTTCTGCGGGGCCAGGATGCTTATACACTTCATAAACCGGTGTGAAAAAGGTTTAAAACAGCCAAGACAACAGCCGCTTTGATTTACTCTATTTGGCAGGCAGATTTAACAGACATGCAAAGATATTCAATGTACAACGATGGCTACCGTTACATCCTATTCATAATAGATGTACTCTCTAGATACCTTTGGCTAATTCCCTTGAAAATAAATCGCCTGAAACAGTTGCTAAAGCGGCCAAAACGCTGATGTTGAAAGAAAACAGGATTCCTGGCTATTTTTGTACGGATATGGGAAAAGAATTTATAGGACGCGCTTTCAAGAACATGCTGTCAGAGTTTAATATCGGCTATTACACTTCCAATTCTATACGTAAGGCTTCTTTAGCTGAAAGAGTTCAACGTACCATAAAGGAACTCATGCACCGATATTTTACACATAAAAACACATACAGATATATAAACGTTCTCGGTTCATTGGCTTCATCCTACAACCGTTCACAACATCGTACGATCGGTACAACGCCTAACGATGTTTTAGAAAGAGGCAAGCGCCCGAGAAGAGATGGAGTGCCACCACAACCACCACACTCTACGCGTTTCAAAATCAATGACAATGTAACGCTGTCACGTTCGGGAAATAAATTCGCGAAGGGTTTTGAGCAAGGCTGGACACGCGAGATTTTTAAAGTTGGGGCTATGAGATCTAAGGCCAATATAATGATGTATTACGTTGAAGATTTGAATGGAGAAGAGATCTCGGGAGGCTTTTACCGCGAGGAATTTCAGAAGGTGGTATTTAGTTTAGGAAAAAATGTGTTTAAAATTGAGAAAATTTTAGGAAGCAAAGGTACAGGGAAGAGAAAGATGTATCTGGTGAAGTGGCTGCTAGGTTACCCAGAAAGCTTCAATACCTATATAAAAGCTGATGCAGTAATGAAGCTTAATTAGTATGTAGCATGACTCCTAACCATTTCTACGTCACACTCCCGTCCTCCTCGTCCCTGTCTGTACAGCCTAACAACACACTAGTCAACTATGTAACAGAACTCCATGGACCCAGTGAGTTGGGCCGTGGTTCGTATGAGGTGGGGATATGTGAAATTCAGCTGAACACCCTCTTTTTAAATATTGATTATAAAGATACCGTTTTTAGGGTTCTTAGAGATTGTAATGAGTGTGCAAGAGCCGGTTTAACTCGGGATAAAACTATACGTATCGCCCGGACTAAGGTTGCACAGTTTTTCAGTACAGAAGTAACACTAGGGCCGGGGCATTATGGTTCGGTTGAGGATGTTGTGAGAGACTTAAACGTAAGTTTAAAAAACTCGTCTTACGAATGATTTATTATACGAAATCGTAAACAAAGGAAACCCTGCACATACTCTAATCCTAAAATCAAAGGTTAACAGAAATCTTAAAGACGGAAGAGTTCAAAATTATAACCGAGGGGCGATATCGATCAGCCTTCCAAAGAGATACCTTTCACGAGGCACCGGATGACTTGTCCACCTTAGGGTATCAATTGAAGATGGAGAAATTGGATGTAAGCTCTCAGCCTCCAGACATGTGCTATATTTACAGCAATATAGCGGAACACCAGTTTGTTGGGGATACCCAGGCACGCCTGCTACGCATAGCACACATCCCCAACCATAGAGGAAGGAGTTTGAGTATTACATAGAACATACCCCATTATGTGAATGTCGCAACTAACCTAATAACCAATATCTAAATATATATAAGAACGATTGAGGGTAAAAATTTCCCATTCGGTGACAGGAGC
The DNA here is from genome assembly GCA_023014485.1 of Bathynomus jamesi. Classification (NCBI taxonomy): domain Eukaryota; kingdom Metazoa; phylum Arthropoda; class Malacostraca; order Isopoda; family Cirolanidae; genus Bathynomus; species Bathynomus jamesi. Next base: position 399,876 of record JAJOZX010002846.1, read on the forward strand.
TTAACAGTGAAGCTGCATTTTCGACGCACTGAGTTATAATGGACAGAAAGCCTTTCACGGTATACCGAGGGGTGAGATACCAGCGTGGTAGTGGACTTGGGTCCATTTTTTCATCCATACTACGCACCGCTCCCACTGTTGAAGAGGGGGGCAAGGTACTTAGGGAGGAAGGCGTTACAAACAGGTTTTAATGCTGCGGAGGACATATTGGCTGGCACTAAGCCTAAAGAAGCTCTAAAAAAACATTTAAAACTTACACGGGAAGAAATCATCAAAGATGCGAAGAGAAAAATGCGTGGTGGCGGAAAGAAGAGAGCTACAAGGAAGAAGGGGTTACCAACACGTGGTGCAAAGAAGAAGAGATCTGCTAGGAAGAAGGGGTTACCATCACGTGGCGTTAAACGCAAAACGAAACCAAAAAAGAAGTGCTCAAAGCATATGAAACCTATGGCTGATCATTTTTTGACAGATATAAGCTGAGGACGCTACTCTCACGAATCCTAGATTGACTAATACTCGTCGAGGGAAGGTGGCACTATTTCTGACTCGTCATGGCACGTTTCATTCATCCGTGTAGTTCACAGTGCCGTAAATCGGAACTGTCCCTCTTTGATATGCCACCTACTCAGGTCTCTATTGAACATAGTGACTTTATTACCATTAACCCGTTAAGCACAATTAGTTCACCCAGTGCCCCTATAGAATTCGTGATATCCAGCTCAGGCCCTTACTTTTTTGACCCGAGTTGCATGCACATGTATGCTAAACTACGCAGAGCTCATTCTGACGGAATTGATTGCGATGATAGTTACGCCTACCCTGAAACCAACTTTCTGCACTCCACATTCAGTCAGTGTGATGTATATTTAAATCAGACTAATATCTCGGCAGGTACGGGGTACTACCACCTACGAGCCTATCTGGAAAATGTCCTCAACTTTTCAAAAGAAGCGAAGGACACCTTTTTATCCGCCGAGGAGTATTACCACACTCAAGATGAAAATGCAATAAAGGATAGATTTAAAAATTCTAAAAAAAAGATATACGAGTGCTTTGGACGCCTGCATACAGACTTTACTTTCCAGGAGAAGTTGCTTATGAACGGGATAGATATGAAATTGAAGCTTACACGCACGAACCGTGAGATCTGCATAAATCTGGGGACAGACCAAGAAGAAGGCGCGAAACCCGTTGTGATACACATCATGGAAACGTATTTGCGTATACGCCGAGTGAAATTAAGCTCCCCGAAGCAAATAGAAATTGAGAAAGATTTGGTACAGATCAAACTGTACACGATTCCCGCAGGGCTGGCATCGAAACAGCTAGAAAACATTGCTCCTGGAGTCCTACCTAAAAGGATTTTAATTGGAATGCAAGACCACGCCTCGACGAATGGAAATTATAAAAAGAGTGCGTTAAATTTCGAGAATTTCGGACTTAAAAATATTACTCTGTACGTAAATGGCATCGCTCTGGGTGGGGTAATGGATATGGATTACTCAACAGATGGGGTATTCCCACTCTGCGCGAGAGCTTATAGTACTTTGGCTCATAATACAGGTGCGTTTGATGAACTTGGTTTCGGCATAACTCAGATAGAATTTGTGGAACAGTTTAATATTTACTCATTTGACATTACGCTTGACTTAACTGCTGGCGTAAATACGCATTTAAACCCCCAACAGACCGGCACCATTTCAGTGAGGCTGGAGTTTGCCAAACCTATAGACGCGCCTATTAGTGTACTAGTATACCTCGAGTCGCAAGCCCTAATAGAAGTAGATAGATTTAGGAACGTCACCACAGATTTTTAAAATGGACGCGAATACACTCCAGAGAGTGATGAAAAGTGACTGTTTCGCGCGATCAAAATTTATCGGAGTGTTCGCGAAGAATGAACTATTGAAGCTGCCTAGCACGAGAAACTGGTACGGGTTTATCGTTAACACCGACACTGTGGGGTGTGAGGGGATTCATTGGTTTGCAATCTATTTTAAAACTAAGGAAAGAATGTACTGTTTCGATTCACTCGGATTTTCGCCGTCGAATGACTCGACAATTGTGAAGTTCATAGCGCAACTAGATGTGCCAGAGATTATTTGGAATCCATATCGTTTCCAAGGACATTATACTGAAACATGTGGATTGTATTGTATTTTGTTCCTTATGCATATGTCACGTGGGAAGGGATTTATGATTTTTTTTAAATTTATGCGACACAAATGTGTATGATAAATATGTTGCAGACAGATAAAAAAAGGTTCCAATATGTTAGTACCCCCCGTAACGTGTAATGGCACATTGTGTAAATCTGTGTATACATTTGTAGCCATTAAGGATTATGTAACGGTTGCTGTTACCGTTTTTGTTCATGTTTTCTACTGTTTAATAAATGGAAATATATCACGTTTTGTTCTTATCCTCAAAAATACTTACATAATCTCATCAATGACCTCGCACTCGCTTGACCGTGCCAGTACCACGCGACTTATGGATCGCTGGGTAGGCTGAGCGGGGTGGCTACCACTTCATTTATCACTCTTTCGTCAAAAGTTGCTATAATATGATCAAGTTCCGTTTCGGCCATGTAATTTAAATAAATGTCAGGAAATTGGATGCGGTTAAATCTTCCACCATATATATATATATATATATATATATATATATATATATATCCTAGCTAACCTGGCCTACCTAATCTTATTGTTCACGATTCCAAAAACATACTATATAACCTAAAAACACTTACATTAGGGCGTCTGAAATCTCGCTTGACCGATTGTGATTCAGTACCGCGACTTCTGGATCGCTGGGTAGGCTGCTCGGAGAAGCATCCATAGCATTTATTCCCCTTTCATCAAAAGTGGCAATAACACGATCAAGTTCCGTCCCGATCCTATAAGGTTAAGTAAAAATAAAGAGATAAATTAAGAAAAAATACCATGTATTTTAAAAGCAGATATTTATTGAAAGTTTTTAATATTTCTAAAATCTCACATGTACAAGAAATGTACAAATATAAACAGGCCATATATATATATATATATATTATATAATATATATATAAAGACGAAGGGGTTAGAGAATAATTTAAAATATTTTGCAAAATGCAATTATTGTGGCCTTTTATAAGTTAATTCCGATTGAAACGTTATATATATCGGCCGAGAATAAAGCACAAACTAATTTCAAAACGCGTTTGTTATGGCACTTATAAGCTAATTAACACTGAATGAAGCGATGTATATAAATGTGACCCGGTTAGGTTCAATTGTGCCAGGTTAGGTCAGGTTATATTATAAACGAGAAAAATTCATCTTTAAATTATCGAGAAACAGACAAAGACATTGGGACTAATTTTACTTATAGATTGTCAATTATAAGTTACTCACATTTCGATAACGCTTTCATTGAACGGTTCTTGCATATCGCCACAATTTTCCATAACATTCTGTGTTGATAAGAGGTCGCCCCGATCTGCAGCGTCGAAGAGATGTGCCACTGCGTGAGAGTAATCGGACTCGCTTTCCAGCATACAGTTGACTCATTGTTGTATAATTCACTAACTGGAGAAACTGCGTCTCTGCGTCGTGATTCGCTCTTTATAATGGGGGCATGCCATTAACCCGCAAGAGCGAACCTTGGCACCCTATTGGCTAGCGGTGAAATTTGGGCGGTGATTAGAACTTAGGCCTGTATTTTCGACCAACCCGATGTCCTGGCTCTTCCCCACAGTGTCGTGGTTGGCTAACTCCGCGAAGTCTGGGCATGAATTTTGGGCGAACCTTAGCGGTAGGCTTATATGGTACCCGACCGAGGTCCGGACTCAGTGTCGTGATTGGCTGTCTCCCAACAAATCTGGGCGTGCCGGCTGTCCCCGATTCGCCGCCCTTCATCTGCTACAAATTTCATTTTTCTGTGGTAATCTTATATTCCAAGCCGTAGATCAAATATTGGTTTATCTCCCGAGCGTTTCAATTTTAATTTGTGTTTCTGCCAGAAATAGTCTAAAAATACGTGCTTCTTCTTGTTACAAAACCTTTCTGTGGTGGAAACAGTCCTCTGAAATCTTTGTTTATTTTTTTTATTAACCTTTACGGGCTTATTTGTTTATATGGCCACTTACATATTAGGAAAGACGCGTATATTATGCTAAAGGTTTCAGATTGAAAAACATTTTCTGTGTTGTATTGTGCCAAGGGTTTCTGCCAGAAATAGTCTAAAAATACGTGCTTTTTCTCGTTACAAAACCTTTCTGTGGTGGACAGTCCTCTGAAATCTTCGTTTATTTTTTTGATTAACCTTTATGGGCTTATTTCTCTATATGGTCACTTACAGATTAGGAAAGACGTGTATATGATGCTAAAGGTTTCAGATTGAAAAATATTTTCTGTGTTGAATTTGCCACACTGCCCATTCCACAAATTGTAAATAAATTTAAAATTAAAAAATCTTTACCATGCGATATATATATATATTGTATAGATGATAACAGCCTTTATTTTCCGATCAGGCCATGCTTTGTACAGATTTGCCAAAAACATTTATGTATTGTGTGTGCTGTTCCAAGGGTAATCTGTTTATCTACTTTTACAGCCAAATGGTGATTCGAAAAAGATGTACGTATGGTTTCGGATTTGTTATTGAAGAGAAATGTGTTATTTGCACTGAAAGGCGACAGAAAGGGTCCCCAACTCGGCTATTGTTTTGTATGATAAATTTGGTATTTATATGGACAAATCAAGTTTGATTAGGTTATCGTTGGTAGGCCTAAAACATAAAATACATCATCTGAAATATGTTTGAAGGGCCGAAAAACATCTGCTCTAAAATTTCCTTCTTGACCGTAGATTAAACTCGAAAGATACGACATAAAAACATGCCTTTTCCTGTACATTTCCAAGATTTCCAAAATTAATATATATATATATATATATATATATATATAATACAGTTAACAAACATATAAAATTAGTTACAGCCCTAAAACTTTACTTTTTTGAATTGAAATTTTTCCCGTATTTTAGATGGTTATGGAAAAAATATTATTTTTAAAATCAGCAAGAATTCGCAATTATAAATATCATAATATACTGTATACATATATATTATGATGATGTGTTTTACTGCGAGACACGATTTTAATTACAGATAATTATTAAAAGTTTTAATATTTCTAAAAAATCCTACAAGAAATATACAAATAATAACATATATATAATACAGTTAACAAAAATATAAAATTAGTTACAGACCTAAAACTTTACTTTTTTGAATTGAAGTGTTTTACACCAGCCTTAGACCCACGGTTGGGATTTATTTTCCCTACGAGTAGTTTCTACACCCCACCTTAGGCTTACGGAGCTCATTTTTCTTTCTTTTTTGAATTGAAGTGTTTTATCCTCACCTTAGCCCACGGGAGAACATTAGGGTACCCTGAGTAACGATTCCCGCCCGGGGTACGAACCCAGTTCCTTTTAGCGCACGTGTACTGTGACACTTGGCACCCAGCAACGGACGGGTGATGCCAGGGGCGCCCAGCAACCGGACGCACGTGAGTCGTGCCTGCCAACGCGCGGCACGTCAACTGATGCACGGAGGCGATGATGGCCAGAGGCGATGACACCCGGAGGCACTGGCTGATGATGCCCTGAGGCACTGGCTGATTAAGCCAACTGGCTGATTAGGGGCACTATAAGAGAGCGGCGGGGTGGCTGAAGACCCCATATGCGTCTGACAGCTGTCAGACGAACACCTCCTCCCTTCCTCCTCTTCCTCTCTTTCTCTCTCTCTCTCTCTGTCCCTTTCGGGGGTGAGGCCGTCCCAGCTTCTCCTCCAAAGAGGCCCCTTAGGTTAGGTATGCCCCTTCGGGGGGTGAGGCCGTCCCACCTTCTCCCCCAAAGAGGTCTTGCACCAAAGAGGGGTGGGGATTGTCACCAAGGGGGTGTGGGTGCCTTGCAACAAAGGGGGGTGGGGTGCCACCAAGGGGGTTGGGGGTTGGCACTCTTGCAACATTATGCAATTGCTCTGCACTCATGGATTTCGCGCCCACACTACTTAAAACAACTGAAGAAATGCTAACAACATTGGAAGAAAAAACGCTGAGAATTTTAGAAAAATATGCTCCGAAATCACAGTCAAAAGGAAAGAGGAGCTGACTAGAGAAGCAAAAGAGAAGAATATTCCGCAAAAGAAAGAGAGTGAAGGCGAAGTTAGCCAACTGCGGAGATAAAGCCAGGAAAGTAATACAAGAAAAAATGGAGGGTATCGATAGGGAAATACAAGCCCTGATTAAGGACCATACAGAGAGAGAGAAGAGGAAAAGGCGGTAGAAGCAATAAAGGAAAATCCAAAATACTTCTATAGCTATGCGAAAAAATATCTGAAACATTGAGAGCCCAGTATGAATCAGTTTTCAGTACCCCAAAAAGTGACAAAGCGATACCTGACATAGCTGCATTCTTTGAAGAGAAATTACAAGGAGAGTGTACAATAGATTTTGATTTTACCGCAGAAGATGTAGCGAGAGCTATAGGACAAATGAAACCACATTCAGCTGCAGGTCCGGACAATTGGAACGCATTATTGATTAAACACTGTAAAAATGAAATAGCTACTCCTATATACTGGATATGGAGAAGATCCCTAGACACTGGGGAAATACCGAGCATCTTGAAAAGAGCAAACATTGTCCCTATATATAAAGGAGGGGACAGATCTCAAGCAAAGAACTATAGACCAATGTCACTGACATCCCATCTCACCAAATTATTTGAAAGAATAGTTAGAGAGGAAAACTCTGCCATGGGGAATGACACCTGGAATCCCATGCCGGTCCCAAGCCCGGATAAAAGAGGAGGGTTGCCACGACAGGCCTAGCAAGCCGTTGGTGTAAACACTTTATTGCTTGAGAAACTCAAGAACTAGCCTCGGAAACAGGATTGATAAACAGATCACGGACAAGGAAACGAAACCGGACACGAAGAATGGACACACGCAGGATTAGATGCGGAACGATTAACATAGCAACTTCTAGGAGGAAAGAAGATGAAATTCTGGACATTATGAGAGAAAGGAAAATCGACATCTTGGGAGTGACAGAAATAAGGCATATGTGCGGAGAACTGGGGAAGGGACTTGGGGGATGGATATATGCTCATGTACAGAGGAGTGGAGGAGGGTCGGAGGAGGATGCTCGGAGTGGCAATGATTATTGGGCCGAGATTGTTTCCAAACATACAGACTGTAAAATTAATAAGCGAAAGACTAATGAAATGTAAGTTGAGAATTAGGAATAAAACATATTCTCTACCAGGATTATGCGCCACAACAGGGGCATAGTGAAGAGGAGAAGGCCAACTTCATAGAACTATTAGATGACAATTATGAAGCGGGAGGAGAGGAGGTGGGACTGCTTATGGGAGATTTCAATGGTAGAGTGGAAATGGGGAGGGAGGGAGTGGAGCAGGTAATTGGACCTTTCGGAGAACAGAACCGAAATGCAGAGGGAGAGAAACTAATAGATTTCTGCTTAAGGAACGAACTGAAGATCATGAACGGATTTTTCAAACACCAGGAGACCCATAAGTTTACGAGATACAGGTGGAACCAAGTGACAGGAAACTGTGACCAAAAATCCATCACAGATTACTTTATATGCTCCGATAAGGGAATTGTTGGAAACGTGAAGGTGATACCAGGGGTTACGTTAGACTCCAACCACAGATTACTGATAGCAGATTTGAAAATGCAGAAAATAGTAGCAACAAAAGAGAAGAGGAAGGTAATTAAGACAAAGAAACTGCAGGATGAGAACATTAGAGTCAGATTCAGAGAGGAACTTGAAAGAAATACATGTCAAAATTCAAGGTATATCATCATCAAATTCAGAAGTACGCAGCTCAGTACCACAAGGTACAGTACTAGTCACACTCGTTCATTATCAGGCTAACAGACATAGACAGCGGAGTAAACAGCAACAGTATAGTAATCCTTTGTAAAAGATACAATGATCAGCAGAAAAATCAGTGATGTATTGAAGTGGAGGCCTTGCAAAGGGACACGAACAAAATATACAACTGGTCGGAAGACAACACCATAACATTTAACACCAAGAAATTTCAGCTCTTGAGATATGGTAGAAAAGAGGAACTTAAACAGACTGCATTTATGCTCCAGATAGACAGGAAATTCAGAGAAGCAGGAAAGCGATCGATCTGGGGGTAATAATGACCGATGATGCAAAATTCAAAACACAAAATCAGATAGCGATAAATAAAGTAAAAAGAGTCGCGGGACAGGTACTAAGAACGTTCAAAAGAAGGGACAGGACAGTAATGATTCATTCCCCTGCTAAAGACACTGATTATACCAAAACTTGACGACTGCTCAGTTTTGACGTCCCCATATAAAAAGGAAGAAACTAATAAACTAAAAGAAACGCAGAGACATTTCACAGCCAAGATTGATGGCTGCAAAGAACTCAACTACTAGGAAAGACTACGTAAACTAAATCTGTACTCCGTGGAAAGAAGAACAGAGAGGTACACCATAATCTACGTATGGAAAATGATCGAGAAACTGGTACCAAACTTCAAACTAAACCCAATTACCATTCAAACAATACTGGAAAATAGGAAAGGCAGAATGTGTAGTGTTCCAAAATTAAAGGCCGGAAAAGGGACCTCCTCAACACTGAAAGAAGATAGCTTGGTTGTCACGGGCCAAGACTTTTTAACCAGCTTCCAAAGGACCTTAGAAACGTTACAGGGGTTAAAGTTGAAGTTTTCAAGAGAATATTAGATGCCTGGCTCAGGGCGGTACCAGATGAAGCGGGTGTAACTGGCTATGTACGGTGGAGAGCGCAAGAAAGCAACTCGCTCCTCCACCAAGCCAGAACTAAAGGCGGGGCTACCAGCTTGACCTTCGTGTGAAGAGAGACCAAAGGACGGAACAGCAACGAAGTTAACGAGGTATATATATATATATATATATATATATATGATGCATATTATTCTCACAAAGGAATTAATTTATTATTATTATTATTATTACTAGTACAGTTCCCGTCGCTTCGCTGACGGATAGACAGGCTAACTACAAAAAAAGAACCCAGCCGTGAAAATTTTGAGCTTCACATTGTGTCAACATTTCTGAATCTGGTATCTCCCAAAACCTCCTCACCCCCATTCATACAACTTGGGGGCTAACCCCCTCCCCCATTACCCCCACCCCTCCCCATTACCCCACCCATCCCCCATTACCACCACCCCCACCCTTCCCCCTTCTCCCCATTACCCCATCCCCCATTATCCCCACCCCTCCCCATTACCCCACCCATCCCCCATTACCCCACCCCCACCCTTCCCCCATTGCTAAACTACAGAAAAGAACACAGTCATGAAAATCTTGAGCTTCACATTGCCGCCCGTAATACAATTTCTGAATTTTTTTCTCACAATTTTTTCTCACAATTTCTCAAAGTGTGACGGACAGACGGACAGACGGACAGACGGCTCTTATTATAATACAGATTATTATTTTTATTAGTTTAATTTTATATATATATATATAATATGATAGCAGTAAACAGAACAAAGAGAGTAACTGGGCAGATACTGCGAACCTTTAAACGAAGGGATAGGAATATAATGATTTCTCTACTGACAACACTGATCATACCCAAATTGGAATACTGCTCGGTCGTAACATGCCCATATAAAAAAGAAGACATTAGACAACTAGAAGTGATTCAGAGAAGCTTCACAGCGAAGATCAATTGGTGCAAAGAACTAAATTACTGGGAAAGGTTACCCGAAATTAAACCTATATTCACTGGAAAGGAGGAGAGAGAACCCTGAACCCTGGAAACAGTGGAAAGTAAAAAGGAAGACTGCGTCGTTCCCAAATTAAAGGCTAGACAGGGAACATCCTTAACTCTGAAAGAAAATAGTTTAGTTGTGAGAAGACCAAAACTATTTAATCAGCTGCCCAAAGACCTAAGGAACACGAGTAGTGTTGCAGTGGACATCTTCAAAAGAAGATTAGATGCCTGGGTCAGAACAATCCCCGAGAGTACAAGAAACCAACTCACTACTTCACCAGACCAAATCGAGAGGGGGGGACGACAAGCTTGACCTTCGTGAAATGACAAATCATCGCACGCAACATTTGAAAGGTTGAAAAGTGTGTGTGTATATATATATATATATATATATATATATATATATGTGTGTATATATATATTTATTTACCACCTCAGTTTGTGTACGTTGGTTTATGGTACTGCTGCGCATAAACAAACATTTGACCGGCGCATAAGAAAAAGATTTACATCCTCTTATCAATTCATAAAAGTTATTTGAGAAATATATTTTGAAATAATATCGTCGCTCCTTCTTTTATATGTACAGTGCGTTAGAAAAGTCTCTCTACAGTGCTATGTTAAACGCATAGGAAATTGAAAAACTACAATGTTTTCATTCAACCATGATTTAGTGATTTTATTATATAACCTTTTGATTTTACAGCATGTGTTGAAAGTGTTTTCCACCACTTTGCAGGCACAGAGCAATTCGTCCATACTTGTTGTCAAACACTTTTTTTAAAGTGTTGGTTGATATTGGAGCAATGTAAGTGGATATTGCGGTTTTTAAGTTCTGAATTGTTTTCGGGCTGTCTTTATAAACAACACCTTTTGCTGCTCTCCACAAGAAATAGTCAGGCAGCGTAAGGTCTGGCGATCGTGGAGGCCAAAGCCCCCTTGAAATTATGCGATCCTCAAACACATCATGCAGTAGCTCCATCAAAAGGTGAGGAGTGTGTGCCGTGGCACCATCTTGCTGGAAGTATGCATTCAGTATTCCCATTTCGTTTAGCTGTCCAATAAATATATATATATATATATAAGACGGGAAGGTTCCCATGTACATGTTAAATTTATTGAAATTTTGGTATTCACACCAATCTTTCACTGTTAGGTGGGGCAATGTACTATCCGAGTGTTTTGGCTCCTCTTGCGGGGTGAGACAAGGCTCCTTGCTCTCCCCTATGCTGTTTAATGTGTATATTGACGGATTAATTGCTTCACTTAATGAGGCAACACTGGGATGTTGTATAGATAACACAAGGATAAATAACTTAGTTTATGCCGATGATATGGTGTTAATAAGTCCCTCTGTTAAAGGTCTGGATCGGCTACTAAACGTCTGCGAAGTGTATTCGCAGAAACATCATATTCTTTTTAATGTTACAAAAACTAAAGTTATGCAATTTCATCTTAAAAGCTGTAATCAGCCAGCTGATATAAGGTTTAAAATGAATGGTGAAGTAATTGAGGAAGTACAAGAGTTTAAGTATTTGGGTCAAACTATTACCAGCTCCTTGAGTGATGACTCGGATATAAGAAAACAATCTCGAAGCCTGTGTGCTAAAGCGAATACGACCATAAGGAACTTTCGATTCTGTACAAATGAAGTTAAAGACACTCTCTTTCGTACTTTCTGCAGTAATATATACGGACAGCAACTGTGGGTGAATTATAAAAAAAGTTCTGGCAGAACCCTAAATTTGCTGTACAACAGGTCTTTTAGACTCTTACATAAACTACCCCCGAGATGCTCAACTTCGCAAATGTTTGCTACCCGCAATGTCCCGAGCTTCCCGGAGGTAACAAAACGTGCTCAACACAGTCTAATGCAAAGAATTAAAAAATCAACCAACCCGATCATCCAAGCTATCCATGAGTCCTGCCATTTATCCTCTAAGGCCTAAGCTATGGACTTCTTAGTACGAAAACGTCTGTCTGTAGCTCCACTTAACTTCGACATTGCAGTATTATATCTAATCAATTGTGTATATTTCTATCCTTAGTATATGAACTGTCATTGTATTAATAATATTTGTTATATGGACTATAGTCTGCCAATAAACCTTTTCATTTCATTTCATTTCATATATATATTTTTTTTTATTTATTTATTTACCACCTCAGTTTGTGTACGTTGGTTTATGGTACTGCTGCGCATAAACAAACATTTGACCGGCGCATAAGAAAAAGATTTACATCCTCTTATCAATTCATAAAAGTTATTTGAGAAATATATTTTGAAATAATATCGTCGCTCCTTCTTTTATATGTACAGTGCGTTAGAAAAGTCTCTCTACAGTGCTATGTTAAACGCATAGGAAATTGAAAAACTACAATGTTTTCATTCAACCATGATTTAGTGATTTTATTATATAACCTTTTGATTTTACAGCATGTGTTGAAAGTGTTTTCCACCACTTTGCAGGCACAGAGCAATTCGTCCATACTTGTTGTCAAACACTTTTTTTAAAGTGTTGGTTGATATTGGAGCAATGTAAGTGGATATTGCGGTTTTTAAGTTCTGAATTGTTTTCGGGCTGTCTTTATAAACAACACCTTTTGCTGCTCTCCACAAGAAATAGTCAGGCAGCGTAAGGTCTGGCGATCGTGGAGGCCAAAGCCCCCTTGAAATTATGCGATCCTCAAACACATCATGCAGTAGCTCCATCAAAAGGTGAGGAGTGTGTGCCGTGGCACCATCTTGCTGGAAGTATGGATTCAGTATTCCCATTTCGTTTAGCTGTCCAATAAATGGATACAGAATTTCTGAACAGTATCGTTCAGCATTTATCGTGTACTCAAAGAAAATGGGACCGACAATTCGCTTTCTTGATATTGCAACCCAAACGCCGATTTTCTGGTCGTACAATGGTGTTTCATGAATAGTGTTTCATGAATTTTTTACCAAGCTATCGACACACACTATTGCCACGATCCCAACTCTGTCACAGTACTGACACGATCGAGTTTAAACCGGCTGAAACCGGCTTAGCGCGCATATACTGGCTATAGCACGTTGACTGCGGAGAGACTTTTCAAACGCACTGTATAATCGCCTCTGCACAAATACGCCCTTAAAAGTGTAAAGCTTGAGGAATCATATTTCAGAACTTTTGCTCAGAGGTGTAAGTAGTGTGGGGGCAAAATGAACGAGTGCACTGCAATATTGAAATGTCGATCAGTGTTGCAAAGGAAGGGAGGGGAATGTTCCAAAGGGGTTTGCAACAAATTGGGAGGGGATTGTTATAAAGGGGAGGGTCTTGCAACAAGGGAGATCTGCCTGCAATGGGGGAGGGGGATTATGCAACAAGGGGAGGGTTATCCGCCAAGCTGCATGAAAGTAGATGCAAAGAAGAGGAACCACGAAAACAGACAAGCAAGCAAACAAACAATGTCCAATTATTTATTGCAGAAGAAGCACGAAGGCATGCAAGCACTTAATGTTTCCACTTCAGTTACCCCTATTAAAATTTCTCTCTTTTCTAATTAGTAATTTTTTAAACTTTTTACAAATTGTGGATTATTTATAATAATAATAATAATAATAATAATAATAATTATTAAGTAAATTACATTCATTTACTTTTGTCAATCCTCTCTATATAAATTCGATTCACTTTACACGCACGTGAATCCCCCGAGGCAATCCAAAACCAGAGATAGCACATCGGAATGCTGTGGTCCCCAATTTGTAACTGTGTGTGTGTGTGTGTGTTAATTTTTTACATCGTCTCTGTTATTATTATTATTATTATTATTATTATTATCAGTATTAAAGAAAAAATAAAAAATACTCTATTCTAAATAGCGTATCTGATGTTTTAAGCAATACAATTAAAACTATTGCCATTAGAGTTTTTTAAATTTTTTTAACAATAACACTTCTTTTCGTTGTAATGGACATCACATAATTTCACGCAGAATAAATACAAAAAATATGGACTCAAATTCGATTGGCTGACTAACTCATTATGATGACCTTACCTTTGTATTAAAAAGAACGGAGACATTTAATCTCCCTTATTATACGATTTGAAATAGCTCCAATAAACAAACCCCATTATTAACCTCTGCCTCTTAAGTTAAAAAACTAATTTAACCCAGAGGGCACGCCTAGAATACTTGTTCATTTGGCGGCTTGCGTAAATGTTCTCTTGTGTATATATATATATTAAAAAGTAGATCGAATTTAAAGCATCTACAAAACATGAATTGAACTAGTTAATTATAAATTAATTATCTCATATAAAGGGATGAATTATGAAAATGAACAATTCATCCATTCATTTACCCCACCCCATTGGTATATTTAATCACACACACACACACACACACAATGCATGTTATGAGGTATATATGCAGTATACTTAAATAAATCCATATATATATATATATATATAGTGTTCTACTTCTCGAATAAACACGGATTGAAGACTTGAATCCTGATACTGCGCATTGTCACAAGCACATTTAAAACGTAGAAGATTGTATGCTTCCTATAATTTTCGTACTCGTGTGGAAAATGCGTATCGCACCAAATGTATCATTCCACCTTAGACCTAGATTTTAACGCGAGCCACGTCCCCCCATCAGCATCCAGCATCTTAAACACTAGACTCCCCAGGGTACCGACTTATTGGATTGAAATTAGTTAATTATACGACACACAGGAGAGCAATTATGCTCTGTGTGGAATATAATGGAGAATATATTTAATACACAGATTTTCAAAAAACTTTTTAGAGAGAGAAGAAAAAAATGACATTGAAGTCAAACTAAAATAACGCCTAAACATTTTAATATCTTCCTAAGAATCCTAATTTCCACAACGCTAATACCTACAAATCGGACGACACAAATTTTAGAATTTAGGTGAAATGGTAGCCAGAGGCTATACTCACGAGACATGGAGGAGTTTGGTCATTTCTGAGTGTTTCCACTCTTTGTTTCTGGAGGTTTGGTTAAATTTTATATAAAGAGCAGAAGCCCTAGCTTCGGTTAAATTAACATCACACATTCATATATATACCTTTGACCTTTGGTTAGCTTCCGCCCGAATTGTTCATTCTGACGAAGGTCAAGCTTTTCACTCCACCTTAGACCTATAGTTTAACGTGGAATCCGAACCACGCCCCATCAGCAGCCCAGCGTTTTAACCACTAGGCCACCTACGGTACCCATTTATCTACCAACCACTTTCTTTATTGTGTGGAAGGATGAACAGCTGGGTTTTGCTGCGCGCCGGCTGCCGTCGGGTCTCGAACTCGGCCGATGGATTCGTAGTCAGCGACCCTAACCACTACACCACCGAGGCGCATCTATATATATATATATATATATATATATATATATATATATAAAGAACGACGCTTGTGTAGAAGAACGTTCCGCACAAGATGAGGAGAGAGAACGAACAAATGAAAAATGAGGTACCTCCCGGGAATCGAACCCGGGATCATCCGATTGCCGGTCAGAAATGCTATCCACTACACCAAGGACCTCGATCAATCAGAAGTCGTAATTCTCCTTCATACGAGCAGAAACCAATGCCCTGAGGGGGGACCTTCGCATGCCGTACATATATACATTTTAACTGCAAATAACACACAACGCTCTTCTACACATGCGTCGTTTTTTACATTAATTATACTGTGTTGTTTGCAGTTAAAATGTATATATGTACAGCATGCGAAGGTGCCCCCTCAAGGCATTGGTTTCTGCTCGTATGTAGGAGAATTACGACTTCTGATTGGTCGAGGTCCTTGGTGTAGTGGATAGCATATCTGACCGGCAATCGGATGATCCCGGGTTCGATTCCCGTGAGGTACCTCATTTTTCATTTGTTCGTTCTCCCTCCTCATCTTGTGCGGAACGCTCTTCTACACAAGCTTCGTTCTTTAGATTAATTATACTGTGTGTTGTTTGCAGTTAAAATGTATATATGTACGGCATGCGAAGGTGCCCCCTCAGGGCATTCGTTTCTGCTCGTATGTAGGAGAATTACGACTTCTGATTGATGGAGGTCCTTCGTTTAGTGGATAGCATATCTGACCGGCAATCGGATGATCCCTGGTTCGATTCCCGGGAGGTACCTCATTTCTCATTTGTTCGTTCTCCCTCCTCATCTTGTGCGGAACGCTCTTCTACACAAGCATCGTTCTTTACATTAATTATACTGTGTGTTGTTTGCAGTTAAAATGTGTATATATATATATATATATATATATATATATATATATATATATATACATTTTAACTGCAAACAACACACAGTATAATTAATGTAAAGAACTGCCCCAAATGGGGCATAACTAAGTGTTTTATGGATTGAGATAAATTCATCAATGAAATCTAAAAATTAAATTACATAAAACTGAGAATGATGGAAAATGAAAGAATGAAGAATGAAGGCCATGGATGAAGTGAAGAGAAAATGTGAAAAGGTAAATAATGAGGGCTAAAAAAATTACAGAAGGTGAAAGTCAGTCTCTTCAACAAACGAAAAACCTGCACTATGGCGGGGTACCACCTTCTTTCCCCGAGCACCAAAGAAAGAAGAAAGGTCCTCCTTTCCAGTACTCCGGGAGATGAAGCTTTCGATGATAACTCTCGACCTTCATTTTGGCTCTCTTCTTTTCTTTCTATTCGGGGGAGGGGCGTTTTATGGCATTCACCCATGGCCCCTCCTTCGTGCATAAAAAATACTACAATTTTAATGTTAATGATTTTAATTCGATTTCACTGGTAACAATTACAATTATTTGCAAAAATCCGAAAACATAAATGATTTTCTGTTTGCATCATTTTAACAGACAATCAGTCAGGAAATGGCACAGCGCTCACCCCAAATGATGCGGCCAATTATCCTAACTCTTCTATTATTATTGTTACCAACATCATCGGGAATCGAACCCCAGACCTCAAAGTCTTCACCTCGCTTACAGGAAAAAGGTATCACCCACTGAACAGTTCCTTTGCATTCGCATATTTAGATTAAAGATCTGCTTCCTTCAGAGATAAATTATTTAGAAATATTATATATATATATATATATATGCAATCAAGAATAATATTAGTATAAGAAAGCTGATCCAGTCTCTCTCTCTCTCTCTCTCTCTCTCTCTCTCTCTCTCTCTCTCTCTCTCTCTCTTTTGCGCGGTCAATTCATTGAGGTTTTCTGAATCTGAAGCAATCGCTCATAAATTTTTAAACTTAATGAATTCTTTCTATCTTAGTCACACTATTACCAAACCCATCGAATCTGCATCTATGGTAATCAAATAACAGAATATATGATTGATAATATCGGGTGATTCATAAGTCTGATACCACTGTAATGGTGAAATATTTTCTCTGTTTCAGATTGTTGAATTGTGAAAATATGGGGTATGGTCAAGGATAGGGTATATGCAACAAAACCTCGTAATGTCAATGATTTAAAAGAAAGAATTTCCACTGTTAATTTCCAATGTGTAATTGTGTAAAAATAATCTCAAATAAAAAACATTACAGGTTACTGTGGTTTGTAGTTATTTTTTATTCACCATTACAGTGGTAACAGACTTATGAATCACCCGATATATTTGTAAATAACAATGCCCTCGTAAATTCTGGAATTATAACCACAAACATCAGTGATCATTTTCCTACTTAATCTAGGTCATCCCATAAGTAATGCGGCATTTTTTAATTTTTTTTTTTTTTCCATTTTTATCATTATTTTACGGATAGAAATCAAACAACTCTTTGAAGTTATTTATATTTAAATAAATTTTTTTAAATATAAATAACTTCAAAGAGTTGTTTGATTTCTATCCGTAAAATAATGATAAAAATGGAAAAAAAATTAAAAAATGCCGCATTACTTATGGGATGACCTAATATATACAACATTGTTCAGGTTAAAACAACTAAATGATTAAAGAATATTCTCAGAGATTAACAAAAGAAAATATATTGGGGGCTGCATACAATATTCGAGTTGACTGTGACGAACCTATGAACAGAGTTGTCGTTTTTGGTACGGACGTACCAGAATTGGTACTTTCAACCCCTTCAAGTACGTTTGGTACGACTTTGAAAAATTCTGGTACTATTTGACGAAGTCAATTTCGCAATAAAAGTATTTAAGGGTTTGTCAAATGAGAAACGACTCAAATCGTTTGAAAGCGTTTTTGCATAGATTAGACTAGTGCCGACATTCAGTGACTCAGTCCTTTTGAAATCTGCTTTGTGTGTATATCTACGTTCAAGTGAAATTTTCATGGTGTTGTTAAGAGTTATCTTTAAATTATAAGCTTTAGAAATTGTGTTGTTCTAGTTAACCCTTTTACAATGAGCGGCAAAAGAAATGTAGAAGATAAATCTGATGATTCAGATAATAATAATGATGGGAAAGAGACACCATCTAAAAAAGCACGTTATCCTTGCTATAACCATAAATTCCAAGTTAAGTGGTTACACGAAGAAAGATTTAAATCCTGGGTACGGAGAAGTAAGAACAATAATGACAAAGCATTTTTCCCTGTGTGCAACTACGAATTGGCAGGTAGTGTTACATTACTTGAAAGACATAACAAAACTGAAAAACACTTGAAAAATATGAATTTGAAAAGGCAGTGTAAGAAGGTGACGAATTATTTGGAACCTTCTATGTCTCCCTTATTTGAGAAGAAAGTTGCGTCCTCAGAATTGAAACTCTGCACCTTTATTGCAGAGGATAATCCGCTAATTGCAATAACGAACAATTCACCTGGACTTGTTGTAAATGCATGTCAAGATTCAAAAATTGCAAAAGAGATTAAACGTGCTAGGACAAAGTCAACAGGTATTTTTCGGAATGTTATGGGTGATACTTACTTTACAAATCTTGTGTCACAGTTAAAGACCACTAAATTCTATTTGATCATCGACGAATCAAATGACATCTCAACTCTTAAACAACTTGTCCTCTTGGCTCGGTTCTACGATATACATGTTCAGAACACATGTGATAAATTTTTAACTTTATTAGAAATAATGGATAGCACAGCACAAGGCATTTACAGCTCAGTAGTAAATTTTTTTGATAAAAATAATGTTCCATTTGAAAATTTGATTGGATATGCATGTGCCAATGCAAGTGGAATGATGGGAGGAAAGGGGGCTGTTCAAACCATACTAAAAAAGAAAATCCCATCTCTCTTCATACAGGCCGTGTATGCCACTCAATGCACCTATGTGCTTCAAATGCATGTTCTGAGCTTCCAAATTACATAGGAGAATTAGCTAGGAATATTTATTCCTACATATCAAATTGCCCCAAAAGATTATCTGACTGCAGAATTTCAGAAATTTACTGAAACTCAACCTCGAAGGATATTGCACCCTAGTTGCACTGGCTGGTTGTCATTAGAGAAGGTGGTGAAAAGACTTTTAGAACAATGGCCCGCACAGGTGTGGAAAAAATGTTTCCACAAGAAAATAAATTTATGTTAAAATTTAAAGATATTCTGTTTGTATAAATTAAAGTATTAATCCTTTAAAAGATATTATTCTGTTCATATAAAGTAAAATATGAATCCGTTACATTTTTAATGTTTGTATAGTGTGCCTCGATGCCCCGCGGATTCTCTGCATCTTTTCTTAACCCTAACGAAAACAGTGTAGCCACGTCTATAATCTTAAAGAGAGATTCCTAAATTCTGAATGTTCTTTTCGACTATTATAAACCACAATTATATATATTCTTCTGCTAAAAAGGGGTTAAGTGTCGAACCGCAAGTATATAAATTCTTGACCAATATCATTGTTATAATAGGACTTTGCAAATTAATAACACCGGTCTGCATGAAAATCGATTTCTTTATTTTGAGTTGTGATTCTGAAGCAGTTCGCTGCGCTGAATTACAAAATGCTACCAGTTTTTTTCTATCACCAACAGTTTTAAAGTTATTAGCAAAACAAATTTGGAGCGTTTTGTAATTTTTTACCTTTTTTATCTTTAATTAATTTCGTTTTTTCATATTTTTCAGGGAGATAATTCTAACATTACGTCTTTAAAATTTTAATAATGGCTTCTAGACGATGTACCCATAGTCCAGACATACTTTGTTATATTTGTGGTCGGTATGTTGTTGTAAAACAAAGGACAAATGTAACGACCTTCATTAAGAGAGCTTATCATGCTTATTTTGGAATTAAATTAGGAGATCAAGACAAAAGTTGGGCTCCACACAAGGTTTGCCTTACGTGTGTTGCGGCACTAAGGAATTGGAGCAAAGGTAAAAAGAAAAGTTTGCCATTTGGGATCCCTATGGTATGGCGCGAGCCTAGAAAACATACCGACGACTGCTACTTCTGTTCTTGCAATGTTAAAGGTTATAATGCAAAGAATAAAGAGAGCCTTCAATACCCAAGTCTTCCATCTGCAATAAGGCCGGTACCCCATGGTCCAGAAGTTCCTATTCCCCGCCCACCCGAGAGTCTGGATCAATACAATTCAGATTCTGATTCAGCTCCAAATCCAGACAATGATGATGTTTATGAACAGCCAACAGCTGACCGAGATCCTCCTAAACCATTAACCCAAGCCGAACTAAATGACTTAATCAGGGATTTGAATCTGCCTAATGACTCTGCAGAACTTTTGGGGTCTAGATTGAACAATTTATTGGCATCCGACACATACTTCGCTTGGTACAGAAATCGTGAGAAAGACTTCGTGCCTTTTTCGAAGATGGTCCCTTGGTATTTTACAAGGGCATCACAGGATTAGTGTGCAAGCTAGGCATCGAATACCAAACCAGTGACTGGAGGTTGTTTATAGATTCCTCTAAAACCAGTCTAAAAGGAGTGTTACTGCACAACGGTAACAAATATGCATCAATCCCAGTGGCCCATTCTACTCATTTAAAAGAGACCTATGATAACATGAAACTGCTTCTGGAAAAAATTCAGTATCAAAATCACAGATGGATATTGTGTGGGGATCTCAAAGTCCTTTGCATGCTACTTGGGCAGCAATCAGGATACACTAAGATGCCATGTTTCATTGCGAATGGGATAGTCGAGCACGTGACCAGCACTGGATGAGGAAAACTTGGCCTCCTAGGGAGAATCTTACCCCAGGTTCAAAGAACATTTTACATGAACATCTACTTGAACCAAATAAAATCCTACTACCCTTGCACATTAAGTTAGGCTTGATGAAGCAGTATGTCAAAGCATTGAATAAAGAAGGTGAGTGTTTCAAGTACATTTGTTCAAAATATCCAAAGATTAGCTACGAGAAAATAAAGGAAGGTGTTTTTATAGGTCCTCAGATTAGAAAGTTATTGACAGACGATCATTTCCTGAACACAATGACCAATAAAGAAAAAGAAGCATCGCTTGGTTTCAAAGATGTTGAAAACTTCTTGGGAAACTACAAAAGCCAAAATTATGAAAGACTGGTGGAAAATATGCTTAAAAAGCAAGGGGAACGATTTCACCAGGACATCAAAACCATGGAAAGAAGATATCAAAGAAGATGGCATACAAATATGATGGCGTATTACTGCTGGTGTCTGCAACGAGATCAGCCTAACGCACAGCACAAGAAAACATCAAAGAACCACCGGTTTAGTCGTCATTAGTCAGATCTACCTTCGTAGTCTTAAGTCTTTGGAATAAGTCCTGAAATGTTTGCAAGTAAAGAAGGTAAATATATTTTGTTTCTTTCAGTTATTTTTTTATTCTTTCATAAACAAGCAATATGCTTGTCCAAGAGCTAGGAGCTATTTAATTCTGCTTTAATTAGGTTTTACTCTATCACCTAAAGATTTCGTGCTACAAGGAGTGTTGTAATACCTCATCTGTCCGGGAGGGGAGAGAGTATTTTGCTGGGAACGGGACTGGTTGTTATATATATTTACCCTACATTATTATGTAAGCGTTACTGTAGTCTATAACAACAAAATTTACGGTTTAGCATGTGCAATCCAATGTTGGTCTCGATAAGATGGTTCACATTTGGGGATAAATGGGGGATTTATGACACACCCTGTAGTAAGAAAACCATACGTGATAGGAAAAAACTAACTATATTTTTGAGATCAGCGCACTCAAATTATATAGAATCACCAACTAGTTTGTAAATATCGATCGACAAGTTTTCAAATGTGTACTGGTGTAATCTTTTGTAGACGTGACACCGCGGAAACTCCTCGAGGAAAAAGTACCTCGAGGGAGGCAGTTCGTGCCGCCCTTTCCGAGTGTTTAGTCATCCAAATTGGATTCTCTTTCGTTGTACGACTCTCTAAACAAGTGTTGTGTTAAGGTTTTGATTCTCTAATTACTCTATAGTGTAAAAGAAATCTAGTATTTTAAAAGTGTTTCCAAACCTTGGAAATAAAGGCTACAAAAGGAAAAACTCGTAATTTATATCCTTCCAAGAAAACATCCCCGTCTCTCAACGAACAGAGGGAGAGAGAGAGGGTACGCCATTGAGCGAAGGTATAAATTGTTTTATCGTAACTCGCAGTCAAAGTAAATAAGAAAAGAAGAACCGTGGACGTCAGTCAGATTAATTAAACGGTATAAACTTCCTTGTTGGTGCGAGGAAGCGACATACTGAGAATACCTTAAAGGATAACGTCATATTCGACATTGGCTACCTATACCAGGATTAGAAGAAATCATTCATCCGCCATTTGGCGACACTGTAGCCGAGAGCAGGATTTGGAAAACCGTTGTTCAGTCAGAACCCCACTACAAGGACGTCAACGCATCCGAAACGAAGGTCGGATTTCAGCTGGGAATCACTCACTTGTTTAGAGAGGACGATCGTGACGAAAATTATCATCGGGCACGCGGAGAGGAATTTTACGAATTTAATTTCTCTTGGAAACGCCGAATAGCAACTCACAGCATTGATATAAATGTCCACAACGGATCGTTGGAAAAGTTACGGAGAATCGAACGCATTCGATTCTGCGCTACGAAATTATCGGAATTTGGAAAAGATTTTGAAAGACTTTAATTGTCAACAAAAAAAAAAAAGTTCTTCAAAAAAAGGAATAAGAAATTACAGAAGTCAAACGTATTTGATTCTGTAAACGCATCTCATTCAGAAACGGAAACAAACGCTCGTTCAAGACGGAATAAGAGAGAGAAAAACGCAATTTCGACTCCGTCCTACGGAATTGGAGAAGACAAAAAGAAAACGAAAACAAACGTTCTTTCAAGACGAAATAAGAAGGAAATGAAATAGCGAAAAACTCGGTAACTGGAGTAAAAGTGGTTTTGGCAAGTAAGATTAACATTAGTATAAATTAAAGGACATAAATTAAGTATGGGAAAAAAATGTGGATCCCAGTTAACGCATTGGTTTGAAAAGAAAGAAAAAAAGTATTTTTAACTTTTTTATTATTATTCTCTCGTGTGGTTGAAAAGGGAAATTGAGTTTTTTTCATTCTTCTTCTTTTTGTTGTTAAATTTTGTGGGTTTTGCATGGAGTGTTTTACGAATATAAATAAATTACAGTATATATTGTTGGTTGTAAACAACTTAATTTTTCATGGGTGAGTTAAAAACGATTTTTTTTTGTTTGTCTGTGTTTACAATCGATTTAATTCAATTTCACTGTTCGTTGTGATTGTAAAGCGATTTTCTTTTTCTTGCAGTATTTTGGGTGTATATATATATATATATATATATATATATATGTAAAAAATGAACAATGAATAATCAATATTCATTTTTACATAAGAACCAAAATCGCTTAACGCGAGTTTGGATAATAATTTTACTTGTAGCTTCCTATTTTTGTTCGTGTCACAACCCTACGATCTACCATATCTATGGTTTAGTCGTATCCATTTTCCATTTGTTATAGAAGTTATTATAATTAATTATGATTGTCTTGCATCTCACCCTCGACCCTAGATTATGCATACACATTGCATATAACAGGATTGGAACCCGTAGTTGTACTTCTTAGTCATTAATACCCACTCTGTCTCTAATTCGTTCTTGTAAATCTTCCTAATAATGATTTGTACTATACGTACAAATTCAATAACTATGACGTCACATTTTCCCGTCATTAATTTCCCTTGATCATTATCCTATATAAATTTTATTAAATATTCATTTTTACTCGTGTCAATCTATGAAACGCAAAACTTCATGCATTCGTTCGAAAACGCAGAAATACGTTCTCGTATAATTTTTTTCATTTTCATTTTTAATTATATCACCTCCCGCATTGAACTCGAAAATGCTTAGTTAAGTTATCAAATTCCGCTAACTATGGCAAAATCGAACTCTTCAAAGATAAAAAATCTCCTTTCGCTCTGATTCGAATTTAAAACATTATCATGCGTTATGTTATATCATGTGTGTCATGTCTCATGTACTTGTGTTGTACTAATAACCATACATAATAACCATACATAATAACCATACATAATAACCATATATTATAACCATATATTATAACCATATGTAAATATATAAAAACACTGTAAGAATGGTAAACGGCGTAATGTACTTCAATGAAACTGTACTTAATGATGTAATGTACTAAATGACGTAGTCAATGTACTTTAATGGAATTGTAGTAAACGATAATAAATGAATTAATTGGTAATTATAATCATAGTTACAGTAGACCAAAATTACAATGTACTCAATGTCCGACCCGACATTATGTCGCCATAAGGAATGTAGAATCGGCGATACTGTTGTTATTTTTTTCATTATTATTTTTCCGTTGGAATAAATTTTGATGTGCTTTCTACTTTGCCAAATAATTGATGACCTGTTGTTTTTTAAAATCTCATAATCATTTTTTAGATTTAGCTTAATAATGAATCCTGAGTAACTTTTGCCATGTCATGTTTTGTATACATTCTTTCTTCGTTATAAAAGATGAAGTCATGTCTTGCCTAAGCATTTAATTGTAAAACTTAAACCTTTAATTTTTACTCATATGCATATTTTAGTGTAAAGATGCATAGTTCAATTTCCACTTTTAGTTAACTTGGCAGATCATGATAACATCAGATCTGAAAATACGCAATTTAAGATAAAAATATGGCTTCATCTTCAAATATCTTGTTTATTCGTTTAAACCTTACCACAGCTAAAAGATTTACTTTATTTTCAAATATTGTGCAAAAATGATGCAGCCTCTTCAACATTTAATAATGATGATGTTAGTAGAATCGGGGTATATAAACCCCACCAATTTCTTCCATGTTCATTCTGATTCCAACTACGAGGCTGAGCATTACCTGTAACAGTTTTAGGAGTAAAACACAGTAAGAAAAAGTCTTTATCTTCTCCTTCGAGCCGTGCTCTCTTCAGAAAACTTAGTCATTAGAATCTCCCGATAAGTTACAAGAAGAATCGGGGAGAAACCTCAAAAAATTTAATAAGCCTCTCAGAATCCTCCGAGCCACTAAAGAAGAACTCGGAGAGTAGTATAGAAGAAACTACTGCATGTAACAGATCCGTTGCTGCCTCCTAACCAGAACCCCCGTCGACTCCGAACCACCCCAAGGCCATAGACGGAGGGGTTAACAGTCTGGCGACCCTGCCCCAGGATTAGAAGAATATTTTAAGAAGATTTTAAGAAGAAGAATATTTTAAGAAGAAGAATATTTTAAGAAGAAGAATATTTTAAGAAGAAGATTTTAAGAAGAAGAAGATTTTAAGAAGAAGAAGATTTTAAGAAGAAGAAGATTTTAAGAAGAGGATTTTAACAAGTGGCCACTTTTTGGCCAGGATAGAAATTACCCTGCATCAGGATAAAACCATTTGACTGGCGTGTCACGACTTCCAGTTCGTAACATCCACCCTTGAACCGGTGTGTCACGACTCCAAGTTCTCCACGCCTAGTTTTCATCCAAGAAGAAGTAGCCAGCAAGACGTCTTCAGGACACGTCTCAAGGATTTCCTCGTAGAAATTTTGTTAAGTACAGAGTTTTTTTTTTAAGTAATTTGTAAAGATTTGAAAAGTCAGTATTATTAACAGTTAATATTTAGTATGGAGCCAGAATTAACACAAAACACAGTGAACACTTCAGACACCAGTGATACATTTTTTTTTTAGTGAAACTAATTTTCACAGAAGTTTATTTTCACAGAGTTAATTGTCACAGAGTTAATTGTCACAGAGTTAATTGTCACAGAGTTAATTGTCACTATTATATTCAGTATAGAATAATTTTATTTTATGTACCTTCGCGTACATTAGAATGAAATGTTTACATTTTATATTTTTGTTTGCAAATTTTTTCAAATTATTGAATTAAATTGACTTGCAAATTAAGAGAGAGAGAGTTTACAGAGAGTTTATAGAGTTTAGAGTTATAGAGATACTTAAAAACAGTTTCAAGTTAGTTTCAAGAATACTTGATAGAGTTCAAGTTAGTTTCAAGAATACTTGATAGAGTTCAAGTTAGTTTCAAGAATAATTGATAGAGTTCAAGTTAGTTTCAAGAATACTTGATAGAGTTCAAGTTAGTTTCAAGAATACTTGATAGAGTTCAAGTTAGTTTCAAGAATACTTGATAGACTTCAAGTTAGTTTCAAGAATACTTGATAGAGTTCAAGTTAGTTTCAAGAATACTTGATAGAGTTCAAGTTAGTTTCAAGAATACTTGATAGAGTTCAAGTTAGTTTCAAGAATACTTGATGGACTTCAAGTTAGTTTCAAGAATACTTGATAGAGTTCAAGTTAGTTTCAAGAATACTTGATAGAGTTCAAGTTAGTTTCAAGATACTTGATAGAGTTCAAGTTAGTTTCAAGATACTTGATAGAGTTCAAGTTAGTTTCAAGATACTTGATAGAGTTCAAGTTAGTTTCAAGAATACTTGATAGAGTTCAAGTCAGACAGTTTTATCCCAAGTATTCCGAGTCACAAGTATTCCGAGTCCAAGTATTCCGAGTCCCAAGTCAGTTTTCAATGCAGTCAATTGAATTCAACTTTTTCTTTGTAATTTAAGAGAATTTAATTTACGAAAATGTAATCTAAGAATTTAATTCAACCTTTTTTTTTTTGTTGTAAAAGAGAATTAAATTCAACCTGAATTGACCCGTTTGTGTCTTTAGTTTAATTTTTTTTGTTTTTTTTTGTAAGAAGGAAATTCACCGATTTGTCTTCTTTTCATGCAATTGTTGCGTATATAAATATATAGTTAGGTATTTTATTATTTGTAACAAAACCGTTTTTACAAAGGTTGTAACGATTTTGGTAATTATTGTAATGTATATGAGGAACATGCCGTCCCTCCATGTTGTTTGAACTCTTTAAATTTTTTTCTAAGTAGTGTGACAAGCAATCTTTTTTTTTAAAACAAAAGAGCAAAGTGCTCACGAAAGACGTATTGTCAATTTCAAACTTATACCCCCCGCTTAGTCACTCAATTCCCCCGAATGTAGTCCTCCAAACTTTGGTTTTTTTATTTTATTTTAAAACCCCAACCCCAGTTGAACCCAGTGTCAAAATTCAATTTTAAAACCGTGAGATTTACTTTCATTAACTGTAAGTTCCTCTAAGTGCGTTTTTTTTAATTACCTTATATGTGTAACTGATTAATTATGTAAAATCTATAATCCTAATTGAATTTTATTACTTTTGACACATATTCGAATTCATTTACGTTCCGTCTCTCCAGTCACTTTTGCATTAAAACTCGTATGCAAACATCATCATTATAATACATCATAATTATTGCTTCCTATATATAAATTCTCGCTCATGCATTTATTAAGTTATTTTATCTGTTCCTTAAAGTATATATATATATATATATATATATATATATATATATAAATATATAATCCTAATCCACCAATGACCCCTAATGATCTAGTTCTTCACGGGATGAACATATTACTCTCATATTCTACATACTATTGTACGGACTCACTCATCTGCAGATGCGTCTTACCAATATTTATAGATACATCTGCACACTGACGTATAACTTCAACTATTCAACTATAAATCCCCTTTCTCCTTTTGAACGTATCACCAACCACTACAATCTGTACCCAATAAACATAAATACCCATTTGACCACAGGTCTATACATCATCCACTACGTAATTCGATTTGTACCTACAACAGTCAATAAAAATGCATGTATGCACACTATATATACAAACCTTATGCTAAAATCATTGGATATCACAATAAACTATTTCATTGCGTGTAAGTGCTAACTCTGCTATTTATATAGTCTTAAGCATTTTTGCTTACTATTTATAAATTTTTGCTCAGGCATTTATTCAGTTAATTTAGCAATCCTCTCAGCTAACCTGTCCCTCGAAATTGTAAGATACACACTTTGTACCTAGTACACAAAAATACGCACTAGACCACAGGTCTATACATCATCCATTACATAATTCTATTTTTACCTACACTAGTCAATAAAAATTAGTTTATAGACTGTACGATTTACGTTTTTCCCTTTTATCTACTATTCATTATGTATGTAATTTGTCCCACAGAAAAATAAAATTTTGTAAAATTTTTTTAACCATATCATTGTTTGTCTAACTTAATTGTTTGTCTAAATTAAAGTATTAATCTTTGAATTTTTTATAGTTTATAATAACTTTATAATAACTCTCTAAGCATAATAACTCATTTGTTCTGTATAAAACTTGTAATGTAAAGAAAAATTCGTCATCTAACTTGAAGTAGTTAAGATGTTATTTTCTCAGTTGTATTGTATTAATGGCACCCTATTAGATTATTGTATAAATATCATTTTTTAAAGGGGAGAGCAATGTAAAAAATGAACAATGAATAATCAATATTCATTTTTACATAAGAACCAAAATCGCTTAACGCGAGTTTGGATAATAATTTTACTTGTAGCTTCCTATTTTTGTTCGTGTCACAACCCTACGATCTACCATATCTATGGTTTAGTCGTATCCATTTTCCATTTGTTATAGAAGTTATTATAATTAATTATGATTGTCTTGCATCTCACCCTCGACCCTAGATTATGCATACACATTGCATATAACAGGATTGGAACCCGTAGTTGTACTTCTTAGTCATTAATACCCACTCTGTCTCTAATTCGTTCTTGTAAATCTTCCTAATAATAATTTGTACTATACGTACAAATTCAATAACTATGACGTCACATTTTCCCGTCATTAATTTCCCTTGATCATTATCCTATATAAATTTTATTAAATATTCATTTTTACTCGTGTCAATCTATGAAACGCAAAACTTCATACATTCGTTCGAAAACGCAGAAATACGTTCTCGTATTATTTTTTTCACTTTTATTTTTAATTATATCACCTCTCAATGAACTCGAAAATGCTGAGGTAGGTGATCAAATTTCGCTAACTGGCAAAATCGAACGCTTCAAAGATAAAAAAATCTCCTTTCGCTCTGATTCGAATTTATAACATTATCATGCGTTATGTTATATCATGTGTGTCATGTCTCATGTACTTGTGTTGTACTAATAACCATACATAATAACCATATATTATAACTATATATTATAACCATATATTATAACCATATTTATAACCATATATAAATATATAAAAACACTGTAAGAATGGTAAACGGCGTAATGTACTTCAATGAAACTGTACTTAATGATGTAATGTACTAAATGACGTAGTCAATGTACTTTAATGGAATTGTAGTTAACGATAATAAATGAATTAATTGGTAATTATAATCATAGTTACAGTAGACCAAAATTACAATGTACTCAATGTCCGACCCGACATTATGTCGCCATAAGGAATGTAGAATCGGCGATACTGTTGTTATTTTTTTCATTATTATTTTTCCGTTGGAATAAATTTTGATGTGCTTTCTACTTTGCCAAATAATTGATGACCTGTTGTTTTTTAAAATCTCATAGTCATTTTTTAGATTTAGCTTCATAATGAATCCTGAGTAACTTTTGCCATGTCATGTTTTGTATACATTCTTTCTTCGTTATAAAAGATTAAGTCATGTCTTGCCGAAGCATTTAATTGTAAAACTTAAACCTTTAATTTTTACTCATATGCATATTTTAGTGTAAAGATGCATAGTTCAATTTCCACTTTTAGTTAACTTGGCAGATCATGATAACATCAGATCTGAAAATACGCAATTTAAGATAAAAATATGGCTTCATCTTCAAATATCTTGTTTATTCGTTTAAACCTTACCACAGCTAAAAGATTTACTTTATTTTCAAATATTGTTCAAAAATGATGCAGCCTCTTCAACATTTAATAATGATGATGTTAGTAGAATCGGGGTATATAAACCCCACCAATTTCTTCCATGTTCATTCTGATTCCAACTACGAAGCTGAGCATTACCTGTAACAGTTTTAGGAGTAAAACACAGTAAGAAAAAGTCTTTATCTTCTCCTTCGAGCCGTGCTCTCTTCAGAAAACTTAGTCATTAGAATCTCCCGATAAGTTACAAGAAGAATCGGGGAGAAACCTCAAAAAATTTAATAAGCCTCTCAGAATCCTCCGAGCCACTAAAGAAGAACTCGGAGAGTAGTATAGAAGAAACTACTGCAAGTAACAGATCCGTTGCTGCCTCCTAACCAGAACCCCCGTCGACTCCAAGCCACCCCAGGGCCATAGACGGAGGGGTTAACATATATATATATATATATATGTGTGTGTGTGTGTGTGTATGCACATATCTATATGTATGTATGTATGTATGTATGGATATGTGAACTATATTTGTTGTTGTAAACCATTTAATTTTTCGTTGGTGAGTTTAAAACGATTTTTTGTTTGTCTGTAGTTGCAGTCAATTTAATTCAACCTTCTTTTTTTTTGTTGTAAGAGGAAAGAAATTGACAGGTTTGTGTCTTTTTGCATGCACTATTTGCATATATAATTATATAGAATTATATATTTTTTGTTTAACGAAAACGGTTTCTGCAAAGTACATGGTAAATTTATGGAATTTGAAAAAAAAATTTTAAGTGAGTATTTATTTTTTTTAATTTAATTGTCCCACATTGGGTTAACAGAAAACGGAATTTTGGATTTGAGTTTCATTTTTGACTCTTGAAATTTTTTTTTACCTAATTTGTTATATATAGTTCGTGCGTGTGTTTGTTTGTTTGATTCGTTACGCGCGAATTCGGCGCATCTCGGCGGTTACATTTTGGTAAAAGTTCTTTTTTTTTCCCACGCTTTTCGCGTTCCGTGCGCGAACTTTTTTTCATTTTTTTGATTAATGAGGAAACGCATATAGATTTGTCGTCGGGTCTTTTGTTTTTTCTTTTCGTTGCATCAGTCCCGTCCCGTTCCTTACAGTTATTCAGTAGAACCCAGTTCGCACCGTTTTTTTTTTCTTCGCGTATATCGTTCTATGAGACGCGGACGAGGGCACGGAGAACGGCAACGATACGGCAACTCCGGCGAGGACACGGAGAGCGGCAACGATACAGCAACTCCACCCTCGACTCCTGAAACTTCGTCTCCGTTGGACCAGACCGATCCAAACATGCAACGTGGTGAAGATGATCAGGCCTCCACGGCATCCCGCCCCACTTTTAATCTCAACCGGGTTACAAATGTCCCTTCGGCGGTTCCGATCTTCCAGGGTACCATAAATGGGGTTAGGACTGGACCCACCCCACGAGAATGGATCACGAACCTCGAGACATACTTCCAGAACGAGTCGATTAGTACCGACCAGGAGCGACTCAGCGAATCGAAGCGATTCCTCATCCCTCGGAGGGGAACGCCCTTAAATCGGTGCAAACGTCCCAAGGGCTTTGCGATGCGACCACCTGGACTCAGTTTCGGGCCAATTTTTTGGCTTTTTACCGGGAATGCCAGGACTCGCAGCCCCTGGAGACAATAAATAATCTTTTTCGACTCAGGTGGAACCCCGATTCGGGTGAAGACTTCATAGACTTTATAAATCGAACCAACGAAGGGGTGCAAATGTTTACAAAAGTGTCCCGGGATGCATGGGGGTACCGGGTACCACTAGAAATGCAACGCGTACTCACCTGAGTGTTTGGTACGCAAATATGGGAGCTCCTCAGCGAGCGAAACTTCAAGAGGTATGCGATGTCACGACCTCAGAAACTGCCATTGACCAGCTAAACAAGGTCAGGAAAGTGTTCCCTTCTTTGGCAGGGCCTCCACACCAGTCGAAGGCAGAGGCGAAAGTGAGGGGGATCCAAACGGTGCGGGACCCTTTTTTGCTCCCAGAGGATCACAGCAACCCCAGGCAAGGCAGCAGGACACGCCGCCCACGTGTTACAATTGTGAGAAGTCGGGGCATTTTGCGAGGCGGTGCAGGAGCGTCCCGTACTGTGGGATCTGTGGCAAGCAGGGGCATCGACGAGGGGAGCGGGAATCATGTAAGAATGCGCTACAGAAAAAACCGTCAGGCCCCACGAACCGTCAGCAGTCAGCCCGATCTAAAGGGTCGTCCACGAGCCAGCAACAACGGCCGCAGTTTAGGGACGACCAACCCCAACGATCAACACGGAGTAAGTTCCTGACCAGAGTCGGGAATAAGCGGGTCTACCTAGTGGAGTGCGAGGACCCCGAAGAGGAAGCAAGGGTTGCTACCGCCCAGCTCTCGCTCGCCACTTCGACTGAAGGGGAGGATGTACTAGACCCACTGGAAATGGATCCCGGATTCGACCCTTTTTTAGAACAGCATTTAGGGGAGCGGGGTGAACCCCCCCCGGAACGGTCACGCGATTGTGACTATGTAAATAGTAGAGAATTAGATGGTAAGTTTTCGTTCGTACGAAGTATTAGGACTAAGGAAACAAATGGTGAGGGCTCCTGGCCTTTGCCATTATACCCTTCATCCACATTGGATGATCCTCTTTGCCTGTTCGGCACATCCGAGCCACGAACAAGGACCTGCTTGTTGATATCACAGTTTTTGGGAAGTCTGGGAACGTACTGCTAGACACCGGAAGCCAAGCAACTCTCATTAAACTGCCCAGTTTGGAGCGGTTTGCGGGGAAACGTCAATAAACCGCAAACAATTGGGGATAAGGCCTGCCCGTTACCCTGCGAGGAGTTACTGGCAACCGTATCCCTTCATTGGGAGTTGTTAAGTTACCAATGTGCCTCGGATCCACGTGTTTCGAGATTTCAGGCATCATTGTGCCGGGAGCGACCAAGTTTCCGGCCGATATTTTGCTGGGAATGGATTTCTTGGCGTCCAGCGCATGGAATGTGATCGGATTCCAGCACGTCGAATTTGGGAATAGGTTATATCCTATTTATAGCTCACGTGGTCGTCCCACGAGTCCGGGCGTCTTTAAATTAGATGCCAGTTCGGTGAATTACGGTCCCGAGGATCGTATGTCGTTTCGGCAGCTATGTGCCGCCGCCCAGTTTCTACAGGGACCCCCTGTGGAAGACGTAAGGGGTAGGAGCCCCAGACCGGCAGAAGGGTGCAATGTGTATAAAGAGCTTATTCCTTTTGCGACGAAGGACTTGCCACTATCAAATTAGTGGAAGAAGTCCATACGTTCGTGGGAGGAGCCCCTGCCCCCAGAACAGCTCGGCTAGATGATGTCGAGTTGTATGAGCATCTTTTCCCCCTTGTGTCGAAAGACGTTTCATTGGAGAAATTAGTACATGAGGTCCACGCGTTCGTTGGAAAGAGCTCATGTGCTCGCAGACCGGTTCTAACGAAGCAGAACCAACGCGCAGACCCACGTGGGTTAGCGAGGAAGCTTTGGCCTTTCACCACTAGGGACCGTCCCTTCTCGCACTTGTGGAAAAGTGTCCAGAGGTTCATTGCCGACGGGCAACCATGTCCACGCGCCGGAGGGAAGTCCCCAAGGGGCTCAGAAACATAAGGATGACCCGAGAGACTTGGTTCTAGCGGAAAACGTGTCTTCTGTTCCAAACGAAAAGTTCTATCTTGTGAAATTTCGGAGGACTCTTGTCGGAGCAAGAGACCCTCTCTGAGTGTGAAGACGGTAACGATTCCACCTAGTTACCTTGGTACACACTCGACGCGTAAAGAGAAGTCCCAATCCTTTCGGCAACTGCCGGACCTGATTTCGTCGGTACCATCGAACTCGATCCGAATTTTGCCATTGGTGATGTTCCTGAGGATCCAGACGCGTCACTATCATCGACACAGGCCGATGATGCGTCAGAAACCATAACCAACATGGCCGTCGAGCTTGGATCGGATTTCGTACGAGATACGGAAGACCATCCTACCGAGTATAGTCATAATGCTTGTGCCTTCGCTGACGCAGACTCCGATTTTGACACTTTTTCCGAGATCTCCGACAGCGCGAATTTTTCAGACCAGGAGCAATTCCTTTTGTCGTCTAGAGATCCAGTCGTTATTCAACCGTTTGAGAGAGTTTGTTTTGCCGCTCGGGTCGCGTCCCGGCAAGGAAACCCTCTTCCGGACGGAACCAATCTAGTCACTGAAAAAACTGTCCACGAGCAAACTTGCTTGTGGCACAAACGCTGGGAATTTGCCGAAATTCTGAGCTTCCAGTACTTTGCTTCAACCGAGGAATGAAACCGATCAGGTTGGAAACCGACCAACGGATTGGAGAAGCCTTACTGGCGTATGAGGAAATTCTCGACCCCGACCACGTCCAGATAGATATCGCAAAATTTTTGATTCAGCTGAGCTGCCTACGGACGAGCTCCACGCGGAATATCAGGAAATCGTAGACCAGCGGATCGAACAAAATTCTTCAGATTCCCCCTTGCTTCGAAACTCTAAACTGTACCATCAACTTTTAGAATTTTTAATCGCTAATCAGGACGTGATTGCGCTGAAGGGACGAACCAAATTAGCTCCTTTCCACATTAAATTAGAACCTCATACTCGGCCGGTATACGTTCCGCCGTATCGCATCCCTCATTCGCAACAAGCCATTGTTGAACAACATGTGCAGGAGATGCTTGAGCAAGACCTAATAAGACCCTCAACAAGCCCTTGGTCTGCCCTATGATTTTGATCACCAAAAAGGATAACACTTCCGTCCATGTATAGACTATCGTCGATTAAACGCGATAACTATTCCTGATCGATTCCCTATACCCAACATGCAAGACGTGATCCAAAATGTTGGAGGATCTAAATACTTCACTACCTTGGACCTCGCCTCAGGTTACTGGCAACTGGAGGTTAGCCCAGAATCCCAGCCCTACACAGCCTTTACGACACTCGCGGCCACTACGAATGGAAAGTTTTGCCGTTTGGGTGCAAGAACGGGCCTGCGTGTTTTTCGAGACTGATGGACATCGTTTTAACGGAATTCTCGGCTTAGAAGTCCTTGTTTACCTCGATGACCTGATAGTCTTCAGCGAGACGAAGGAAGATCATTTGCGCGTCTCCAAAACGTTTTCGATCGACTTCGGAAGGTCAATCTGAAGCTCAAGCTCTCGAAATTTAACTTCTTCCAGACTTCACTTTTATATTTGGGGTACTTACTTTCTCCGGATGGAATCCGTCCTGACCCCGCTAAAATTCGAACCTTAAAGAACCGCTCTGTAGTGACGGTCTGTACTGTTCCCCGCAACACGGATTAAGTAAGATCTTTCATTGGATTCTGCGGGTTCTACAGGAACATGATTCCTGATTTCTCCAAAATCGCTACTCCCCTCACCAATCTATTCAAAAAGAATGTGGGGTTCGAATGGACAAAAACTCAACAGGTCGCTTTCGAGACCCTTCGGGACAAACTGCTCGCAGAGCCCATCCTCTAGGCGCTGTCCTGCTTCAAGAAGTAAATGGTGTCGAATTGCCCATAGCTTATGCTAGTCGTTTGTTGTCAAAGCCTGAATGCAACTATTCAGTCACCGAAAAGGAGGCCCTTGGAGTAGTATGGGGTCTGAAGAAGTTCAAGAACATAATCTACGGGTACGACATCACCGTCAAGATTGACCATCAGCCCTCGACCTCTCTATTCAAGAACAAGCTCCTGGAGGGACGTCCCAGCCGATGGGCACTATCAGTCCAAACATTTTCCCCTTGTATAGTCTACCATCCAGGAAAATCGCACGTTCTGCCGGACTATCTATCCCGACTCCGGGCAGATTCTGAGGCCGAAATACGCCGGACGCAAGTTCTACCCATTATGGATAGGCTGACCATATTTCCTTGAGAAATATTACAAAAGTCTTATAGGTTATGAATAATAATTTATGATTGACCAATATTAAAGTATATTTATAGTTTTTATTAAAAACGGGACAAAATTGACATTTTTATTAAAACGACGGGACGGCCAGGATATATAAACAAAACGGTACTGTCCCGTTCAAAACGGTACGTATGGTCAGCCTAATTATGGAGGAACAAATGCTTCGCCGTGCCCAGGTCAAAAATGCCTACAACGGGAAATTGCTCACGGAACTGAGCGGAACGGCAACGCCGTCGGGTCCGCCCTCTTCTCACCACGTCGTAAAGGACGGCATTTTGTATTAGAGAGACTCACAAGGGAAGGACGTCATTGAGGTCCCAGCCCAGCTCGTCGACTTTGCTCTGCGCTTATGCCACGACTCTCCAGTTTCTGGCCATTCTGGTCCAGAACGCACGCAAAAGCGAGTCCAGGAGAGGTTCCACTTCCCAAGTTTGACAAAAAGTGTTTCAGACTATTGCAGCGTCTGCCCGTCCTGTTTAGAGCACAAAGGTTCACTTAACCAAACGGCCCACGTGCACCAATATCCCGTACCTATCACACCCTGGGATCGGGTCGGCATGGACATGATTGGACCTTTACCAAAGGCCGCCTCGGGAAACACACGGATCTTGATGTTCACTGATCATTTCTCGCGTTACAACGAGCTGGTAGCTATCCCCGATCGGACTGCGGAAGTAGTTGCCAAGGCTCTTTTACGTCGAGTTATAAGAAATCATAACATCCCTTCTGTGCTTATCTCGGATCAAGCTCCGGAATTTTGTTCGAAACGCTTGAATACCCTGTGTAAATTATGCCGGAGTAAAAACACCACACCCACATTACAGCCTACCACCCTCAGGCGAATGGACTCGTCGAATGACAAAATGGCAAAATCATCTCCTATTTGAAAAATGTCGTCGACGCTGACAGTAAAAATTCGGACGAGTGCCTCACGCTGGCACAACTTGCCATTAACAACGCGTATAATCGTAATCTGGGAGATACCCCACACTTTATATTGTACCACTACGATAAACGTCTTCCTTTTGATTTTGGTGAAGCCCAAGATTCTAAGGAAGGACTACCAACCCAGAACCAGATGGATGAGTATAACCGCATACTCACAAATCGGGCTTGGGAAATCTTCAAGTTAGCTAGACAACACCTCGAAATGTCCATAGACCAGATGCAAGCAGAGCAACATCGCCGTTTCCCCCGACAGCGATCTGTGATGGTTGGCCAACGTTGCTACCTTTTTGACAAAACTCGCAAGCCCCCTCACACGCTCCCAAGAAATTTTATCGTAGATGGAATGGTCCGTATCGCGTCATGCAGGATCTAGAGCAGAATAAGTACGAGGTGACGCACCTCCATACCGGGAAAAGTAAGGTCATTCACAAGGACCTCATCAAGATCGCTCCCGAAGCGGAGTTTCCACCTCCTCGGATCCTCGGATGCCAAACCCAAAGGAAGGGCATTCTCCAGAACCGCCCCCCCCATGTGGATCTCGAAGACACTGACGATCTGTATGACTACTACTACTCTAGCTGCAGATCACCAGCGAACCCCCCTGCGAGGGTACGGACTGACAATCACCCGCCTAGAGAGACCAGAGAAGACTCAGTCAGTTCTCTGAATGTGGTGCTTCCTTCCGCTCCTCTAGCCGAGATCCTCGTGCCACCAGCCGTTCGGGATTCAGAAGTGGAACCGAGGACTCTTTCTCCTCCTCTTTTCCGACAGCGGGCCAGAACACCTTCCCCGCCGTCACCAAAGGATGACGAGGGCAAGGACCCTACTTATCGGCTTCAGTCATGTAGGCCTCCTCCCCCGCCAGGGGAAAACCGTCTCAGGGGACGAGCACCCCCTCTTCCTGGCCTAGCAAGTGGCATGGCTTCCCTCACCTCTACCGAGAAGGGCAGCGACCAACCGCGACACACTTACAACCTAAGGCCACGCGCGCGCTCTCAAAAGGAACCGAATACACGAAACTAAGAACAGTAATCATAACGTCGGTTTACACCATATACAAACTGTTTCCTTAACCGCACTTCCAGTTCCAGAGCTACCACCACACGTACTATATATAAATGTTAGACGATACCCGTACATTCATGCCCTACATACAAATTTAGTGAACTACGCTTATCAGTACTACTTATCAGTATCAATTTCTCCTTAACTTTTTCCTTAACGGTCACTTCTTTAGGTCCATCTTTTACACTGGTCTAAGTTCACCGTGTGCATACACTTTTGAATCATACACGGTTTTTATCAAACTTTAAGAGAACAAAATTTAGAGAAATGAATTTCAATGAGTTATAGGGAAAAAAAATACTTAAGTAAAATTTATACGATTTCTGCAAGGTTTGGAATGGATATTGTCGTTTTGAGAATTTTTTTAGAACTTTGAAATTGACCCAACTCTATAGCTTGGAAAGTATAAAATTTCAAGGGTTTGTGCCGTGAAAGGGTTACGTGTGGACATTGCTCAAGTTTTTGGATGTGCGCGTTGGTGGCTCATTGCCTCCTACATCAATCATTCCACGTCATTCCAAAACTGATAAGTAGAGTGGATTAAGTACTAAGTTGATGTACTGTATTTTGTTTAACTATTTCTTTTGTCCTTATGTAACATTATATCCAACTACTCCTTCAACAATATCTTTGTCTTTGTAAAACCCTACATCCAACTACTTCTGTTTGAGAGGATTTTTCAAACTAACCCCCGAGTACCAACTCTGGGAGGGGAGCCATATGGAAAAAAATGTTTCCACAAGAAAACAAATTTATGTTAAAATTTAAAGATATCATTCTGTTTGTATAAATTAAAGTATTAATCCTTTAAAAGATGTTATTCTGTTCATATAAAGTAAAATATGAATCCGTTACATTTTTAATGTCTGTATAGCGTGCCTCGATGCCCCGCGGATTCTCTGCATCTTTTCTTAACCCTAACGAAAACAGTGTTGCCACGTCTATAATCTTAAAGAGAGATTCCTAAATTCTGAATGTTCTTTTCGACTATTATAAACCACAATTATATATATTCTCCTGCTAAAAAGGGTTAAGTGTCGAACCGAAATTATATAAATTCTTAAAGAATATCATTGTTATAATAGGACTTTGCGAATTAATAATCTTTTGTAGACGTGGCACCGCGGAAACTCCTCGAGCAAAAATTACTCGAGGGAGGCAGTTCGTGCCGCACTTTCCGAGTGTTTAGTCACCCAAATTGGATTCTCTTTCGTTGTACGACTCTCTAAACAAGTGTTGTGTTAAGGTTTTGATTTTCTAATAACTCTGTAGTGTAAAAGAAGTCTAGTATTTTAAAAGTGTTTCCAAACCTTGGAAATAAAGGCTACAAAAGGAAAAACTCGTAATTTATATCCTTCCAAGAAAACATCCCCGTCTCTCAACGGACGAGAGAGAGAGAGAGAGAGGGTACGCCATTGAGCGAAGGTATAAATTGTTTTATCGTAACTCGCAGTCAGACTAAGTAAATAAGAAAAGGAGAACCATGGACGTCAGTCAGATTAATTAAACGGTATAAACTTCCTTCTTGGTGCGAGGAAGCGACATACGAAGAATACCTTAAAGGATAACGTCATATCCGACACTTGTATTGTAAGGGGTTCCAAAAAACCTTAGTCCCCCCATTTGCAGCTTACATGTTTACTTATATCGAAATAGTTTTTAGTGATTATAAAAATATATAAAATTCTTTATTTATTGCAGGTATTAAAATTACTCTAGCTGATAAAGTGATAATATAATTGCTTCTCAATTAATTGGTGATCCGGAGAGGCAACGTGTGATAGATCGCATACGAGCAATAACATTTCGGGAAGCTCGTGATGCTGCAGCCACCTTTATAACACGTTCATCGGTTGCCAAAAAGTTGCGAAGAAATGAGGACTTCGTCAAAAGAAATTGGAATAAAACTTTGGATGAATGTGAAATGGATACAACCAAATCCGGGCGCCCAAATTTGCCACCCTCTCAGGAAACAAAGGACATCATTGAAAGCGGTACGCGTAAGCGGAAAAACAGCTGTGCTAAACTTTCTAGAGAGATCGAAGTGTTGAGAGAAAAAATCGTTAGTGGTGAGATCATTCGACTGTACCGTCATAGGCAAGGTTTAAAGCCTTGGCATGAACTTCCAAAGCCAAGAAAAACTCAACTTAACATCGATGACAGAATGTGGTTTGCCCATTATCTTGAAGATTGGGATGTGGATGATTTCATGCATTTAGCTGTCTCCGATGAATTTTTTGTTTACGTAACACGTCGGCCTAGCTACCAAAATGATCGAGTGTGGGCCACAACACCAGATGAAATCGATGACAATGAACATTATCGCAAATTATTAAAAAGTCCAGACTGTGTTGGTGTGTTTGTTTTGTTCACTGCAAAGAAGCTCATGTGGGTGCTGAAGCCAAATGGTCAGAGTTGGGATGGACAGTATTTTCGTGATATTATTCTATCCCAGCATGTCACTTCTTTTCTAAGAAACCCAAACAATGTTATGGATGTCGATCAGGTCACACTTCCGCACGATAAGGCCCCCTGCTTTAAGGCATTAGCCAATCAACAGTTGTTGCGGAACCATGAGATCGATTTCTTTGGAAATGAAGAATGGCCAGGAAATTCTCCTGACCTGAACGTCTGTGAACACATTGGATCAGTTATAAAGGACAAGGTTGAATGTCTCTTGTTTCAAGAACCTGCAGCAAATCGGGTTTTCGAAGGATATAATGACGCAACACATTGAAACTGTTTTAGCAAATTTGCGTAACGATCAAGATCTATTCACGTCACTTTTGGCAAGCTACCCAAAGCGAATTCAGGCTGTCTTGGAAGCGAATGGCGGGAACACCAAGTTTTAATTGTTTCTATTTAAATGCACGGTTAAATTCTCTTTTGTAAGGTATGTTTAGTTTAACTATAACTCTAATGGTTTAGGCCATGGGCGTGGGGCTAAGGTTTATTGGAGCCCCGTATTTCACGTCAGCAGCACTTGAAGATGGCATGGCTTCAGCTTCTTCAATACTGCAAGGATTGCAGGACCTTTTCCAGTTTGTGTACCGTTTTTCATATAATTTATTTTTGCTTCTTTTCAGATCAAAAATGAGTGATAATATCAATCTCTTTAGTTAGGCTTATAAGGCTAACTAACGAAAATATCACGACCTAACCTAACCAATCGTTAGGTTAACTGTACGCCCTTGACGATTGGTTAGGTTAGGTCATGATATTTTCGTTAGTTAGCCTTATAAAGCAAAAATAAATTATATGAAAAACGGTACACAAACTGGAAAAGGTCCGGATTGCTTAATCCAGTAACAAAGATGTACTTTACCTTTTTAGCTTTTATCTTACCTGCTATCAATAAGATCAATTTGGAATTTCAGGCAGAAAGATTTAGGATTCACAAATTGCACAGCTCTCTTAATAGCAGTTTCAAGGCTATTCTCAGTAATTTCATTAAAAGAGAGGTAGTAAAAAAAACAGATACAATTAACATCGATTCCTTTAATCCTTCAACCTATCCTAGCTTAGGTGACATATATCGTGGAGCTAGAACAGAAAGCACTTTTTTGGGGGGACACTCTTCTAATATTTCAAAAACAGATCTTGATGAATTTCAACTCGAAACCTTGAACTTTTATGTATCCTTAACAAACAAAATGTTCAGGCGTTTTTATCTTCTAATATGTTTATTAATTTAGAATTACTTGAAACGTTAGATCCTTCAAATGTGCGTCAAGGAAGGCACAATTCAATCATACGTCTTGCAGTAAAATTCCCCTATATTATTAAAGAAAATGATCTTGAAGAAATCAATAAAGAATGGAGGGGACCGACTTTATATGAAATGCCAGTTTGCGAAAATACAACAGAACCTGAGAAATACTGGTACGCTGTTTCACAGGAAAAGTGTGGTGATCAACCATGTTTTCCTAATCCATCAAGATTAATGCTAGATTTAATGTCTTTGCCCCATTCGTCTGCTGTTGTTGAAAGAATATTCTCACTAGTTAATAACAACAAAACAAAAAATAGATATCACCTTAAAACAGAGACACTCAATGACTTATTACAGTATATAGTAAGAATTTCCTGCAGGGTACTAGTTGCAAGTTATGGCAGCCATCAGAAGAACTACTTAAAAAGATGATGATTAGGAACTGGCGTGTGAATGAAGAGTTGGATGAAGAGGAAACTGCAAGGTTTTAATAAAATTAGGTAGGTTTCATGCAATTTTTTTTCATTTGGTACCTTTTATGCTTTTCGGGTATTTTTTGTCTGTCTGATTTGGTACCTTTTATAAAGGTTGAGTAGCAACCCTGCTTATGAATGTCCCAGATATTCCATATTTTAAATATTTGCTTTCCTTCAAGGAGAAAAACTGTTTCGATCAAAAGTGTCGCAAATCCATGGATCACTCCAGGAATTATCACTTCAATAAAGAGCAGAGATAAATTAATCAAATTGCAATTACAAAGCAAAATTCCTAAAGTACAATATACTCAATACAGAAACAAATTGACTAAAATAATCAAAATTGCAAAATATAGCTATTATAACAATCAATTTTCCAAACATAAAGGAGATATGAAAAGACTTGGACAACCATAAACAGGCTTCTCGGAAGTCAAATTAGGAAAAATTCAATAGAGAAATTAAATGTTGATAATAAAGAAATAACTGATGATACTTCTATTGCAGGCTATTTAAATATACATTTTACTTCAATAACGGATAAGCTCGCTCACATTTACTAAATAATGATCACTCACCTCTAGAATATATGCCACCCAGCCCACTAAATGCATTTTCTTTTGTTCCAGCTACCTCTACTGAGATGCGGAATATTATTGGTATTATTCCTGTACCTATATTGAGACTTGTTAAGATATTTGTAATTTTGGGTAAATTATGTTCAACTAAAGCGCTTGTTAAACATGGTATGTCACAGGACCAGTTCTGGGTCCACTGTTATTTTTATTGTATATAAAAGCCCTTCCACGCCCATCTGATATACTGAACTTCATAATGTTTACAGACGATACAACTGTCTTTTTCTTGCAAAGATATTAATTCAGTTAAGAATATAATTAACTCAGTATTCATCAGTGTAATAGAATGGTTGACCACCAATAAAATCTTACTGAATACCAGTAAAACAAATTTCATGATTTTACTAACAAAAGAAATGTATATCTTCATGAACTTAATGCTAATGAAATCGCTATAAAGGAGTGTACTGTAACAAAATTTTGTGGTGTAATGTTAGATAAGAATTTGCAATGGAGTGATCATTAAATTATATCGCGAAAAAGATTTCAAGGAGCGTTGCTATAATGTTTAAACTTAGAAATGTAGTCTCTGAACAGGTTTTATTGACTATTTATCATACTCTTGCTCTTCCTTATATAACGCAGTGCACCTTTGTTTGGGGAAACTCCCCTAACAACACATTAAACGGTATCTTTGTCATTCAAAAAGAGCAATAAGGTTATTTATCCGATGGCAATTTCCTTGATCACTCTTGTGCATTATTAAACGAGTTAACCTTAATAAAGCTTAATGATCTAATCAAACTAGCACTTTTTATTTTTATTTACGGGTTACAATGTTTTATGTATACATGAGAGAGAGAGAGTTACAAGGATAAGAACTACCTCAAAATGCCTTGCGCCCCATACCGAGGATGTACCAATGGCCTTTTCTTGAACTGACCCACAGAGGAACTGCTCACAACTTCTGAAGATTGCCTGTTCCACATGTCAAAGATATTATAGGTAAAGTAAATCCCACACACACTAGTACAAAACCGTTTCAAATCCAACTTCCACCCATTGTTGAGAGTTGAGTTATCACTTAAGCTAAACATGCTTCTAAAATCGATATCGTTGAACCCGTGTAAGAGCTTGAAAACCTCAATGAATTGGCCGCGCAAAAGAGAGAGAGAGGGAGAGAAAGAGAGAGAGAGAGAGAGAGAGAGAGAAAGAGAAAGAAACTGAATCAGCTTGAGTATTTCTTCGAATAATATTATTCTTGGATGTGTGTATATATTCGTTTTTTAGATCGGAATTTGAAGGACAAAAAAAAACTCAACTGAAACTT
Source organism: Bathynomus jamesi (assembly GCA_023014485.1). Lineage (NCBI taxonomy): Eukaryota > Metazoa > Arthropoda > Malacostraca > Isopoda > Cirolanidae > Bathynomus > Bathynomus jamesi. The sequence continues at coordinate 444,013 of JAJOZX010002846.1, forward strand.
TTTAATGTAGTATATATTTTCCATCGGAATCATTGACACTCTGCCAACGTCCTACAAGCTTTTAAATGCCATGTTTATAAAATTCAGGCGGTTTTGAGGCAAAAAACGTACAAAGACTGGTGTGCAGGTCATCTAAAGAAGTATACTGTTTCTCGTCAAGATAGTTTTGCTGACTCTTGAAGAGATGATAATCTGAAGCGCAAGGTCTGGAGAATATGGAGGATGTGGAAGTTTTTACACCCAAGCTCCTCAATTTTTGCAGAAGTGATCCGAGCGGTATGAGGATGTGCGTTGTCGTGGTGGAACACGATTCCTTTCCGATTAACCAAAGAAGGTCTCTTTTCTTTTAGTGCAATGTTCAATCGATCCATTTGTTGACAGTAGACTTGAGCGGTGATTGTTTGGTTGTGTGGTAAGGTTTCAAAGTATATTACACCACCTTTATCCCACCAAACACTATGCAACACCTTCCGAGGGTGAAGATTCGGTTTTGGCTGTGGTGTCGCTGGTTCTCCGGCACAAACCCACTGTCGACGGCGCTTAACATTCTGGTACAGTATCGACTTTTCATCACCAGTCACTAAGGGGTGCTAAAACGGATCTTGGAGTTCACGGGAATGAAGAGCTGTGCTAATGTTTACCCGCACCCTCAGATTGTCGACCGACAATTCATGTGGCACCCATTTTCCTAACTTAGGCACTTTCCCGAGTTGTTGCAAATGTCGATGGATGGTGGACGGGGATGAATTGAGTTTTTGGGCCAATTCTTCGACAGTTGTTGAACAGTCTTCTTCAAGCGCGGCTAACAGTAGGTCATCATCAAACTCAGCAGGGCGTCCAGAGCGTGCTGCATCTGTCAAACAGCAGTCACCATTCCTAAACTTTTGAAACCATCTTTGACATTTCCTCACATGCAGAATATCGTTGCCAAAAACGTCCTGAATGTTTCGCGTTGCTTCAGTAGCACTATTCCCTTTTTTGAACTCGTAAAGCATTATATGCCTGATATGCTCTTCTGATACCGCCATGTTTATGAGGGGTTCACATAAAGCAAAACACACGTCTTCACTGGTCAAGGTCTGTAAAGTATGTAGCGAAACACGATAGATCTCCTCTTAGATATAACCTTCGGAAAATTTATGCTTAAACCGAGTAGGACTAGTTAAACTTAATCTAGAGTAAAAAACGACATTACTTATGGGATGATCATATATTATATATAATATATATATATATATATAATATATATATATATATATAATCCTCAAGAATTGCTACCCTGAAAAAATTTATAAATAATTTGTCTGTGAAGGAAGCAGATCTTTAATCTAAATATGCGAATGCAAAGAGACAGACTTCCACCTTCTTTTGTAATTTTTTTAAACCTCGTTATTTACTTTTTCACATTTTCTCTTCATTTCATCCATGGCCTTCATTCTTCATTCTTTCATTTTCCATCATTCTCAGTTTTATGTAATTTAATTTTTAGATTTCATTGATGAATTTGTCTCAATCCATCAAATACTTAGTTATCCCCATTTGGAATATATATATATATATATATATATATATATATATATATATATATATATATATATATATATATATATATATATATATATGAATGTGTGATGTCAATAAAATCGAAGCTAGGGTTTCTGCTTTTTATATAAAATTTAACCAAACCTCCAGGAACAGAGAGTGGAAATAATCAGAATTGACCACATTCCTACATGTCTCGTGGGTATAGCCTCTGGCTACCATTTCACCAAAATTCTAAAATTCGTGTCTTCCAATTTATATATATGTATATATTCGAGAAGTAGAGCACTATATGTGTACACAGACACACACACACACACATATATATATATATATATATATATATATATATATATATATATATATATATATATATATATACATATATACATATATATACATATATATATATATATATATATATACACACATTTATTTAAGTATGCTGCATATGTACCTCATAACATGCAGTGTGTGTGTGTGTGTGGGAGGGCGGCGGTTTGTGTGTATATATGATTAAATATACCAATGGGGTGGGGTAAATGAATGGATGAATTATTCATTTTCATAATTCATCCCTTTATATGGGATAATTAATTTATAATTAACTAGTTCAATTCATATTTTGTAGATGCTTTGAATTCGATCTACTTTTTTAATATATATATATATATATGATGAATAAAACCACGAAGGGAAAAGAAACACAAAGTGGTGCTCAAGCGCTTTCGTCTAATGACATCCTCAGGAACACTGGAGTGAAAGGATCGTTCAAGGCAATATATAGGTTACAAAAATAAACATATATATATATATATACACACACACATATATATATAATATATATATATATATATATATATATATATATATATATACATATAGTAAGTATAGAAAAAATTGTGGGGGGAGCAAACACATTTGTATTGGAAAATGACACTTTTAGCACTTTGGCCGAAATTCAATATAAATTCAAATGGCTTGTTTATGAAACAGGTCACAAAAGAATAAAGAAATAAAAATAAATATAAATTGAAAAAAAAAAAATTACAAAATAATGCCTTAGTGATATATATGTCACAGCCTAAATAACCATAAAGAAATAAACCAACAGATAAAAAAACAAAATTGTAAGTGGAGTCTACAAATTCAAGCTCAAAAGGAAAGTTTACAATCAATTTAATAGATGATGCCAAATTCATATATATGTCACAAAGAAATAAAGAAATAAACCAAAAAAAAATAGCCTTTCACAATTAAAAAAAGATAGTGAGCTCCATATTACTAAAGCAGACAAGGCTAACACCTTAGTCATTATGGACAAAGTGGATTACATTGGAAAGATGAATGAGCTGCTTCAGGACCCCGCCACATACGTGAAACTTAGGAAGAACCCGCAGGATGATGTCATCAAATCATTCAATAGTGGCTTGAAACGCATTCTCAAAGATCATAAGGACTTAATTCCCCTTTTTTTGTCCACTTCACCTTCTCTGCCTTACCTTTATGGTCTTATTAAAACCCACAAACCAGGTAACCCTACGCGCCCTATTACTGTATTAGCTCTGTGGGCTCTATTACCTATAAACTCTCCAAATGGCTTGTTAATGTTTTGTCCCCCATTCTTGGAACTGTCTCTGATTCACACGTAAAAAATTCCATGGATCTCACTGAAAAATTGAATAATTTTCGCATTAATACCAACCGATAGATTGATCAGTTTCGACGTTTGTTCATTGTTCACAAAAGTGCCGATTGATGATATGCTTGACTTTCTCGCCCGAGAATTACATAACTATGATCTGCCATTACCTGCACACACTGTTTTGGAACTTATTAAGCTTTGTATCAAGGATTGTAAATTCACTTTGAATGGCGAGCATTATCAACAAGTTTTTGGGATGGCCATGGGCAACCCTTTGTCGCCCCTTCTCTCCAATATTTATATGGAGTTTTTTGAAATTACTTACATTCCGAGAATCCTGGGGGTTGGCATCCCTTGGTTGCGGTACGTCGACGATATTTTGTGTATCTGGCCCATGAATCGTGACCTGGATGACTTAAACCTTCAGTTGAATGACCAAGTCCCCTCCATTAAATTTACTTTAGAAGTGGAACAACACAACTCAATCCCGTTTTTGGATGTGCGTGTTCATAGGGATAGCCCGGGATTTAAGTTTAGTATCTATCGGAAAAAAACAAACAATTTGTCCTACGTACACTTCTACACTGGACATGACACCCCTATTAAAAAGGTCATATTTTCCTCAATGTTTCTCCGCGCTCTTAGGATCGCCAGTCCGGAATACATCGATGCCGAATTGAAAAATATCAACGGTATTGGAAGTGAGTTGTGTTACCCATCTGCGTTCATGGAATCTTGTCTTAATAAGGCTAAACGAACCTTCTATCGCGTGAATAACACCACTCGCACCTTGTCAAAGAATATTTTAGTACTTCCATTTTTCCCGGGCTTCTTAGGCATTGCTAATGTACTTAAACTTTTGGATATCAGTGTAGTTTTTTCATATAACAAAATTGTGAAAAACATCAGAGTAAAAAATAGCCCTACCAATAATTTAGGCATTATCTATAAAATTGGGTGTAAGCAATGTGATTCCTTTTACATAGGTCAGACGGGAAAGGATTTGCAAACGCGTGTAAAACAGCATCAATATTCCGTTAGAACGGGACAGTTGTCCAGTGCCCTTTTTATCCATTTGTCAGAGTTATCCCATTGTATTGATTGGAATAATGCTTCAGTTTTGTTTCACTCTAGCAACATTGTTAATAGAAATATTCTTGAGTCGGCTATAATTCAACTTACAAATAACCTTAACATGAGTAAAGGTCTGTTTCAACTCGATCCCGTTGCTCTGAATTCCTTCAGAATGGATTTAAACAAAAAGGGCAGGATGCTAAATCTGTGGTAAAAATTTGTTTTTGTCTCTGTTTCCTTATAAATCTGTATGTTTCTCTTACAAATTTATTTTTCAATTTATTGCTGTATGCGTGTATGTGTATGTATGTATGTGTATGTGCGTATGTGCGTGGTCATTGCAGTTATATATATATATATATATAATATATATATATATATATGTGTGTATATATATATATATATATATATATATATGTGTGTGTGTGTGTGTATATGTGTATGTATATGTATATATATTTGGTTATGCGGGTATACATGTGTAGTTGTATTATTTGTAATTTTTCCAATTTATATTTATTTTTATTTCTTTATTCTTTTGTGAACTACCGATTTTTCAGACAATAATTATAAAAACCTTTGGTAATTTTTTCCCTTATGCATATATAATATATATATATAATATATATATATATAATATATATATATATATTCTTTATATATTGCGTTTATATTTCGTATATATACCTTATATATGTTGTATATATTTTTATAGTTCTTTATATATCATCTAGGCATCATTTTGTTTTCCAATTTATATTTACTTGTACTTTTTTATTCGTTTGTGACCATAGTATGCATGATTCAGACAATAACTAAAAAACCTTTGGTAATTTTTCCCTTATAAATTGGTTTATTTCTTTATTTCTTTGTGACATATATATGAATTTGGCATCATCTATTAAATTGATTGTAAACTTTCCTTTTGAGCTTGAATTTGTAGACTCCACTTACAATTTTGGTTTATTTCTTTATGGTTATTTAGGCTGTGACATATATATCACTAAGGCATTATTTTGTAATTTTTTTTTTTTTCCAATTTATATTTATATTTATTTTTATTCTTTATTCTTTTGTGACCTGTTTCATAAACAAGTCAATTGAATTTATATTGAATTTCGGCCAAAGTGCTAAAAGTGTCATTTTCCCATACAAATGTGTTTGCTCCTCCCACAATTTTTTCTATACTTACTATATATAATATATATATATATATATATATAATATATATATATATATATATGTGTGTGTATATATATATGTTTATTTTTGTAACCTATGTATTGCCTTGAACGATCCTTTCACTCCATTGTTCCTGAGGATGTCATTAGACGAAAGCGCTTGACCACCACTTTGTGTTTCTTTTCCTTCGTGGTTTTATTCATCATAAATATTTTTCACGTGTCACTTTCGTGAAATAATTTTTCATATATATATATATAATATATATATATTATATTATATATATATATATAATATATATATATAATTTAGGGTGATTCAAAAAAATCGAAGTTTTTTTTAATTGTTCAACCTGTATTTTTGTTCCCTATGACAAAAAAGTAGTGTATGCCAAATTTGGTGAATTTTAAATAAAATTTACTATGTGCTACCAGGCGTCAAATTTTCCCTCTTTTTCAATTTGTTTGTTTTTACAACTTATGATTTTATGTTTAATTGTTTATATTTCAGAATTTTTAATTAATGGTTTATATAGTAGCTTGCTTTTAATTGTTGCTTGGAACTCGTAATTTTGATACCAATTAATCGATTATGGAAGCTAGGCCTAACTCACCATCACCCAGTTGCTCATTTGGGAGAAGATCTACAAGAAAAGAAACTGAAGTATGTCTAATTGGGCAACACTCTGCAGTACTAAAAACATCCGTATTACCATCAGAGAAGGAAATGATGGCCCTCTTCATGCACTACAGAAATATTAAAAAGCAAGACATTAGAGAATCATGCTGCTCTACTGCAGATGATGTGCTAGCAGTTTGGAAAAAAGCAGGAATACCAGCAAAACAAAGAATACATGTAGTAGATAAAATTCAAGGAATACTGAAGGAATGGCAGCTGCTTAAGAAAAACAAAGCAAACAAATTGAAAAGATCACAAAATTTAAATAATAAGAAGAAAAATGGAAAGATAAACTGGAAAACTTATTTGACATTGCTCATGAGAATGCTATGCAGCTTATAAAAATAGAAGATGATAAGAAATTCTTGAAAATGCAACGTGAGAAAGGACGTCATGGAAAAATGGGTACCATTGATAAGGCTGTTGCTAAAAAGAGCAAAGAGCAGCAGAAAAGCAACAACGTTATGAAAAGAGGAAAGCAGAAGAAGAGATCAAAAGAAAGAAGAATGAAGAGGCTGTCATACTCACCAGTACATCATCAGAATCAGAGGAGAGTAAAAGTGATGAATCTGGTTTCTGTGCTGCACAACCTTCAACATGGAAAAGTAAGGTTGGCAAACGTAGAAAATTGTTGATGATAAATTATTAGGAAGTCTTGATGTTGCAAAATTGAGTGACAGAAATGCGTCTCTTTTTAATGCAAACAATCAGACATCGCTTGAATGGGGCATCTGCGAACAAATAAAATGCATGTGTTTCAATACAACGGCAGCCAATACTGGTCCTAGAAATGGTGCAGCTATTCTCTAGAACAAAAATTCGACAACGATTTATTGTGGCTGGCATGTCGACACCATATATTTGAAATTATGCTGGAAGCTGGTTTCAAAGTCTTTATCACCATCTTCTGGCCCAGATATAGTCCTTTTTAAGAAGTTCAGAGAGAAATGGTCAAGTATTGATAAGGAGGACTACGAAACAGCATTATCAGATCCAGATATCTATGAAAATATTCATGTTATCAAAGATGACATAATTATATTTGCAACAAATCAACTAGATACATTCCAACCAAGAGACGATTACCTAGAACTATTGCAGTTAACAATTATTTTTTGGGAGGTGAACCAAAAGGTGGAATCAAATTTAAACATCCAGCGGGACTTCATCGGGCTAGGTGGATGGCCAAAATTACATATTCATTAAAAATTTTTATGTTCAAATCTCAGTTCAAAATTTCAGTAAAAGACAAAAAAGGACTAAAAGACATCTGTCTATTTGCTACTCGGTTATATGTAAAGGCATGGTTTACAGCTCCTGTGCCATCTTGCGCTCCTCGTCTTGCTCTGGAATTATTACAGAATCTTGTAGTCTACAAACAAATAAATGACACAATTGCATTTGTTGCTATTAAAAAACTGTTAGGTCACCTCTGGTACCTATCAGAAGAACTGGTAGCGTTGGCCTTTTATGATGATGAAGTACCTACTGAAACGAAAAACAAAATTGTAAAGGCCTTGCAAAATACAACAAAAACTCTTCCTGAAAAACGGGCTTTTCTAGATCCTGCACTTATTCCAACGAAGAAATTTGAAGATTTTGTCATCAAATACTCAAAGAATCTTTACAATAACAGAATTTAGTTCAAAATTTTTACTCAAAGATGCTAAAGAATGGCATAATGATGAAGAGTATAACTCCGCTAAGAAATCTATCAAACAGTGGAAAATCGTGAATGATATAGCGGAAAGAGGAGTAAAATTAATGGATGAATATAATAAAATACTAACACATGACGAAGATCAAAAACAATTCTTGCTACAAGTAGTGAAAAACTACAGGGCTGTTTACCCTGATAGAAAGAAAGAAACATTGATGAAGTAAGGACAGCTAATGTCTCAAATATCATGCTAGTTTAATTATGTATGCTTGTGGTTATGGTAGGACCTACGGGGGAGCTTTCCACATTAAAAAAAAGCAATGCGCCTTGTACTGTACCCCCTGGGTGGTGTGGAAAAATTTGACAATTTGAGTCGTTCTGTCAAATTTTAATTGCTGGTAGCAACCCCTAAAAATTAAAAATTTGCTAAAATATTTTAGGATAGTTGTTTTTATGCTGAAATGAACCATTTAAAGGGTTGAACACATTAAAATATAAAAAAAAAATTTTTACCCCCATAATTGAATCACCCTAATTATATATATATATATATATATATATATATATATATTTTTTTTTACAAGAGAACATTTACGCAAGCCACAAACTGAACAAGTATTGTAGGCGTGCCCTCTGGGTTAAATTAGGTTTTTAACTTAAGAGGCAGAGGTTAATAATGGGGTTTGTTTATTGGAGCTATTTCAAATCGTATAATAAGGGAGATTAAATGTCTCCGTTCTTTTTAATACAAAGGTAAGGTCATCATAATGAGTTAGTCAGCCAATCGAATTTGAGTCCATATTTTTTGTATTTATTCTGCGTGAAATTATGTGACGTCCATTACAACGAAAAGAAGTGTTATTGTTAAAAAAATGTATAAAACTCTTATGGCAATAGGTTTAATTGTATTGCTTAAAACATCAGATACGCTATTTAGAATAAAGTATTTTTTTTTAATACTGATAATAATAATAATAATAATAATAATAATAACATAGACGATGTAAAAAATTAACACACACACACACAGTTACAAATTGGGGACAACCGCATTCCGATGTGCTGTCTCTGGTTTTGGAGTGCCTCGGAGGATTCACGTGCGTGTAAAGTGAATCGAATTTTATATCGTTACACATTTTTTTCTTGGAATAAAAAAAAGAGTTGATTTTTAAAAAAAATTTATATACAGAGTTTTGACAAAAGTAAATGAATGTAATTTTCATACTAATTATTATTATTATTATTATTATTATTATAAATAATCCACAATTTGTAAAAAGTTAAAAAAATTACTAATTAGAAATGAGGGAAATTTTAAAAGGGGTAATTGAAGTGGAAACATTAAGATTGAAAATCTTCTGTACAAGTAAAAAGTTTCACTTTCAGATTGATTGATTGCTTGCATGCCTTCGTGCTTCTTCTGCAATAAATAATTCGACATTGTTTATTTGCTTGCACAGTCTGTTTTCGTGGTTCCTCTTCTTTGCATCTACTTTGATTTCGCGAAATTTTCTTTATAAAAAAATATAGAATAATAGTATAAATGTGTATATAGTTTTCGGGAAAATGATTATTTAAGAATATACGTATATATATGTAAAGGGTGTAATTATTATATTGTTTGCATTTTCTGCCAGCTGTTTTTCATTCAATGTCACGCCTCGGAGGTTAGCGTCGCTGAATACGAATCCAGCGGCATCGGGTTCGAGACACGGCGACGACAGTCGGCGTGCGGTAAAACCCAGCAGCTCATCCTTCCGCACAATTGGTTGGTAGATAAATGGGTACCATGGGTGACCTAGTGGTTAAGACGCTGGGCTGATGGTGGTTCGGATTCCACGTTAAACTCTAGGTCTAAGGTAGAGTGAAAAGCTTGACCTTCGTCAGAATGAACAATTCTGGCATTTTTTGTCTTTCTTGGAATAAAAAGAAGTGCTGTTTTTGAAGACATTTTATGTAAGAGATGATTGACAAAAGTAAATAGACAATTTTGGTTTGGCTTTAGAGTAAATGAAAGCGATTCAGGTCTCTCGAATTATAGGTAAATTAAACATTATTCTTAGAAAATATGTTATTGGAATAATGTACAATATAAAGAGCCCTGTGTATTTCTTTTTTTATTAATATTGGTGTTTTATTTAATTCTTTTGCTAAGCCATGGATTAATTGTCAAGTGTATTTCTTTTATTGATATTGGTGATCGTTTAAATGTATTGAATTAATTCGAGCAAATTAAGAGAACGTCTCTCTTGCCTTTATTAAATAATATAATTAAAATAAATGGTACTGTCTGGTAACCCTGCATATATAAATAATTAAATAGTGGCCTCTCGAAAGTCACCTATAAATAAATAAATAGTGCTCTCTGGCAACTCATCTATATATAACTAAATAATTAAAATAAAAACAATAATTGGTAACTCATCTAAATAAATTTAAAATAAATGGTGCAATCTGGCAACTCATCTATGTATATATATATATATATATATATATAAATAAATAGAAAAATAGTGCTCTCTGGTAACCATCCTTATATAAATAAATAAATAAGTGGTATCCCCTCCATATAATTAAAATTGCTATCTGGTAACTCCCGACCCTCTATATAACAGCTGCGAATCCCCTGGTCGCTCATTATGCGACGGACTCCGGTGGAATAAACAACGCTCTCTCCTCCTTAGGTTAAGGCTTAGGTTAGGGTTTCCCTTTGGGGGGGTGAGGACATCCCACCTTCTCACCCAAAATCCCTCCTCCTTCTCCTTTCTTTCTCTCTCTTAGGTTAAGGTTACCCCTTCATTGCAGCTTGGCGGATAACCCCTCCCCTTGTTGCACAATCCCCTCCCCCCTTTGCACCCCTTTTATTGCAAGTCCCCCCTTTTCAACAACACCCTTTGTTGCACACTATTTTGCAACATTCCCCTCCCGTTGCAACATTGAACAACCTTTGCAACATTGCATTGCACGCGTCCATTTTGCGCCCACACTATTGGTGTGAAGTAGAGAGACTATTTTTTGGTTATTGCTAGTATAGTGGTGATAAAAGTGGTTTGAGAACGCCCCTATGCAAACACAATACATTTATTTTACCTTAGAATGGTAGAATTTTTCTCTTAAAGCCTGATCCATTGTTTTCATTTTGCACAAATGGCAGTTCGGTTCAAGCCGTGTTTATAACAAGCAAACACCCCAGATGATACAAACTGACATTTTCTGAAATAAATATCATAGTTTGTTTTTGATTGTAGGCACCAAATGGTCACATCTGGAGAAAACGCTAGGCCTACAAAGTAATATTTTTCTGATCAGAGTGTCGCTATGGGTTGTCTACACTTTTAATCTTTGTAATTGTATTATGTATATTTCGGCTTTATATCGTTATCTTCTGTTGGGTTATTTGTTCCAGTCGGCGCCAGGTTTACTGTTTAAACAGATTTTTGTCGATAGAAAAAAGATATATTTAAGGCGGGGTGTTTCTGATCAGTGTTGGAAGACGAAAAATTATGATGCATATAAAAAACAATATTGAAAGGAAAATTAGTTAGTTAATATAATTAATCCATTCAATGACATTATTTAAAACAAAAAAAAGACAAACAAACAAACATTCCCTGTATTTGAGGCGGGGATCGGTTAGGCTAGCCTAAGGGTAGGTTGAGTAGAGTAGGATAAAAATTCATGGCTCTTTTTACGCAGCGTTCTGCCAGCGTTCCAGAATCCGCCGTGTCCGGTTTTGCGGTCCCCGTTAGTTTTATCTTAAAACACATCAATTTTGGACGCGTTCAAGGAATTTATGCGTGCAGGGGAGGCATTTCTCGCGCATCAGGTTTCTACTAATATATATATATATATAGCGAGAAATAAGAGGACGAAGATATGGTACATGTTTATTTACAAACGTTTCGGAAATTTTAATTTTCCATCATCAGTGCTAATATTATTAAAGCAGATAAAAAATGAATGGTACTTGCGTATTATCGGGACTACCAAACTGTTTATTATGTATTTTTGTTCTCGTCATTTTCGTTTAAACTAACGAAAATATCACAACTAAACCTAACCAATCATTAAGGGCATACAGTTGACCTAACTGGGCATTCAGTTGACCTAGCCGGGCATTCAATTAACCTAACAGGTTAATATTGGTTATTTCACCTAAATATCTTCTGATCTTTTCGTATTAGGCACTCACTGTCACATTTCGGGCAAGTTAAGGATGAGAGAATAACGCCGTAATTGATAAAAACATCCAATGTTTTCTTCATCTAGTATTATCGGGACTACCTACGAGAAACACATTTTCCATTTTAAGCGATTTTATTCATTGTGGATAATACGCCCTTGATGATTGATTAGGTTAAGTTGTGATATTTTCGTTAGTTTAAACGAAAATGACGGGAGCAAAAATACATAATAAACAGTTTGGTAGTCCCGATAATACGTAACTACCAAGTGAATAAATATAATGAACGGAAACTTATACAGTATATTTAAATAAACGTGTGATATTAATGCTGTTTATATTTAAGTAATTAACATTAAAAATAAAATAATATAAAATATAGAAGAGTGATCAATCGTCAAGTATAAAGTAAAAAGCGAACAAAATTGAGAGGGGTCTTACCAGGTTGTTATTGTCGGGGTAAGGGGACTAATTGAGCAGAAGATTGGGAATGATTAGTTGTTGGAAGGGGTCCATATTAAAAGAGTTGGAGCCAGACCGAGCGATGGTGGATTTCTTCTCAGTGGTAGGATATGACAGTTTATTTAGCTATGTTTAAGTTAAAGGCAGAACTATAGTCGTTGAGAGTTGGTTTAATACTGACGATGCATAAGAATCCAGAATGCGGAGGTCGGTTAGATGGACGAAAACAAACTGCGACCTTCATTTCTTGAATGTTTGTAAGAGTTATAATTCTGTTCCTAAATTCATTAAATTCAAACTCTATAACAAGCGACTCTACAACTCTAATATGTACAAATCCTTCCAGTGCAAACTATTGAGTAAAGAAATTAAATTTAAGCATTCCAACAGTAAAAAAATCCTCACTAAATATAATTTCATTTTAACCCAACTGAAAGAATCCGTAAGCCTTATAGACTACTTAATGTTAAAAAACCAAACTATTAAAGATACTAACATCTACCGGAAACAGATTGAACAACGACATAATAGAAAATTAAACCAATTAGGCCTTAACTCCAAACTTCAGCCCCTAAATCTTGATCAAACTATCTTTAACTTTTCTAATAGAACTTTAAGTACCAATGAAAGACGACTCCTCTCCTTAAGCCTAGATTTTAAATTACCAAATTTTAAGATAAACTATTTTAAACACTTCTTATCATTCGAAAAACTTTCATAGTTTAAAAAAATTTTCAATAGTTGACGGGACAAAACTTCCATTCTTAAAGTCTTCAATTACCCACATTGCAAATAAACACTTTTATAATTTTAAACCTCACAAAGTTTACCTGGTGCTACTGTAGTATGCGGTCTACCTACGATTGGTTAGGTTTAATCATGTATTTTCGTTAAAACTAACGAAAATATCATGACTAAACCTAACCAATCGTAGGGCGAATTGACAATTGGTGATGTAAACAAACAATTAGTAAACAAGATAAGAAGCTATAATTAAAAGGTAGACCGCCGAATCGTAGGTAGACCGCATACTACAGTAGCACCGTTTACCTCCCCCCTAATCAATAGAAAAGATTTCTCCTGCCTTAAAGCACTATCTAAAGACGACTCCATCATTATCTCACGCCCTGACAAAAGTAAAGGCACCGTCCTTCTTAATAAATCAGATTACATTAATAAGGTTAACAACGTTCTCATCGATTCCACAAAATTCAGAAAGATTAATGACAATCCCTTAACACTTTCCCTAAAACTTGAAGACAACATCAACCGTTTCCTCAGAAAACTATACGATCAGAATAAAATTTCGGAAGGCATTTTCAACCAAGTACGTTCTTCCGGCTCATCCCCAGGTACTCTTTTATGGCCTCCCCAAAATACACAAACCCATTTTACCCATTAGACCCATCCTTTCGGCCTACTACCCACCAGTGGCGTGCGGTGACCTTCGAGGTTGGGCATGCAATAGTTACTCACAGGGGCGTCCGCAGGAATTTTTCCAAGAGGGGGCTCAGCTACAAAAATGATAACACAAAGTGCGAGCGAAGCGAGCACTGAGCATGCAGCTAGGGGGTCTGGGGGAGCGTTGTAAGCTTCCCCAGCGGGGTCGGGGACCCGGAAGCCAAACGAATTTTAACTATTTCAGCCATTAAATTGGAAACTAAACACTGACTAAGCTGCAATAGAATTATAGAAGCCGTTGCGTGGGCGAACATAAATTTCTAGGGGGGGGCAACTGCCCCCTCTTGCCGCCCCCCCTTGCGGACGCCCATGGTTACTCATGCATTCTACTGAATTATTTCTTAAATTAATTCAATAAGAGGAACCATTTAGTTTCGTAACATAGTAATGGGATCACTGATAAGTACATCTAAATTAAAAAAGACCTATAAAAAATAAGAATTATTATTTACTTACCTCATTTATAAATTAATTCAATTCTTCGATCCTTCAGGACAAATATGTTTATTATCTTTTCATAGAAATCTTCTGATTTAATTAAATGTTGGAGCAAATCTTTTTCAATAGACATAAGGGCTAACCCTGAAATCCTTTGCTCTCCTGTTGTATTTCTTTGGTAAGTTTTAATTCTCTTCAATGCAGAAAGGATCGCTCTACAGAGGCAGTCGTAGAAGGAATTGTCAAAACCAAATTGCAAAGCTTGAAGAGTTCTGGCATAGCATCAATAAGATCCTTGGTATAATATAATGCATTAAATTGCATACACTTTGCTTTATAAAGTCCTCCATTGAATACAAAACACATAGTTCACTCTGAAGACGAATTATATCAAAAAAATCACCATAAGTGGCCTTTAACGAATTTAAAGCATCCACTGGAAATTTTGTGCAATATTCTTCAGCTTTGCTAAAATTGAGAAGCTCCAGGAATTTAAGCTCTTCTAATGATGAATATCTTACTTTTAATTGGTCAACTATTGTGCCAATAATTTTGTTATAGAGGATTCTGTAATGCTGTTGTGGGTCAACAGATTGGTCAGATTTATTCCTGCATCTCTTAGTTTGGTTTGCTGCATCTATGCCATATTTTTCCTCCAAAGTTTCATAAAACATGAAAAAGTCGTCCAGTTTATTTTCGAGCATTGTTCTAGTTTTATCTATATGCTCTTTGCAATACACAATGTCAAGATTTTTGGTCTGAAGGATGTTAAATAAAACATCAGTGAAGGAAAATATATCACTAAATACTTCTAATAAAAACAGGAAATCAGGATCTTTTAAATTGTGTCGGAATCCAATTGCAGAATTTATAGTGACTTCATCCCATGATTCAGGATTCTCAATGATGTTTTCAAAAAGGCTGTTTAAGAAATCTAGATTTTCTTTTGCGGTATTAACTAGACGCGAGGAGTAATTCCACCTAGTTGCTGCAGCTTTGGGAAATCTTTTTTAACAATATTATCCAACGCATTGGTTCTTTTGGGTGATTTAGTGAAAAACGTACCCAGTCCATTTATTGTAGAAAAAAATATTTTGCATTCTTTCATAGCAGAGCATGCTTGTGAAAGAACTAAATTTAGCACATGGGCACAACAATGAATAAAGATTGCAGATTCATATTTCTGCCTTACCTTTGACTGCAACCCATTTAATTGTCATGCCATTGTAGCAGCACCATCGTAGGTTTGTGCAACTAATTTATTTTCACACTTCCAAGTTTCAATGCATTTAAATACGTGTTCAGATAAAGCATTTGCTGAACGGTCTGCACTCACATCGTTAAACCCGATAAATCGTTCTTTAGCAACACAATCTTTTGTAACATATCGCAAAACAGTTGAAAGTTGTGAATAGTTTGATACATCGGACGTTTCATCTAGAAGAATAGCAACAAATTTTGCCTGATTAAGTTCATTTTCTATTTCATTCAACATTGCCTTTTGAACCGCATCGATCAAGTCATTTTGTATTCTGTTTGAGAGACCCGAGAAAATAGAAGCTGTATCTAGATGGTTTGCCAATTTTTCATCATACTTACTGAATAAATATAAAAGTTCTTTATAATTCCCGCGATTATTGGATGCATCAGATTCAAAATGACCACGAAATGATAACTCTTGTCGACCTAAAAAAATAACTGCATCAATCAATCTTCGCATAATAGCTCTGTTTTGTTTAACCTTTTCATTATGCTGCTGTATGCTTTGTCTTTTATGAATATCTAATTGTAAGTCTATGCGAACATTTCCAAATGTTTTAAGATCGATCAGAGATTTTATGTGTCTTTGAGAACGTTCATGTTTTAGCATAGCCATATGTAGATTATTTAAGTCATCGTATCCCTTCTCATTCCAAACAGTTTCTTCTAAATTAAATAACAAGCATGGCCAGCAAAATAACTTATTTAACTCAGCACATCCTGTTAACCAGTTTTTTCTTTCGTATAAATTAGTTTGAAAATGCCTCACACATTTCTTGTTGGAACTCCATAAATTAGGTAATTTCGGCATAGGCCTTCCATGATTTATAATTAATTGTCTCGCTTCAAAGTCTCTTTTTGAAAAACCATTCTTCAAAAGTTCTTCTATAACACACATTTCACCCATTAGGGCTGATATTTTGAAAGATATTTAAGAAATGAATAAATTAAGTTGCAATAAAAGTTAAAACACAGAACGCGCACATCCTCACCGAACACTGGCACGGGTAGCACTAAATGCGGGATGCATTTTCGGAATTGCATGTGAGTCGACGATATTTAACGAAAAAGAATTTGAGTCACTACTGACTCGCGGAGGATTTTTCAATGGCC
The DNA here is from genome assembly GCA_023014485.1 of Bathynomus jamesi. Classification (NCBI taxonomy): domain Eukaryota; kingdom Metazoa; phylum Arthropoda; class Malacostraca; order Isopoda; family Cirolanidae; genus Bathynomus; species Bathynomus jamesi. The sequence continues at coordinate 460,711 of JAJOZX010002846.1, forward strand.
GCACTAATGCATTCGTTTGTTGCATCTGGGATGCAAGAAAAACGATGTTTTATTATGGCTTAAGAAAAAAATATTTTCCTTTAGTTCTCTCAAACAAATTAATTCAATTTTTAAGTAATTTTTTACTGCTTTTAAATGTTGTTAGATAAATTACTTTTTAAAATTTATTTTTGTATTTACGAAAAATCAATGGTCATGCAGTGCATGACCTGCATGCCCTAAATGCACGCCACTGCTACCCACAATTACAAACTAGCAAAATTCCTAATGCCCACCTTAACCCCCCTAACCCAAAACGAATATTCCGTCACCAATTCCTATCAATTCCCTAAAGAAATACTGACCATAAATAATTCAAACAACCTCCATATGCATAGTTTCGACATAATATCCCTTTACACCAACGTTCCAATTAAAGAAGCCATCGACATCTGTATTAACAACCTATTTGCCAACAATCTGAACACAGTCTTTAATTTAACAAAACAAGAATTCACCAAACTGCTAACGCTTACCGCTTCAGACATTTATTTCCTTTTTAATCAACAACTTTATTACCAAACCGACTCACTAGCTATGGGATCCCCCTTAAGCGCCACTTTAGCGAACATTTTTCTCAGTCACCATGAGAATAACTGGCTATTCCATTGCCCCACCCACTATAAACCACACCTATATAAAAGAAACGTTGACGACACCTTTCTCCTTTTGCACAATGCCAACCACGCCCCCTTTTTCTTAACTATCTTAATTCCCAACACAAAAACATCAAGTCCATCAAAGAAGACGAATCAAATAACAACCTGCCTTTCCTAGGTATAACAATAACAAAATAAAACAACAAATTCAGCACGTCATCTTTGCTCTTCGTACTTATCCCTCCACAACGAGGTAGAATTCATTCATAATTTCGGCATTAACAACTCCTTTCCAAAACATCTTTTACAATTTTTAACCAAAAATTTTCTTAATAATACTTAATCCCCATTAAAGTTCCCACTGTTAAAAAGACGTACAATACTTTTCATTTCCCTATTACGACCATATCAGCCACAAAATACTTTCAGAACTCCGGCTCCTACTCACCCCTCTTTACCCCCAAATTAACTTTCAATTCGTCTTCACCAACAATACTGTAATAGCATCAAACCATTTAACCGACCTCCGCATTCTGGAGTCCTTATGCATCCTCAGTATTAAACCAATTCTCAACGACTATAGTTCTGCCTTTAGCTTAAACATAGCAAAATAAACTGTCATATCTTACCACTGGGAAGAAATCCACCATCGCTCAGACTAGCTCCAACTCTTCTAATATGAACCCCTTCCATCAGCTAATCATTCCCAACCCTCTGCTCAATTAGTCCCCTTATCTCGACAATAACAACCTGGTAAGACCCCTCTCAATTTTGTTCGCTTTTTACTTTATACTTGATGATTGATCACTCTTCTATATTTTATATTATTTTATTTTTAATTTTAATTACTTAAATATAAACAGCATTAATATCACACATTTATTTAAATATACTGTATAAGTTTCCGTTCATTATATTTATTCACTTTTTTATGTACTTTAATAATTTTTGCACTGATGATGGAAAATGAAAATTTCTGAAACGTTTATAAATAAACATGGGATCTTTTCCAAATGGACGACCCCACCGGATTTAGCTGAAAATTTGTATACTAATAAATTTTTATATTCTAATAACGAAAATGACATTATTTTCCTGGAGAAATATGCACAACATACGAAAAAAATTACATTTATATGGGCACTAGTTTGCATGGTGCATGACCGTTATTTAAATTATGTAGTGTTGTGTAGCGGCTTTTACAAAATAAAACGCAGATAATATCCTCTATTTATTAAAATTTGCAATATTTAATAATATTTTAATAAATAAATCTTCATTTGCATACTTTTTCTCCATGCGAACTCGCAAAAACAGTAATTTTTGTTGTTGTTATTAATGTTTATTTGTTGCCTGCTTAGATCTTATTTAGTCTGAGTATTATTTTGTAGTATGAGCATATGATAATGCAGTGCTGTGATCTATCTACTTGCGAGTTGCCCCCGGTCAAATGAATGCCCGGTTAGGTCAATTGAATGCCCGGTTAGGTCAATTGAATGCCCAGTTTGGTCATTTGAATGCCCGGTTAGGTCAATTGAATACCCAGTTTGGTCATTTGAATGCCCGGTTAGGTCAACTGTACGCCCTTGACGATTGATTAGGTTAAGTCATGATATTTTCGTTAGTTTTAACGAAAATATCACTACTTAACCTAACCAATCATCAAGGGCATACAATTGACTTAACCGGGCATTGCATTAACAGGGGGCCATAGAGCATTATATTTAGTCCCCTTCGTGCGCCATGAGCGGTGCAAACTAGATAACGGTTATGCGCCATGCAAACTAGTGTGCATATAAACGTAATTTTTTTCGTATGTTGCGCATATTTCTCCAGGAAATTAATGTCATTTTCATTATTAGAATATAAAAATTTATTAGTATACAAATTTTCAGCTACATCCCGTGGAGTTGTCCATTTGGAAAAGATCCTAAACATGTACCATCTCTTCGCCCTCTTATTCCTCGCTAAGCTACGTTTCCCTAAGAACAGACCCTTCAATCAATCAATCAATCAATCAATATATATATATATATATATATATATATATATATATATATATATATATATATATATATATATATATCGGCTATTGATTGGTGGCGCGGAAAACGCAGTTTAATAATAAACAGGAACACCAGAGAAAATACAAACATCCTTCAAAGGTTTAATAGTAACGACGTTTCGGAATGCACTAATTCCATCTTCAGGGCTAAAACAATAAAATTCCAAATCACATACAAAATACGAATTGCTTAATAACAATTTAAAATAAACTTAAAAAATTTTAAAAAGTAGCTAAGAAAATGTAAAACATTAAAAATAAAAGGTAAATAAATGTGAAGTTAAAAAGTTAAAATTATAAAAAAGTAAAAGCATTAAAACTGAAACGTAAATAAAATAAACTAGTACCTTAACCAAAACATAGCAGATCTATCGATGATTCGTCAGAATTTAGATCTGGTTTTAGTTTATAAATAAACAAAGACTCCATAATTTTAAGCTTAAGGTCAGAGCTTCCGGCAGCAAGTACGGCGAAATTAGACTGTGAAATTGGGTGGTTATTGTTGTGCGAGTGATTACGTATGAGAGAATTAGGTGGTTTGCCAAGGGGTAAATTTGTACGGACCGATTTACCGAGATGTTCATAAATACGAGATTTTAAATGTCTTTTAGTTTTACCTATATTTGACCCCATACAGTGGTCACACTTGTATTGATAAACTATGGATGACTTAAGAAGTGTAGGAATAACATCCTTGTATTTAAATAAATGGTAAATCGATTTAGACGGGGTGAATATAATTTTTATACATAGTTGTGGGTAGAATTCCTTGAGCAATTTTAAAAGTTTGTTTCTAATGTTAAAACTTCAGGTTCCCATATAGGGCAAAGTGAAATACAGGATATCTTTGGGGACTGTAATTAAGTGTCTAGTTGTAGGGCTTATTAGTCTATTTAAGGTTCTGCCTATTATAGTCTCCACCAATCTAGAAGGGAAATTATTCTTGGCAAGGAGTTTTCGGATGAAATCTAGTTCATCGTGTAGTTTAAAGTAATCTGAACAGATATTGAAAGCTCTATTGGTCAGAGTCGAAATTAAATTTCGTTTGAAACCTAAAGAGATAAAGGAAGAAAAGTTCGTAGTAAGATTGGTGAATGTCGGCTTTCGGTAAACGGAAGTTTCAAAAGAGGGTCCGTACAAATTTACCCCTTGGCAAACCACCTAATTCTCTCATACGTAATCACTCGCACAACAATAACCACCCAATTTCACAGTCTAACTTCGCCGTACTTGCTGCCGGAAGCTCTGACCTTAAGCTTAAAATTATGGAGTCTTTGTTTATTTATAAACTAAAACCAGACCTAAATTCTGACGAATCATCGATAGATCTGCTATGTTTTGGTTAAGGTACTAGTTTATTTTATTTACGTTTAAGTTTTAATGCTTCTACTTTTTATAATTTTAACTTTTTAACTTCACATTTATTTACCTTTTAGTTTTAATGTTTTACATTTTCTTAGCTACTTTTTATAATTTTTTAAGTTTATTTTAAATTGTTATTAAGCAATTTGTATTTTGTATGTGATTTGGAATTTTATTGTTTTAGCCCTGAAGATGGAATTAGTGCATTCCTAAACGTCGGTACTATTAAACCTTGAAGGATGTTTGTATTTTCTCTGGTGTTCCTGTTATTATTATATATATATATATAATATATATATATATATATATATATATATATATATATATATATACTAGTAAATAGAAACAACGTATATATTATGTATATATGAAGTTGTGAAAGGGGATATAAACCAAGTACTGTAACTATAGTGTCTCACAAATCTCAGGGATTTAAGCTTTCTTTAACCATTTAACCCCTCGACCGTTGCTTTATGGTAACATGATCTTGACAAACTAATTGTGCTTGGAATGACCCTTATTAATTTGCCATTTTTATAAGTATATATACTCATATATATATATATATATATATATATATATATATATATATATATATATATATATATATATATATTTATATATATATATATATATAATATATATATATATATATATATATAAATGGTACGGGTTGCTTTATTCCCTATATGTAGACAGAGAGAGCATGAAAGAGAATACTTTACAAGGGATGTATATACCGGTATAACGATACAGTGTGTGTGGGGGGGTCGATTGGGTGTATTCGCTAGCTGTTTCGACTGGCTGGGTTTCGGAAAACAACCAGGATGGCCACATTTTACTTTAAAAATTTGTTGTGGGAGGTGGTGCCGCTCCAGTTAGCCGATATATGTATGTATGTATATTAGGGTGATTCAAACATGGGGGTAAAAAAATTTTTTTAGATTTTAATGTGTTCAACCCTTTAAATGGTTCATTTCAGCATAAAAACAACTATCCTAAAATATTTCAGCCAATTTTTAATTTTTAGGGGTTGCTACCAGCAATTAAAAATTGACAGAACGACTCAAATTGTCAAATTTTTCCACACCACCCAGGGGGTACAGTACAAGGCGCATTGCTTTTTTTTAATGTGGAAAGCTCCCCCGTAGGTCCTACCATAACCACAAGCATGCATAATTAAACTAGCATGATATTTGAGACATTAGCTGTCCTTACTTCATCAATGTTTCTTTCTTTCTATCAGGGTAAACAGCCCTGTAGTTTTTCACTACTTGTAGCAAGAATTGTTTTTGATCTTCGTCATGTGTTAGTATTTTATTATATTCATCCATTAATTTTACTCCTCTTTCCGCTATATCATTCACGACTTTCCACTGTTTGATAGATTTCTTAGCGGAGTTATACTCTTCATCATTATGCCATTCTTTAGCATCTTTGAATAAAGATTTTGAACTAAATTCTGTTATTGTAAAGAATGTTTGAGTATTTGATGACAAAATCTTCTAATTTCTTCGTTGGAATAAGTGCAGGATCTAGAAAAGCCCGTTTTGCAGGAAGAGTTTCTGTTGTATTTTGCAAGGCCTTTTCAATTTTGTTTTTCGTTTCAGTAGGCACTTCATCATAAAAGGCCAAGGCTACCAGTTCTTTTGATAGGTACCAGAGGTGACTTAACAGTTTTTTAATAGCAACAAATGCAATTGTGTCATTTACTTGTTTGTAGACTACAAGATTCTGTAATAATTCCAGAGCAAGACGAGGAGCGCAAGATGGCACAGGAGCTGTAAACCATGCCTTTACATATAACCGAGTAGCAAATAGACAGATGTCTTTTAGTCCTTTTTTGTCTTTTACTGAAATTTTGAACTGAGATTTGAACATAAAATTTTTTAATGAATATGTAATTATGGCCATCCACCTAGCCCGATGAAGTCCCGCTGGATGTTTAAATTTGATTCCACCTTTTGGTTCACCTCCCCAAAAAATAATTGTTAACTGCAATAGTTCTAGGTAATCGTCTCTTGGTTGGAATGTATCTAGTTGATTTGTTGCAAATATAATTATGTCATCTTTGATGTCATGAATATTTTCATAGATATCTGGATCTGATAATGCTGTTTCGTAGTCCTCCTTATCAATACTTGACCATTTTTCTCTGAACTTCTTAAAAAGGACTATATCTGGGCCAGAAGATGGTGATAAAGACTTTGAAACAACAGCTTCCAGCATAATTTCAAATATATGGTGTCGACATGCCAGCCACAATAAATCGTTGTCGAATTTTTGTTCTAGAAGAATAGCTGCACCATTTCTAGGACCAGTATTGGCTGCCGTTGTATTGAAACACATGCATTTTATTTGTTCGCAGATGTCCCATTCAAGCGATGTCTGATTGCTTGCATTAAAAAGAGACGCATTTCTGTCACTCAATTTTGCAACATCAAGACTTCCTAATAATTTATCATCAAACAATTTTCTACGTTTGCCAACCTTACTTTTCCATGTTGAAGGTTGTGCAGCACAGAAACCAGATTCATCACTTTTACTTTCCTCTGATTCTGATGATGTACTGGTGAGTATGACAGCCTCTTCATTCTTCTTCTTTTGATCTCTCTTCTGCTTTCCTCTTTTCATAACGTTGTTGCTTTTCTGCTGCTCTTTGCTCTTTTTTAGCAACAGCCTTATCAATGGTACCCATTTTTCCATGACGTCCTTTCTCACGTTGCATTTTCAAGAATTTCTTATCATCTTCTATTTTTATAAGCTGCATAGCATTCTCATGAGCAATGTCAAATAAGTTTTCCAGTTTATCTTTCCATTTTTCTTCTTTATTATTTAAATTTTGTGATCTTTTCAATTTGTTTGCTTTGTTTTTCTTAAGCAGCTGTCATTCTTTCAGTATTCCTTGAATTTTATCTACTACATGTATTCTTTGTTTTGCTGGTATTCCTCCTTTTTTCCAAACTGCTAGCACATCATCTGCAGTAGAGCAGCATGATTCTCTAATGTCTTGCTTTTTAATATTTCTGTAGTGCATGAAGAGGGCCATCATTTCCTTCTCTGATGGTAATACGGATGTTTTTAGTACTGCAGAGTGTTGCCCAATTAGACATACTTCAGTTTCTTTTCTTGTAGAACTTCTCCCAAATGAGCAACTGGGTGATGGTGAGTTAGGCCTAGCTTCCATAATCGATTAATTGGTATCAAAATTACGAGTTCCAAGCAACAATTAAAAGCAAGCTAGTATATAAACCATTAATTAAAAATTCTGAAATATAAACAATTAAACATAAAATCATAACTTGTAAAAACAAACAAATTGAAAAAGAGGGAAACTTTGACGCCTGGTAGCACATAGTAAATTTTATTTAAAATTCACCAAATTTGGCATACACTACTTGTTTGTCATAGGGAACAAAAATACAGGTTGAACAATTAAAAAAAAAACTGATTTTTTTGAATCACCCTAATGTGTATATATATATATGTCACCAAACTAAAACACCTGGCTGTATTCTTTGGCTGCTTACCCTCTAAAGAAACTGCCCGACAGCCGATTAAGCCATACGATTGGCTGGCTTCTATGCCAAATGGCTGTTGTTATTAATGTTTATTTGTTGCCTGCTTAGATCTTGTTTAGTCTGAATATTATTGTTGTAGTATGATCATATGATAATGCAGTGCTGTGATCTATCTACTTGTGAGTTGCCCCCGGTCAAATGAATGCCCGGTTAGGTCAATTGAATGCCCGGTTAGGTCAATTGAATACCCAGTTTGGTCATTTGAATGCCCGGTTAGGTCAACTGTACGCCCTGTACTGTACCCTTGTTAGGTTAGGTTACCCACTCTCCCTTTTGAGGGTCTAGTCCAGTCCTTCTTCATGCTTAATCCCCCACTCTCCTCCCTTGTCAGGTTAGGTTATCCACTCCCCCCCCTTCATGCATACCTCCCTCTCCTCCTTGGAGGGTCTAACCCTCCTCTTCCCCATTGTTGCATACCCCCCTCGCCCCCCTTGGAGGGACTAACCCACACCTTGATGCACGCAATGTTGCAAGATGCAACGTTGCAATTATTGATCATGTTGCATGTAATTGATTTGCACTCTGCATTTTTGACGACATAGTACTGATAACTTTGAACATACTGTATTGACAGCAACATTGAATTTGTGTAGGTAATTTAGTTTTAAAATATTTAGCCCTTTAAACAGGCGAAAGTATAACTATGTTTGTTGTCATTATTGGAGAGAGAGAGAGAGAGAGTTACAAGGAGTTACAAGGAAAAGAAGTACCTTAAAAGGGCTTGCGGCCCATACCGAGGAGGTACCAATGAAAACAAGGGGAAAATTTTCTACACACTTAAATAGTGTGCAGGATTTGGTCTAACCTTTTCTTGAAATGATCCACAGAGGAACTGTTCACAACTTCTGAAGGTAACCTGTTCCACGTGTTGCAGATCTTATAGGTAAAGTAATTCCCACACACACTAGTCCTAAACCGTTTCAAATCAAACTTCCAACCATTGTTACGAGTTGGGTTATCATTTAAACTAAACATGCTTCTAAAATCGACATCTTTGAACCCGCGTCACGTAAGTGTCGATTGTAGCCCATATGCCTAACGGAAGGGATTAACTTTGTGGCATTCTTCAGCCGGTTTTCAATCCACCTACCTACTTCCCCACCAATACCCAGCGCGCGCACCTTGGCCGTTAGCCGGCAGTGAGGTACCTTATCAAAGGCTTTCTCATCAATTGCCCTACTCTTATCATACTCACTCAACATGACGTGGAAATACTCAAGCAAGTTGGTGAGACATGACCTATGCCGTCTAAACCCATGTTGGAGTCCCCAAGTAGCTTGTAGGAATCCAAATGGTCAACAATCCTACCCGCTATTATCCCCTCTAATTATTTACCCACAACTGAAGTGAAATGGTATTATTTATAGAGGTTCCAAAGCCTCTCTTCCCACGCATGAGGTAGCAGTAGGGTCCTAATCGTAAGAGTAGAGAAAAAGTCTTAATACTAAAAGTTTTTTGTTTTTTTTGCAGTCAGAGAACAACATCCTTAACCTAAGCTGAGAGAGAGAGAGAGAGAGAGAGAGAGAGAGAGAGAGAGAAGAGAGAGAGAGAGTTCGCAGACATTTTTATGAATTAATTCCAAAGGATATTTTATATATTATTTTGCGCTATCACATGCTGTAATGCAATATAACAAGTGTGGATGGATGAAGAAACAATATATGGATAGGAGTGCATTTTGAGGAATGGTCCTTTTTAGTTTAAATCATACGAAGAGAAATCTTTATATATTGGACTTGATATGTTGTTGACGATTTTTGAAATTTAGTTTTTTGTCAAAATTAATCGCAAGTCCTTTAAGCTCATTCACCCTTGCAAGAGTAATATTCCAAATTTTTATTTGACAGTTTGTATTAATATGTTTTGTAGTAATAATTATATAAGCTGACTTTGTCAGGTTAAGTAAAAGTTTGTTAGCACACATCCATTTATCCACATTTTCTTATTGTCTGTTCATTTCACTAATGAGAAAGTCTGCGTTATGATAGAAGAAGTAAGTGCAGTATCATCAGCGTATTGTACACAATATAATGTGGTTGAGGGATGAAAATCGTTGACGTGAATTAGAAAAAGTAATGGGCCAAGAATAGATCCTTTTAGGACTCCATTAGTTAGCATCACTTCGTCCTATAAATTATCTTTTAATCTGATCTACTGATGACGATTTGACAGATATGATTTAAACCAATCGAGGATAGTAGTGGGCGCAAAAGGAGAGAGTGCAATGCAATTGCAAATGTTGCAAGAGTGCCGACCCCCTTGTTGCAAGGCACCCCACAGTGCCAGTGCCACGCCCTTGCAAGGCACCCCGCTAATGGGGGAGGGGGTTGTTGCAAGATCAACAAGGGGTTATGCAACTTGGAGGCGGAGTTATCCCCCAAGTTGCAATGCACTCCCGCTGAGGGAAACCTCTTTGAGGGAAAAGATGGGACGGCCTCACCCCCCAAAGGGGTACACCTAACCTAAGAGAGAGGAGAAGGAGAGAGAGGAGGAGAGGTGTTCGCTTGACAGGAGCCAAGCGCATATTAAGACTTCAGCCGAGTGGCTGTTGTCTTATAGGGCCCCTAATCAGCCAGTCGGGTTAATCAGCCAGTGCCGCCAGGCATCATGAGCCAGTTGGCACTATGTATACTTCGTTTGGCACGTACACACACGACTATACGCCCATGAAATATTACGATTATATGCGTCGAGACCCGGTACGTCTAAGGTGGAGTGTAGGCGGGCTCGAGACCGGTGGCGGCGCGTCCTTCCACGGTTGGTAGCCAGGATGACCTAATGATCCCCGTTAAACCGTAGGTCTAAGGTGAAGTGTAAACATCCTTCCACGGTTGGTAGATAAAATGGGTAACCAGTCTCCCTCCTCGCTCTCTCTCTCTCATATATATATATTTTTTTTTCCCGGTCTAAAAGTAGGTCTAAGGTGGAGTGTAAATCTTGACCTTCGCCTGAATGAACAATTCGGGCGGAAACCATCGAAAGCAAAGGCGAGCCTATATATGTACAATTCCGGAAAAAAGTTCATCTAAAAAATTCGTGTGAACATCTTTCCACAGTTGGTAGATAAATGGGTACCTAGAGTGCCCTAGCAGGGATCTCTCTCTCCCGCTCTCTTTTATATATATATATATATCCTCGTTAAAAAGTAGGTCTAAGGTGGAGTGTAAAGATTGACATTCATCAGAATGAACAATTCGGGGGGAGGCAAACGAAACCAAAGAATGCCTATATATGTACAGTTCCGGCAAAACGTTCATCTAGAAAATTCTGAAAATTGGTATAAGAAGCGTACACAAAATTTATAATCACGTCAAATTGCAGTAATTAACTCACTCTCCGGCTAACTTAAATCGAATATTACGGTCTTTTTCATCTGTAACTTATGCAAATTAAAACAGGAAAAATGGTACAAGTAGCATTAAAATGTGCAGCACAAATGAATAAATAGAAAGGTGATATGATAAAGGAGGGAAGTGAACAGAAGAAGAAAGCGATATAAGCAACACGTTCCTAAACATTTCCTAATTAAACGATGGAAATAGCTGAACAATAAAAGAATATAAATATTTATGGAAAATAATATATATATATATATATATATATATATATACAGTGCGTTCGAAAAGTCTCTCCGCAGTGCTATGTTAAACGCATAGGAAATTGAAAAACTACAATGTTTTCATTCAACCATGATTTAGTGATTTTATTACATAACCCTTTGATTTTACAGCATGTGTTGAAAGTGTTTTCCACCATTTTGCAGGCACAGATCAACTCGTCTACACTTGGTGTCAAACACGTTTTTTAAAGTGTTGGTTGAGTGCGGAGAGACTTTTCGAACGCACTGTATGTGTATATAAACAATTATATTAAACATCGTTCTGAACAATGTGGAGTTTGGCGGAAGCGATAGATAATATAATATCGATTTAAAATTCCAATAAATAAATTTTAAAAAATTTAATTACGGGCTATAAACACCCTCTCACTTCCATTCTGAACTTCTCTCATATATATATATATATATATATATATATATATATATATACACACACACCCATGTTTGTTTAATTCTTTATTGCCGTTTCTCTGGTTTCCAAGATTCGAGATAAGGTACGCATTATTAAATTATACGGCCCAGCGTCGGTCGTTAAATATACGAACCATGAGAGAGTCGAGTTTTAATTAGCTATAATTAAACGAGTCTTTGTGAAAAGTTGGTGATATTTTTTAAAAAACTATTTGCAGTTCCTTTCGCTCTATTTTCATCCACACGTGTCTTCAATTTCCTCTGAAAAGTCACATCACACGTCTTTGTTATTTTTTAAAATTTATTTATTGTACCGAAGCAAAGGTACATATGTACAAATCTCTCGCTCTCTCTCTCTATCTCTCGCTATATATATTAATCAGCGAACTGCTCGAGATCGTAAACTTTGGGCTAATCACCCGCAACTAGCAAGCATCTGTTGTTTTTAAATTTATTTATTGTGCCATATAAGTATTCCACGATACAATAAATTTTACAGCGGCTTTCTTCATGGGTAATTAACTATCTTCCACTTTAATGTTTCAGGCATCATAAAACGTTTCACAATCAATCCTCAACTCTCTCTCTCTCTCTCGGTCGAATACAAGATAAAAACAAAGCGTTTCTCGTCTCTCCACGAATGGGGATATCTGACACGCCCCAGATTTCACGGAGCAACCAATCACAGCCCTGTGGGCGGAGCCCAGGACCTCTGTTTGGCCGCTATGCAGGCCTACGCGTCAATCCCCGCCCAAAATTCACCGCTGGCCAATACGAAGCTAGCGTTTTCGTGCTAAGTGTTTTTGAAATACCAACCATGAGCCAGCTGTACGACTCCCCCGATCTGTTTGAAGCTCAAGATTTTTATGCTCACGCAACGCGTCTAATTTTCAGTGTTGCAGATTGGAATGAACTTTTATCTACGCAGATTGTTACGGAAAATTGTGACGAAATGCAAGAACCGTTCAATGGAGACGATACTAAAATGTAAGTAATAATATTCTGCGGCTCATTCACTGTTAACTTATAAGTGCCTAACCTAGCTTTATTCTGAGTTTTCCTGCAAAGAAAACTTAATCCCAGGACTCTTTCTCGTTTCTCGTTTATAATAATATAACCTAACCGGGACATAATATATATATGGCCAGGACTCTTTCTCGTTTATAATAATATAACCTAACCTGGTCATAATATATATATATCGGCCAGGACTCTTTCTTGTTTATAATAATATCACCTAACCGTAAAAGGCCGCAATAAATGCGTTTTGAAAAATATTTTTAATTCTGTTTCCTTCGGGTTATTTCGGCATATATATATATATATATATATAAATAAATAAATAAATAAATAAATATATATATAATATATATATATATATATATATATATATATGGTGTGTTTTCATTCGTACATTTCTTGTACAGGTAGGATGTTAGAAATATGAAAAACTTACAATAGAAATATTAAAAACTATTAAGATTTGTCTGCGGATTCGAGACCCATTGCAGGCAGACGGAGCATAGCACAGCCAGCTAATCTTACTTTTGAAAACTGTGAGGATATCTGCTTTTGCTTACAATTTGCTGCTAGCCTAACCTAGCTTATTTTAGTTAATTTATAAAAAGCCGTAATAAAGCGAAGTGAACTGCTATCTGTCCAGAGGGCCGGTCTCTATTCATATATATATATATATATGTGTTCCTCTGTGTGTATTTTTGGGGAAAAACAATAGGTTTTTATTTATTGTCCACTCTCATTAGAAATATTAAAAACTATTAAAAATTGCATGCGGCTCGAGTCCCGTTGCAGGCAGACGATGTCTTAGCACTCGAAAACTGTCAGGATATCTGCTTATGGTTAAATTTGCTGTTAGTCTAACCTATCTTTATTCGGAAATTTTCTACAACGTAAAAATTAATCCCATTATGTTTTTATTGTCTGTTTCCATCGTAATTATTTCGGCATATATATATATATATAATATATATATATATATATATATATATATATATATATATATATATATGATGGAGCTTTAATAATATTTTTCTCGATAATTCAGCACCGCAGTAGGATTTTTAAATTACCAAAACTTTGGAGAATTATCTGCTTTTAATTATAATTTTAAATTCGTGGCATTTTCTCTTATTGTAGCTCTTTATTTTTACTTAATCTTATGGGACCGATGCGGAACTTGATCGTGTTTTAGCTACTTTTGATGAAAGGGGAATAAATGAAATGGATGCTTCTCCGCACAGCCAACCCAGTGACCTGAATACAGAAGTCGCAGTATTGGCTCACATCCGGTCCAGCGAGTGCCAGGTCATCGAGGAACTAATGTAAGTATTTTTGAGGCTAAGAACAAAACACATTGAATTTTCATTTATTAAATGTTAGAAAACGTACAAAGCGGAACCAATGTCCGTTAAATAAGTCTTAATGGCTACATTTTACAGTTATAAATGTATATACAGCTTTACACAATATAGATATACACGTTTACACAATACAGCGGGTGCTAACATATGGGCCCCTTTTTTTTATCTGTCTGCATACACTTTTATCGTTCATCTCTGTGTCAAATCGAATAATTTTAAAAAATTTATAAATCCCTTCCCACGTGAAATGTGCAGAAGAAATGAAAGTGAAAGGCAATACAGGCCGCACATTTCGCTATAATATCCTTGAAGGCGATACGGGTTCCACACAATCTCAGGTACATGTAATTGTGCGATAAACTGCACAACCACAGAATCATCCCACGGCTGAGTGCCGAGTGAGTCAAAATAGCACATTCTTTCCCTATTTTTAAAATAGATTGCAAACCAATGAATCCCCCTCACCCCCCCCCCCCACAATGTCAGTGTTAACGATAATCGCGTTTCATTCATTCGCATTTCATTTCATTCTTCCCAAACACATTCGATAAATTTTGAGCATGTGAAACGGTCACTTTTCATTACTCTCTGGAGTGCACTCGCGTCCATTTTAAAAGTCCGTGACCACGTTCCTGAAACGATTAACTTCTATTAGTGCCTGTGATTCGAGGTAAACTTGCACACTTATAGCCGCGTCTATAGGCTTGGCAAATTCCAACCTGACTGAGATATTCCCATTCTGCTGTGGACTTAAATGCGTATTTGCGCCAGCAGACAAGTCAGGCGTAATATCAAATGAATAAATGTTAAATTCTTCGACAAATTCTTTCTGCGTTACACCAAACCCAAGTTCGTCACAGGCGCCTGTATTATGAGCCAGACTACTATATGCTCTCGCGCAGAGCGGGAACACAGCGTCTGATGAGTAGTCCGTAATCATGGTTCCTTCCAAAGCGATGCCATTTACGTAAGAGAGTAATATTTTTTAGGCCGAAATTCTCGAATTTAAAGGCACTCTTTTCATATTTTCCATTCGTCGAGGCGTGGTCCTGCCTGCATTCCAATTAATATCCCTTTAGGTAGGACTCAAAGGGCCACGTTTTTTAGTTGCTTCGAGGCCAACCCGGGGGGCACCGTGTATAGTTTGATCTGTACCCTGTTAATTGGGTATTTTTCTGTTGCGTGTATTAAGTTTTTCTCAATTTCTTTTTGTTTTGGCGAACTTAATTTCACTCGGCGTATACGCAAATACGTCTCCATGATGTGAGTCACAACGGGTTTCGCGCCCTCTTCTTGATTAGACCCCAGATTTATGCAGATCTCAGGAATCGTGCGGGTAAGCTTCAACTTCATATGCACCCCGTTCATAAGCAGTTTCTCCTGGAATCTGAAATCTGTATGAAGACGTCCAAAACGTTCGTATATCTTTTTTTTAGAATTTTTAAATTTATCCTTTATACCATTTTCATCTTTAGTATGGTAATATCCCTCGGCGGTTAAAAAGGTGTCCTTCGCTTCTTTTGAAAAGTTGAGGACATTTTCCAGATAGGCTCGTAGGTGGTAGTACCCCGTTCCTGCCGAGATATTAACCTGGTTTAAATACACTTCACACTGGCTGAATATGGAGAGTAAAAAGTTGGTTTCAGGGTAGGGGGAGTAACTATCATCGCAGTCTGTTCCATCAGAATGGGCTATACGCAGTTTAGCTTACATCTGCATGCAGCTCGGGTCAAAAAAGTAAGGGCCTGAGCTGGGTATCACGAATTTTATAGGGGCACTCGGCGAACTAATTGTATTTAATGGGTTAATTGTAATAACGTCGCTATGCTTAATAGAGACCTGAGTTGGGGGGCATATCAAAGAGGGACAGTTCCGATTTACAGCATTTTGAACTACACGGATGGATGAAACGCGCCATGACGAGTCAGAAATAGTGCCACCTCTCTCGAAAAGTATTAGTCAGCCTATGATTCGTGAGAGTAGTGTCCTCAGCTTATATCAGTTAAAAAAATGATCAGCCATAGGTTTCATACGCTTAGAGCACTTCTTTTCTGATTTCCTTTTACGTTTAGCGCCACGCACGTGATGTTAACCCCTTCTTCCTGGCAGATCTCTTCTTTCCGCCACCACGCATTTTTCTCTTTGCATCTTTGATGATTTCGTCCCGTGTACGTTTTACGTTTTTTTAGAGCTTCTTTAGACTTAGTTCCGCCCATTATGTCTTTTGCCGCGTTAAAACCTGTTTGTAACGCCTTCCGCCTTAGGTACCTGGCACCCCTCTTCAACAGTGGAAGAGCGGTACGTAGTATGGATGAAAAAATGGATCCAAGTCCACTCCCACGCTGGTATCTCACTCCTCGGTGGGCTGTCAATGGCCTTCGGGTCATTATAAACGGCGAAAGTGTAGTTTCACTGGTAAGCTCCCATCACCGAATGGGAAATTTTTTCCCTCAATCGTTCGTATACATATCGAGATGTTGGTTAATAGATTAGTCGCAACATTCACATAATGGGGCTTGGCATATGTAATGCTCAAACTTTCCCCTCTATGGTTGGGGATGTGTGCAATGTGCAGCAGGCGTGCCTTGGTGTCCCCAACAAATTGGTGCTCTACGATATTGCTGTAAATATAGCACATGTCTGGGGGCGGAGAGTTTTCACCCAATTTCTCCATCTTCAATTGATACATTAAGCTGGACAAGTCATGCTGTGCCTCGTGAAAGGTATCTCTTTGGAGAGCTGCGCTATATCGGCCCTCAGCCACAATTGTGAACAGCTCTTTATCTTTAATATTTCTACTAAGCGTTGACTTTAACTTCAATGTGCATGCAGGCGTGTCTATGTTTACGACTTCAAAAAGTAAATCGTTTGTCAGGTACGACTTTTCAAGACTCTTGTTTAACCCCGTCACAATGTCCATGGCTGTATCATAATGCCCGATTCCTAGCGATACATTTGTGCTATAGTACTGTTCCTCACCGAACAGGACTGAACGCATAGTATTGTCTAAGGTTATGCCTAATTTTTCGCACTCATCGATTCTTTTAAGGATCAGAAATATGATTTGCTCATTTTCAAGAGTTAAAAATTTGGAGGCTAACTGGAGTTCACATAATCCCACCTCATACGAATCACGCTCCAATTCAATGGGTCCGTGGGGTTTTGTCGCAAAGTTGGCGAGGGTGTTGTTAGGATGTACTGACAGAGAAGAAGAGGACGGGAGTGTGACATGGAAGTGGCTAGGCGCCATGTTGCATACTAATTAAGCTTCATTATTGCAGTTGCTTTTATATAGGTGTTGAAGCTTTCTGCTTAACCCAGCCATTTCACCAGGTACATTTTTCTCTTTCCTGAACCTTTGCAGCATAAAATTTTTTCAATTTTAAACACACTTTTTCCTAAATTAAATGTCACTTTCTGTAATTCCTCACGGTAAAAGCCTCCAGCGATCTCTTCCACATTCAAATCTTCAACGTAATACATCATTATCTCACCTTTAGGTCTCATAGCACGAACTTTAAAAATCTCACGTGTCCATCCTTGCTCAAATCCCTTCGCGAATTTATTTCCCGAACGCGATAGCCTTACATAATCATTGATTTTGAAATGTGTAGAGTGTGGTGGCGGTGCTCCATCTCTTCTCACCTCTGGCTGCGCACCTCTTTCTAAAACTTCGTTAGGCGTTGTGGCTGAAAAAAACTATATAGGGCTGTGGGTTGATTGCCTGATACCCTCATCCGTTCGAAATTTCCAGCAGACTTCAGTGGAGAGTTAACGACAAAAGCCCTATGTTTTTTCGTTAGAGAGTTATGTATGTGTAGGTCTTTAAAGGACCTCTTTATGTTTAATTGTCTACCGTAACTCTGGCGTCGGGATTTTAGATGCCTATATGTGAACGAAAGAAAGTGTCCCACCTTATTTTCGCTGGGCCTTAGTTTGCTTCGATGTAGGGCGTGACGGTCGATGTAGGGCCGTTACGATGGAGCCTACACTGCGAGTTGACACTTTGTAACTAATATAGGCAGTCACTTATTAAACCCCTGAAGGAATAGGCCCATCCTTTTTATAGTTATTAGGTTTTAATTATAAGGAATTCACTCAGAACTTTAGAGAAGACAAAAGCACATCTTCCCTGTTTAAAGCGTTCGCTGTAACATAAAGAGCTCCGAGCCGAAGCCTCTATAATATAATCTTCGTATTTTAGTATAAATTGCTGATTTGGCAAAGGTTGTTGACCCTTGCCTTGATGTAATCTCATGAGTTAGCAATGGAAAATTTTGAACACGAGATCATAATTTGGTTTCTGTTGTTATGCAGGCCCGACGCCTACATACGGGTTTTATGTATGTATGGCAATCATTTCATTCCCATTAGGCTATGTCGCCAATCCCGAGGCAATTTTGTATAGATATTTAATTCAATTAATTAATAACACAGGTCAAAAAAAAAATTTTTTTTCGTTGCCAAGGAAATTCGTACGAATTTAGGGTATTTTGGGGTTGCTGAATTCCAAAATGAAAGTAGTTTTTCCGATTTGGCTCTAGTTCTTGAGATAATGAATACCCTCAATTAATAGGAAACGTAACCATAACGCGTGCATATGGGAAACTACCGGAACATTCTAGATGGTGTGAACGAATAAAATGCCATTATGTATTTCATGTGTTTACTTTTGTATGATTTGAGACAATTTCAATGCGATTTGTAAGTAGGCTCCGCCTGAACATTAAATTTTTTGCATTTTTACGTGTTTCAATGGGGTACCAATTATCTCATAAATTAGAGCCAATCTAGCAAAACCGATGTCATATTCGGAATCAGCACCACAAAGTTACCCCAAAATCACTCTAATATGATTGGCAATAAAATGAGTGTTGACCAGTGTAATTTATATTTAATTAAGAGGTAAAGGTACCACACACGATACCACGTTGTAAGCTTGTATAGTTTTTCCATATACTGGGGGAGGCCGGAGAAAAATTTGTATGTTATAGATCAAATTTTTTGATAAACTGTCTGTTTTAAACCATGTGAAATGGATTGAAAAGAATGAAATAGGAATTTAAGAAGAGAAAGGTTACTCAAGATCTATTTAAATATAAAAGTTCAAGAGGCTAACTTCTCAAGTTTAGTTAAAGTTATGTCATTTAGTTTGACTCCCCTTAGGTATAGGAAATTTATGGAATTAAAGTAGTTATTAAGCATTTTAACTTTGCCCGTTGTCTGTGTAAATTTTATGTCACCAGTTTTAAAATACTGGTTTACTGATGTGGATTTGGAGTTTTGTCATGTTTTGTTTTGTTAACGATTTATGTTTTAAAGTGACTTCTACGTAGTTTTAGTGGAATAAATGTTACTCCTCCACAGGTAGATCTGGAGGGCTTGGGGCTTTGAATCCTGTACTGTTTTTGTGTTGTTTGGCCTATGGCCAAAGGAGGCCATAAGACCGTTGTTGTAATAGTAGTTTGGGCTATGGCCAAAGTAGCCATAAAGCCCTCTTGAATAGTTTGGGCTATGGCCAAGGGAGGCCATCATCCTCTTGTTGAATAGGTTGGGCTATGGCCAAGTGAGGCTATCAGCCCCTTGTTGAATAGGTTGGGCTATGGCCAAGTGAGGCCATCAGCCCCTTGTTGAATAGGTTGGGCTATGGCCAATGGAGGCCATCAGCCCCTTGTTGAATAGGTTGGGCTATGGCCAAGTGAGGCCATCAGCCCCTTGTTGAATCGGTAGGGCTATGGCCAAGTGAGGGCCATCAGCCCCTTGTTGAATAGGTTGGGCTATGGCCAAGGGAGGCCATCAGCCCCTTGATCAATGTTGGGCTATGGTCAAGGTAGGCCATCAACCCCTTGATCAATTTGTTGGGCTATGGCCAAGGTAGGCCAAGGCCCTTTGATGATCTGTTGGGCTATGGCCAAGGGTAGGCCATCAGCCGTTTGATGAATTTGTTGGGCTATGGCCAAGGTAGGCCAAGGCCCTTTGATGATCTGTTGGGCTATGGCCAAGGGTAGGCCATCAGCCGTTTGATGAATTTGTTGGGCTGTGACCAAGGTAGGCCATCAGCCCTTTGATGAATTTGTTGGGCTGTGACCAAGGTAGGCCATCAGCCCTTTGATGAATTTGTTGGGCTATGGCCAAGATAGGCCATCAGCCCTTTGGAATAGAGTAGTTTGGGCTACGGCCAAAGTAGCCATAAAGCCCTTTAGAGTAGAGTAGTTTGTTTGTATGTGTCACTGTCCAACCATATAATTTTTGGCACAAAATTATGTACACAGAATCAGAGCGCAGCAATAAAAGCTTTTACTCTCCGATCTTTGGTTATGTTTAGACAGGTTGTTGTGTTTGACACATGGAAAGAGTACAGTGTGTGTGTGTGTGTGTGTGTTTAAGAAATCTGTTGTGTGATTCTTCCTTAAAAGAAGAATTGGTTGTTTGGAGTCGTATGGAAATATTTATATACTATACCGTACGTATGTGTGTAAATGTGTATTTTGTTATAGGGTTTTATTTTGGGGTTTTGGGTTAGGTTAACCAATTTGGTTGAGTAAAGATCCTCAAATGTTGCATTTGAGACCCTTATATCAAGCCTTGTCTGTTTTATGCCTATATGTGAAATAGAACTTAGAATAGGTCGCGCCTATACGTCAAATAGGACTTAGAATAGGTTGGCCTATATGTCAAATAGGACTTAGAATAGGTTGTACCTATATGTTAAATAGGACTTAGAATGTGTTGGCCTATACGTCAAATAGGACTTAGAATAGGTTGTGCCTATATGTCAAATGGGACTTAAAATAGGTTACGCCTATATGTGAAATATGACTTACAATAGTGTGTTAGGTGGGTGTAGGTTTGAATTCGTGCAATTGCTTTAGGTCTTTGTGATGTTAAAGTTCTGAGTTTAATTTTGTGATGTTACAGTTCAGAGTTTAATTTTGTGATGTTACAGTTCTGAGTCGAATTTTGTGATGTTACAGGTTCGAGTTTAATTTTGTGATGTTAATGAGTTCTGAGTAAGTTAAATTGCTGAAATGAATTTTATAACCTACACCACAGGTTGAATTATAAATTTAGTGTTTGTAGTTAGGATAGGCCTTGAGTGTAAAGAGTAGTGCCTACTTTGTGAGGTAGGCTTCTTGTATATTTAATTGGAAATTATAGTGTTTGAAGTAGGCTTTTAGTGTATGAGTATGTTAGGCCTACTATTTAAGGTATAGTGATTTGGGCCTGCTAAATAGGCTTATGTGTGGGCCTACTAAATAGACTTATGTTGAAATTGGTCCTTTTTATAGGACCTAAAATGATGTAAGCCTGTTAAATCAACAAGGCTTTGTTTTGAGTTAAAGAGTAGGACCTATCAAATAGGCTTAATGTTGTGGGCCTATTTTTATAGGACCTAAAATGAGTTATGCCTGCTAAATGAACAAGCCTTTGTTTTCGGTTAGTGTAAAGGTAAAAGGGATCGGTTCCCCAGTTACATAGGCCACCATATGAAAAACTATAGTATGGTTATGGTTGAAATTGGGGTTAGGCCTAATGAGCTAAGCCTAGCCACTGTGTGTGTCAGTGCAAATTTTAGAGGGGTCAGTTCCCCAAATACGGGCCACCATGTGAAAAAAACTATATAGGGCTATGGGTTGAATGCCTGATACCCTCATCCGTTCGAAATTTCCAGCAGACTTCAGTGGAGAGTTAACGACAAAAGCCCTATGTTTTTTCGTTAGAGAGTTATGTATTTGTAAGTCTTTAAAGGACCTCTTTATGTTTAATTGTCTACCGTAACTCTGGCTTCGGGATTTTAGATGCCTATATGTTAACGAAAGAAAGTGTCCCATCTTATTTTCGCTGGGCCTTAGTTTGCTTCGATGTAGGGCGTGACGGTCTTCTTCGATGTAGGGCCGTTACGATGGAGCCTACACTGCGAGTTGACCCTTTGTAACTAATATAGGCAGTCACTAATTAAACCACTGAAGGAATAGGCCTATCCTTTTTATAGTTATTAGGTTTTATAGTATAAGGAATTCACTCAGAACTTTAGGGAAGACAAAAACACATCTTCCCTGTTTAAAGCGTTCGCTCTAACATAGAGAGCTCCGAGCCGAAGCCGCTATAATATAATCTTCGTATTTTAGTATAAATTGCTGATTTGGCAAAGGTTGTGGACCCTTGCCTTGATGTAATCTCATGAGTTAGAAATGGAAAATTTTAAACACGAGATCATAATTTGGTTTCTGTTGTTATGCAGGCCCGACGCCTACATACGGGATTTATGTATGTATGGCAATCATTTCATTCCCATTAGGCTATGTCGCCAATCCCGAGGCAATTTTGTATAGATTTTTAATTAATTAATAATTTATATTTAATTAAGAAGTAAAGGTACCACATACGATACCATGTTGTAAACGCGTATAGTTTTTCCATAGTGCCAATCGTACGGTGGTGTGAACGGTTGTATGATGATGCCAATGACCCGAGAACGTTTATATATCTGTATGTGTTTTTATGTGTAAAATAGCGATGCATGCACTCCTTTATGGTACATACGTTGAACTCTTTCAGCTAAAGAGGCCTTATGTATAGAACTGCTAGTGTAGTAACTGATATTAAACTCTGTCAGCATGTTCTGAAAAGCGCGACGTATAAATTATTTCCACATATCCGTACAAAAATAGCCAGGAACCCTTTCTTCTTTTAACATCAACGTTTTGCTCGCTTTAGCAACTGTTTAAGGCGATTTATTTTTCAGGGGAATTAACCACAGATATCTTGAGAATACATCTATTATGAATAGGATGTAGCGGTGTCCGTTATTATACACTGAACATCTTTGCATGTCTGTTAAATCCGCTTGCCAAATACAGTCAATTGAATCCACGGTTGTCTTGGCCGTTTTAAACCTTTTTTTCACCGGTTTATGAAGTGTATAAGCATCCCGTTCCCGCAGAAACCGCTCAACATCTTTTTTCCTTACATCGTAAACACCTCTGTACAGTCTATTAACGCCACCATAGGAGGTGGGGTTAGAAATGTCATAATAGCGTTTACTTAATATGTTAGCCATTTGCGTATTTTAGAGACACGTGGATAAGGTTGGCCGTATGTTCTCTTCTTTCTCCTCTTCAGAGACGCTGCTGCTGGGGGCGATGGCGTATTCAGTTGTGGCACATGCGAGACTTGATCCAGGTCTTTTAACCTATTCAGATTACCTATCAATGTTTTGGGGACATTTATTTGTTGTATTCTTGCTTTAATGTGCTTCCATCCTGTTGGTGAGGGTTTGTCCCACTTTCTCACCAGATCATGAACAATAACAACGATATTGGATCCTTGTACCCTTGTTCCTTCAACAATGACCTCGCCTGTATCGGTCCACTGTATGATGGGGTCCTCACTCAATAGATTATAAAGACTTAAGCCTTTATTCCTCAATGTATGTGGGAGGCTGTTTTTTAGCACATGTTCGATGTGTTGTGTTCCGTTGTTCTTTGGTTGGTCATCTCTAACGTCGGGGCCAGGTCCTGTGCCGCCATGCTCAGCGCTACTCGCGCTGTGCCGATAACCACGGGGAGCTCTGTAGGACTCTGATAATCTTCGTACTCACGAAGAAATTTCTGCAAAGCCTCTTGGTACAAGAGCCTTTTCTCATCAGGTGACTTTTCACTGTTTAATAGGGCTAGGAACTCGCTTTCCATTCTTTTAAGGCTACTTTTACGGGGTTCTAGAGCCGTGTCTGTAATCTTTGAAGTTTGCAATGAAGCATAACCTCTTGCGGAATCACAACCACCTTCTTCATTATATTAATCTAGTCAGTAAAGGACCCAAAACTGAAAATAAGATAAGTAGGAATGATCCTCATGTTTGTACAATAATTCGCTTTTTCTTACCCACAGTTTGAATTTTATGAACGAGCGCTCGTATTATGTTCTTGTAACGACGTAAGCGAGCGTTCTGAGGGTGTTTCATTGGCACATTACATTTTATAACATTAAGACAGATTTCACAGATGCAATTTAAAAAGTCAGAGTCGATATTTTTAACAAACATCTGTTGCAGTGCCCGGGGCAATCGTTGATAGATTTTTATTAATTCACAATATTTCTTCATCCTATTTGTCATTCTGGAATATACACCGTTTCAGGTTCGCTTGGGAACATATTCGTTCTTAGAAGCACCCTAAACGTGTTTCGCGGGTGAAGGTCACAAAGCAAGTATCCATAACGCTGGTTTGTGGCTTCTTTATAAACCTCCATAAACTCCTTACGCTGATTCGGGGACATTTGATTGGCTAATACCCCAATTTGTGACACATCTCTACGTTGCGCGAATAAGACTAGATATTGTTTATTTAACGACACATCGCGCATGTATCTATTTTTGAAAAATAGATTCTGGTTGATGAAGAACACGCTTATGTTAAGATGGTGGGAGAACACTGTAAATGTCTCGGCAAACGTTTTATCCATTTCCAACATGAGATCGCCAATTACAGTAACTATATGCTCATTACCTTTTAACGAATTAACGTCATAGACCCCCTTATGGAACAAAATTTCATCTTGGTACTCGTTGAACACTGACTGATACGTCGAATAGCACCATATTACTTTATGTACAAATTTTGAGAACATCTCCCCCTTATATTTGTGAACCTGAATTTTTCTACAGATTCCATCTCTAATACGTCACACCCCTAAGTGGGTCATTTACAAAATATTACAAATTTTGAGTGCTGTTCCTAATATTTTGTTTTCTTCTTCCACAGAACCGTGAATGACGACGATGTACAGCACCCTATCATCGATATCACAGACGAACCCGTTGACCGTGCAGCTACAGAACCCTTCCCCACTGACGAGCCCTCACCAGCGACACCTGTAGCATGCGACAGTTCAAAGCGGAAGCATGATGAAGAACCCTCCACGTCAGGTATAAAGCGTGCCAGGATTGCTCTGGTTGTTAGATCCCCAGTAATAGATCCCCAACCCTCTACGTCTTACGACACAACCCCCACAATAGTACCTTCCTCAAATATGCCCCATTGTTCACATCCGGGTACTTCCTCCACAACAGCTTCTCATACTGTGGAGGATGGTATAACATTTGAGTTGGTGCGCACCGCTACCCCCACCCCTGCCCTGACTAGAAATCGGTACGTGGTCAGGGTTGGCCCTGGGTCCCTGTATACCAACGGACTGCGAAGCGTAGTTCAACGTATTGTGTAGTTTGCCCTTCAGAACTGCGACGAATGTGATGTCCGGACGAGGTTATCCTTCAGGTTCGCGTCAGATGAGGGGGACGATTTTTGGGTGGTAATACCGTTCAGACGTTTGGCGGCTGTAGATATAGACTATATCTTGGGGCGTACAATGCAAGCTTCTCAAAGTGGCACATCCTTCAATATGGACAACGTCATGGTAGATATTGACTGAGTATTCCGGGTTGCGGGTCATAGTGCCACACCTTATACTCTTAATTTCAATTCTCCGGTTATTTACAGAAAGCATTTAAATGTCAATCGTGGTTGTGGTTTTATAGCAATAATTTTAACTCAGATGTTCACTGTGCTGAATACTTGGACGCGAAAAATTTGGATGCCCACGGTTGTGCAGCGTGCCCGTAAACTGGCTTCAGATTGTAAGCTTGAGTTTGAGTGTAATATGGGTTCTGAAGAACTGAGAAGGGCCGAACAGGAAATGAATGCACGTATGGTCGTATTTGGAATGGATGATCGTCGTACGACTGTGTATGTTTTTAAAAGCAGCGTGAGAGATCGTACAAGACCTCTACTTATTTTAGGATTGTCAGGAACATCGTATCTCCCCATCCGTAACATAAGGGATCTCTACGCCTGTTATGATGAAAGTCGAAAATATGGAAGGCATCATGATTTGTGTAAGGGATGTCTCGAGTTTGCTGATGATATGGTGAAACATTGTAAAGATTGCTACATGGTATTTGAGCAGTGTAAAAGCCCCAAATGTGAAAGTCATGTAGTTGAAATCGAGAAGAGGAATGTAATGTGTGTAGACGCACATTTTTCAATAATAAATGCTTTGAGCTCCATAAATCAAATGGCACTTGAAGGAAAATGAGGATTTGTAAGTGCGGTATATTTCACATGATGGATGATTGGGGGAATTTCAAACATAAATGCGATGAAATTCACTGTTCAACATGTCATGACAAATATAAGGCGGATGGAGTGAAGCATGTATGTTATATGAAAGATGCTAAACCTAAAAATAGCCCTTGTATAACCGTGTACTACGATATAGAAACTTACACGAACGCTGAAAACAGAGGTCATTCCACATTTACTCGTAAGTCAGACTATCTGTGATGAATGCATGGAGCTCGAGTATGACTGGTGCCACAAATGTGGAAAACGGACAAACGTATTTAAAACGAATGCACACGACAGCGCTGTGAAGCTCTTTGTGTCCAATATTGTCAAATTAGCGGACAAGTTCATAAAAATGACTGTGTATATTCTTGCCCATAACGGGGCGAAATTTGACACACAGTTCCTTTATAAGGAGCTGTTTGAACACGAGTCGTCTGCGATATTTACAGGTGGTCCCTTGAAAAGAGGCAATAAACTAATACAGATGCAAATAAGAGGTAATGTACAGTTTAAAGACACCCTACTATTCACATCTTGTAAATTAGCAAAGCTGCCCAAGGTCATGGGCGTAGCTGCTGAAGTTTCAAAAAGATATTTCCCTTACACATTCCTCACTAACGAAACTTTAAATTACGTTGGACTACCTCCACCAAAACATTACTTTAACTACACCAACATAAGTGATAGTGAGCGTGAAGATTTTGACCGTTACTACAACAGTTTTAATGAAGTTAATCCATACAATATAGCCGAGGAATGTGAACGTTATTGCATGAATGACGTACGTGTACTTAGAGTATGCTTTCAAGCCTTTAGAAGGATGTACGTAACCCGTTTCGAATGCGATCCGCTGCAAGTCGCGACCACGATCGCCTCATTATGTTTTACAGTGTTCAAGAATAACTTCATGCCTAAAGACACCTTATTAATCATTCACAGAAACAACCCCAGCAGTTATGGGCACAAAGCTATTTACTGGCTCATACGGGGCTCCAATAAATCTAAGCCCCCCCCGCCCATGGCCTAAACCATTAGAGGTACAGTAAAACTAAACATACCTTACAAAGAGAATTTTGTCCTGCATCTAATGAGAAACAATTAAAACTTGGTGTTCCCGCCATTGGCTTCCAAGACAGCCTGAATTCGCTTTGGGTAGCTTGCCAAAAGTGACGTGAATAGATCTGGATCGTTACGCAAATTTGCTAAAACAGTTTCAATGTGTTGCGTCATTGTATCCTTCGAAAATCGATTTGCTGCAGGTTCTTGAAACAAGAGACATTCAACCTTGTCCTTTATGACTGATCCAATGTGTTCACAGACGTTCAGTTCAGGAGAATTTCCTGGCCATTCTTCATTTCCAAAGAAATCGATCTCATGGTTCCGCAACAACTGTTGAGTGGCTAATGCCTTAAAGCAGGGGGCCTTATCGTGCAGAAGTGTGACCTGATCGACATCCATAACATTGTTTGGGTTTCTTAGAAAAGGAATGACATGCTGGGATAGAATAATATCACGAAAATACTGTCCATCCCAACTCTGACCATTTGGCTTCAGCAACCACATGAGCTTCTTTGCAGTGAACAAAACAAACACACCAACACAGTCTGGACTTTTTAATAATTTGCGATAATGTTCATTGTCATCGATTTCATCTGGTGTTGTGGCCCACACTCGATCATTTTGGTAGCTAGGCCGACGTGTTACGTAAACAAAAAATTCATCGGAGACAGCTAAATGCATGAAATCATCCACATCCCAATCTTCAAGATAATGGGCAAACCACATTCTGTCATCGATGTTAAGTTGAGTTTTTCTTGGCTTCGGCGGAAGTTCATGCCAAGGCTTTAAACCTTGCCTATGACGGTACAGTCGAATGATCTCACCACTAACGATTTTTCCTCTCAACACTTCGATCTCTCTAGAAAGTTTAGCACAGCTGTTTTTCCGCTTACGCGTACCGCTTTCAATGATGTCCTTTGTTTCCTGAGAGAGTGGCAAATTTGGGCGCCCAGATTTGGTTGTATCCATTTCACATTCATCCAAAGTTTTATTCCAATTTCTTTTGACGAAGTCCTCATTTCTTCGCAACTATTTTGCAACCCATGAACGTGTTATAAAGGTGGCTCCAGCATCACGAGCTTCCCGAAATGTTATTGCTCGTATGCGATCTATCACACGTTGCCTCTCCGGATCACCAATTAATTGAGAAGCCATTATATTATCACTTTATCAGCTAGAGTAATTTTAATACCTGCAATAAATAAAGAATTTTATATATTTTTATAATCACTAAAAACTATTTCGATATAAGTAAACATGTAAGCTGCAAATGGGGGGGGAGCAAAGGTTTTTTGGAACCCCTTACACCTACAGCAACAGACGGGGTATACATAAAACATGCCCGCAACACGAGTGAAGTACCCATTAAGGTCAATGGTCGTGTTTTTTGGGTTGATGGCCCAAGTGAGGATTCAGCCACTGGTGAGAAGACGGTGTATTCCTTTAACGGCTGCTGGTGGCATGGATGTCCGCTCGCTGAATGTGCTGTCACAGGGGACCTTTATGGAAGATACCCCGCCGACAGCCTCGCATGGACCCGTAACCGTGATCAACTTATAGGCTCCCAGTTCACTCACAAAATCGTGT
Organism: Bathynomus jamesi; assembly: GCA_023014485.1. Taxonomy (NCBI): domain Eukaryota; kingdom Metazoa; phylum Arthropoda; class Malacostraca; order Isopoda; family Cirolanidae; genus Bathynomus; species Bathynomus jamesi. The sequence continues at coordinate 489,538 of JAJOZX010002846.1, forward strand.
GGGAGCATGAGTATGATGCACGGATGGAAACAGATGACCAGTACCCTGAAGAAATAAGGGCCATCAAACGTTCAATGGTGCTGGACCCCCTCAAATGCGGTGACAGCTTCTTTGGAGGGCGCACAAACCCATTGAAGCTATACTTTCCACCTACGGAGGGCGTGAAACTCCACTACTACGACTTCTGCTCTTTATACCCCTACGTGATGAAGAACAATCCGTACCCCGTAGTTGCACCTGAAAAAATGGTGGGTCCCACCATACCAACCATCGAGGAGTTTTCAGCTAACTTGAATGAGCGCTACTTTGGACTCTCTTTCGTAGACGTGCTCCCCCCTCGCGATTTATGGATGCCGATCTTACCCGTCGTTATAGATCACAAGCTCATGTTTTCCATCTGCGTGAAGTGCGCTGAAGAGAACAACGGTGATTGTGACCATACAACCAACCAGCGTAAGATCAGAGGTGTATATACAAGCCCTGAGCTGGCCCTAGCCGTTCGCCATAGGTATAGAATATTGAAGATACATGAGGTGTGGAGGTTTCAGAAGCTGCCCAACCTTTTCACACCATATATAAACGCTTTTTTCAAGGATAATGTTCAGGCGTCAGGATATCCGCGAGGGGTTGATACCAAAGATGAAAAAACGGCTTATATTCAGCGTTACCGTGCCCATGAAGGTATACAGCTTGACCGTTCCCAAATTGTTAAGAATCCTGAAAAGCGCTTTAGTGCAAAGTTGTGTCTAAGCAGTCTTTGCGGGAAGTTTGGACAGAAAACCGGCAAAGGGAACGTCCATTTGGCAAAAAGTTATAGTGAAGTCTGGGATTATGCCAACGCTCCCGATAATGAGGTTATGGAGATCGTGAATGTAGATAATACTTATATATATAAAGTACAACATCACCGAACTGGCCACAGATACCTCACGGGTTACAAACATACCTGTAGCCAGTTTCACAACGGCCTACGCCCGCATCAAACTTTGGGGCCTATTGCACTCTCTTGGACGGAGGGTGCTGTACGCTGACACAGATAGCGTGATATTCACAGCGAAGGAGGGTGAATACATGCCCGCTATTGGGGAATTCCTCGAAGAGGTACCTGACGAGATCAAAGATGAGTATGGTGATGGTGCATACGCAGACTCGTTTGTGTCAACAGGGCCAAAAACCTATGGGGTACGGGTGAGTGTAGGGATGATATGAAGCATATCGTGAAGGCTAAGGGTATCACGCATAACCATGCGAACCGTCGAGTCGTTAACTTTGATTCGTTGAAGGATCTAGTGTGCTTGGAAGATGAGGGTGACCAGCTACCCCAACTGACTGTGGGGACGCACAATTTTCGCGCGAAGAAACTGGGGTGTGTGAAGGATCTTAGGGCCACGAAGGTATGCCGTAACACCTAGAGGAAGCGTTACCAGGTGCCTGGTACCTATGATACCGTACCCTTTGGCTACCTTAATCCTTGATTGTATTTATATATATGTGTATTGATATGTTTATTTATCACGTATATACGTATATTTGTTTCAATTAAGGTTTCATTTTCTCCTTTGCGTGCGTGCGTGTATGTGTGTGTGTGTATGTATGTAGAGTAAAAAGCTAAGTTCCGCCCACTGTAAGATCGGCAACGTGAGTCCTGCCACTACCTGAGCATATCTCTATCCCTGCATGCCTAGTTGACCTTTGCATACCCTTGAGCTCAGACGTGTATTCTCCCGCGTAGAAAAAATAGTAATGGCTACCTTTAATATTGCGTGTTCAACGTTTATGAAGTGGTATTCGGCAAAGTGCCAAGATGTGGTGGATACTGAAAAACTCCCTATTCCCCCCTCCATTGATACTTTTAAGGCTACATTGAGCCGCGCGAAGGACGAAGATGTTCAAATACTCTACTGGTATTCGGGCGAGGGCATTGTAGGATTTCCTAGTACAAACGATGTATTGAAGTATGTTGTAGACCTAACCTTTATAAAGGCTCACATATACCTTGAAGTAGAAGAAACAACACGTTCAAAAGATAAGCAACGGTTATGGATAGAGTCTTGTTGATGAGTGGTATGACAAGCGATATTATGTCATGTTATACCATACCGACTACTCGTACCCTACGGTTGAGAATGTAAATCTTGTCATCATGGAGAATCTTAAGTATTTTTACCACTATATTAATATATATCATGAGGTTTGTAGTGAGGTTGTGGCTAATTGGCTGTGTGAGTTTTTAACAGACTTTAGAGACGAGTATCGTTTGTTAAACAAAAAGGATAAATATGTTTCTCCCAAACAGTGCACCGGATTGTGAAGATGTTTAGTTTGTGGAAATGAACGTCTGGTGAGTAATAAAACATTAAAGCCGGTATTGTTTCATGTAGCGGAAAATTCTGATTGTCCAAGGGCAAAAGTGTTCGAAAAAGCCTGTACACGCTTCAGCAGTTTATGGTGTGACTCGCTCACCCCAGCAATCCGCCCACCCCTGTACCTCACGAAACACACGAGTTCGAACAAACCCCAAACCCATACACGTTTCATCAGCGTGACTCACTCCGCCCGTCGAGCCGATCCGTCCACCTGTGGCCCATAGTCATCTCAGAGCTTGAACCGAGTGGACATGCGAATACGATGGAACTTCCTTTGAGAAGCATTCTCAACGCCGCGTACGATGTCTCCGTGACGAAGTCATTGCGCGTGTTTAGGCGTGAAACTGGCACCATTAACTATGTGCTTCAAACGATTTGCAGGCAAGCAAACTCTGGTAAACGTAATGTTATTTATTTAAGTGTTGAGGAGATGAATAGAGTCTTCGTGATAGTTGAGAGGTGGGGAGAGGATCGTTATAAAATACCTGCAGGTGTAGATACAAAAAGAGAGCAGATTAGTGACGGCTCCTCATATGCCGTTGTTTGCACGTTGTTTATAAATAACGAACAGCCATGCATTGATATACGACTGATGTGGAAGAATGCATCTGATAATAACGTTCTTGTCCTACGCGAAACCGTTTCATTCCCGACAGAATGTTTGAAATCGTCGGATTCCGCAAGCTGAAGCCTAAATTAGACGCTCGTGTTACGGATATGATTTATTTTGACACGGTTCTTGAATACGCATACACCGCTCTGCTCGACGGATTTATCGAATGTAGGAATGAACAAGGCGAGAATGGTCTACAGCTGGATGCATATTTAAAAGGTTTAGATTCTTCGAAATATCCTCAACTTTGGTACAAAGCACTTGAGCGGTACAGGGCAGAGCTTGCCTACACTGTTCACCCTGAAGAGCAGTACCTCTCTATGATGAATAGCTGTCGTTACGACTTGGAAGATTATTTCAATTGCCGCTATGCGTTGTGAAGAAGAGTTCGCGATTGAAAAGCTCAGACGATAAGAAAAAAACGAATGTAAAGTGGGCACAAAAATAGTATTGAACGATATGGAAATCCATTTATGTCGAGTATAGGCATCCGTATAAGTTAAACGGTGAAGTGTTGCTTGGACGGTTTTACCGTGTAGTACAAAGTAATAACGATGTGAATGTAGACTCGATTACGTGTGAGTTTAGCGTTTTGCGCCGTAGAACATAGAGGATGTATATTTAATTATTTAATTGTGTGTGTGTATATATATATATATATATGTTAAACACAGACCGTGCATGGAACAAGGAACTCTTCTGGGAAAATTAAATCCACTATAGTCCGAATAAGTAATGGTAAATGACAAATACCATAGTTTTTCTTTTTCATGATGCAAGCCCGACGTGGGCAACGGGTCTTTCGCAAAGAGATCCCATAAATATAGCTTCCCTCACCAGCTATCTGCAAAGCAGACAGGATCCAGCTTTGGGACATGGACCTAGGGTTTAAAGCAATCCTAGTCCCCCTACATTCAGAACCTCTATACTGTATAAGTAAAAGACTCGTTGCATTCACGTCGGATTGAATAAATCAAAGAAAAAGGGGTAACTATTGTATTTTTAGCCGTTGCCTACGTCGGGCTAGCATCATGAAAAAGAAAAACTATGGTATTTGTCATTTACCATTACTTATTCGGACTATAGTGGATTTAATTTTCCCAGAAGAGTTCCTTGTTCCATGCACGGTCTGTGTTTAACATATAAGTTTCTCAGGGGACCATTCTGAGTTTGTGTATATTAAACGGACGTGTTACGTGCCTTGAAAAGTGGACGCTCAATGTCCCGGTTGAGGTTTAAGTTTTGTTTTTTTTCGCTAAAAATACAATAGTTACCCCTTTTTCTTTGATTTATTCAATCCGACGTGAATGCAACGAGTCTTTTACTTATATAGAGGTTCTGAATGTAGGGGGACTAGGATTGCTTTAAACCCTAGGTCCATGTCCCAAAGCTGGATCCTGTCTGCTTTGCAGATAGCTGGTGAGGGAAGCTATATTTATGGGATCTTTTTGCGAGAGACCCGTTGCCCACGTCGGGCTAGCATCATGGAAAAGAAAAACTATGGTATTTGTCATTTACCATTACTTATTCGGACTATAGTGGATTTAATTTTCCAAGAAGAGTTCCTTGTTCCATGCACGGTCTGTGTTTAACATATAAGTTTCTCAGGGGACCATTCTGAGTTTGTGTATATATATATATATATATATTTCCTGTATTAATATGCATTTGATTATACGTTTCGTATATTATTATTTTTAATTATTTAATATACCCCGTACAACATAAAGTATTTTGATGTATATTTAGTTATTTAATTGTGTATATATATATATATATATATATATATATATATATATACAGGGCGTCCCAAAAAAATGTATACACACTTTAACAGCTGATAGCTCAATTGATGTTTCTTTCTTTCCAAGTTAAACCCATTAGAATTAATAATGGCAGTCAGACTAAGCTTTGAACAAAGGAAATTCATTCTAAAATGCTACTGGAAGTGTGAAAACGCAGTTGAAGTGCAAAGACAGTTTAGGAGGGAGTTTCAAACAGATCCACCAACGCGACTCACCATCACTCGAATTAGAGATGGAATTAGCCGATGGAACTGTTCAGAATGTCCACAAGAAGCGTTCCGGAAGACCACGGACATTGACAAGCCCCACAAAGCAAGAAAGAGTACTGGAAACGTATCACCAAAGTCCAAGAAAATCTGTGCGGCAAGCGAGTCGTGAGGTAGGAATTTCAGAATCGTCTGTCCAACGCATTTTGAAGCGCTGTCAATGGAAAAGTTACATTCCAAGATTAGTCCATGCTATTAATGAAGATGATCCGGACCGAAGAGTGGAGTATTGCGAGTGGTACTTGGCACGATGTGGATGTGGATTGGACGAAGGGGTTTCGTAGAATACCCTCCGCGTTCACCAGACCTCACACCACTAGACTTTTTTTATGGGGATACTTAAAAGACAAAGTCTACTCTATAAAACCTGCAACAGTCGCTGAATTGAGAGCAGCCATTGAACGAGAATGCACACAAATACCAAACGAAATGTTTCGTGATGTTTGCGATTCCATTGCTTCGCGTTATCAGCAGTGCCTGGACCAGAACGGACGTCAGTTTGAAAACAGGCGTTGACAAAACAATTAAATAATGTCTGTAGATTCTATTACATTTTGAAAATGAAATGTATTTTAATAAACACTGCCTTTATAATTATTTAAAGTGTGTATACATTTTTTTGGGACGCCCTGTATATATATATTTATATATATATATATCCTGCACTAATATGCAGTTGATTATACGTTTCGTATATTATTAGTTTCAATATATTTGATTATTTAATATAACTATATATTTTTTTCCTGTACTTATATATTGATAATACAACGTTTTGTACAGAAAAAACGAACATCAAAGAGGAGTGCCAATGTTTTAGACGCAACCAACAAAATTCACTTGCTAAATACTTCCAGCAAATACAAAACCAGCTGACAAATATAAATATAGGAATCCGAGAGCTGGACAGAAGGTACGAACAAAGGCACTTCTCGGAGGAACAAAAGGCAACGAAACCGGCACCCCCATTGGAAAACAAATCGGAGCCACCCGTATGCGAAAAAGAAAGAGAAAAAATAAAAATAAATCTAGCAACATGCAGAGCCTTAATTCAAACCATTCCACGAACAAAGTTGTATACCTGAAAGGACTCATGCAAGAAGCCGGAGCAGACTTTGCATGCCTCACGAAAACTCATCTAAAGGACTGCCAGGCCAACTGTGAAAATTGTGAGTCTTGTATTGACAAAAAGGAAATACAAATTGACAACTATAACATCCTCCGAGCCGACAGAACAGTGAGACGTAAAGGAGGATGTGCTATTTACACACGCGAAAGGCACATAGCAGAAATGGCAATAAGTACCTCAAACAACTACGTAGAATGTGTAGCAGCAAAAATTGAAAAATTAAATATGGTACTAACTGTAATGTACAGACCCCCAAACACACCAACTGCAAAATTTTCAGATTCCATTACAGAGGAAAGAAACTTGGTGAAAGATCTACTCTCTCCAACCCCAAATATTTTTCTCTGTGGTGATTTTAATTTCCCATTCATGAAATATAAAAGGATAGGAAAAAATATATGTATACACCAGGACAAGGGGGGCAGACGAGAAGACCAGAAGCAGGTAAAAATGCTACTACCTTTAGCTGATGAATTTATGTTAACGCAAGAAATAACAGAAAACACAAGAAAAAACAACTGCGTAGATTTGGTATCCACAAACAACAGTAATCTAATTGATAATGTAGAAATATCCCCAACTATGATATCGGACCAGAACATCATTGAAATAACAGCTAATATAAAGGCAACAGGAAAGGAAAGAACACGCACAACAGAAAGAAGCAAATTCGAAATTTTTAATTTCACTCTAAAGCTATAAACTGGGAAGATGTGACATCCAGCATGGAAGTAATAGATTGGAAAACCATTTTCGAGGCCAAGACAACGGAGATGCTAATGACGTCATAGAAGTCGTTAGAAATTATGGAAAAACATGTCCCAAAGATACAATAAAGAGGAAAGAGTAGCAGGTTCGAAAGACAAAAGAGGGTATTGTTCCGAAAGAGAAAAAGAGTGACTGCAAAATTGAGTAATTGTAAAGATAACAACATTACAAAAATATTAAATGATAAACTACAAAGTATCGATGTCGTCATACAGGAACTAATCGAGAAGCATACAGAAAAAGATGACGCTATAGAAACGATAAAGGCTAACTCAAAGTACTTCTATAATTTCGCAAAAAGAAAGTCGGAAAACCAGGCGACTATCGGAACTTTAAAAAATGAGAACAGTGATTTATCTGATGATCTAACATAAGTATCTGAAATATTAAGAGCTCTGTACGAATCATCTTTCAGTATCCCAAAAACTGACAAATTGATATGTGATAGAAACGCGTTCTTTGAAGACGAACCACAAGGGGAAAGTATAACGGATTTCGACTTTACGACCGATAATATTACACAAGCCATAAGGAAACTAAAAACACACTCAGCGGCAGGACCGGATAAATGGAATGCCACACTGATCAAAAACTGCAAGAATGCAATCGCTAGCCCTTATACTGGATATGGAGACGATCACTAGACACGGGAAAAATACCGGGCATCCTGAAGAGCGTGAACATAGCCCCACTATATAAAGGAGGAGATCGATCCGCGGCCAAAAACTATAGGCCAGTATCGCTTACATCCCATCTCACTGAAATATTTGAAAGAATAGTTAAACAGAAAATCTATGACTTTTTGGAAAATCAGAAAAAATTCACTGATAACCAACACTGGTTTCGGTCAGGCAGAGCATGCCTATCACAACTAATGGAACACTACAACAACATTATTGATTCACTTGAAAGTAATGAAAAATATGATGTACTATACACAGACTTTGCTAAAGCGTTCGACAAATGTGACCACGGAATCATAATACATAAGCTGAAATATATGGGAATAACAGGAAAAGTAGGGAAATGGATATATAATTTCCTTAGTGAGCAGCGGCAAGTCGTTACAATACAAGGAGTATCTTCATCAGAATCAGAGGTCCTCAGCTCGGTACCACAAGGAACAGTATTAGCTCCACTACTCTTCATAATCATGCTAACTGACATAGATGAGGACGTTAACAGAGACAGCACAGTAACATCCTTTGCGGATAACACAAAGATCAGTAGAAAAATAAGAAACCCAGAAGACATAGGATCTCTACAAACCGACATAAGCAGAATCTACAAGTGGACGGAAGACAACAATATGAAGTTTAACACCGAAAATTTTCAGCTGTTACGGTACGGAAAAAGAGAAGACCTAAAATCCATGAAATATTATACCCCAAATGGACAGGAAATTCAGAGGAATTCCAGAGCAAAAGATTTATGGGTTGTAATGACAGATGATGCGAAATTTGAAACACAAAATAAGATAGCAGTAAACAGAGCAAAGAGAATGACGGGTCAGATATTGAAAACCTCTAAACGAAGGGATAGGAATGTAATGATTCCTCTACTGAAAACCCTGATAATACCCAAATTGGAATATTGCTCGTTCCTTACATCCCCATATAAAAAAGAAGACATTAGACAGCTGGAGGGGATCCAAAGAAGCTTCACAGCCAAGATCAATGGGTGCAAAGAACTAAATTACTGGGAAAGGTTACGAGAACTAGACCTATATTCACTGGAAAAGAGAAGAGAGAGATACACCATTATTTACACTAGGAAAATAATGGAGAAACTAGTCCCTAATCTTACTCTGAATCCTATAACTCCCCAAACAACGGTGGAAAGTAGAAGCGGCAGACTGTGTCGTATTCCCAAATTGAAGGCAAGACAGGGAACATCCTTAACCCTGAAAGAAAATAGTTTTGTAGTGAGAGGACCAAAACTGTGTAATCAGTTGCCCAAAGACCTAAGAAGCACGAGGGGAGTTGCAATGGAAATCTTCAAAAGAAGACTAGACGCCTGGCTCAGAACAATCCCCGATGAGCCGGGCGTACCTGGCTATGTGAGGTGGAGAGCGCAAGAACCCAGCTCGAGAGGAGGGGCGACAAGCTTGACCTTCGCGACAAGCTTGACCTTCGCGAAATGAGAAATCATCGCGCGAAACCTTTGTAAGGTTATAAGGTAAGGTTGTGTATATATATTATATATATATATATATATATATATATTTCCTGTACTAATATGCAGTTGATTATACGTTTCGTGTATTATTATTTTCAATATATTTAATTATTTAATATAACTGTGTGTATATATATTTTTTCCTGTACTAATATATTGATACTACAACGTTTTGTATATTTTTCATTATATATTTCCCGTACGTGTTTCTTATGCTATTATTATTTTTTGATCATATATATATTTCATTGTATATTTATTATATATTCATCGTACGTGTGCTATTATTATTTTTGAATATATATATTCCATTGTATATTTATTTTCTATATATTTCCATTAATTCGCCTAAATAAACAAAATGATGTAATGGTGTTTTATTTTATTCTTTTGGTTGTACACGGTATTTAATTATATCAATTAGCTGGCTTTTAGAGCAGATTTCTAAACCAACTGTAAAGAATATATGCATTAATTAAATAAATAGCGGTATCTGGCAACTCAACCTGTACACCTGAACAAGCCATTTACGCCTTCTAAATCAACTTGCGGATTAAGCCAGCACATTTGCTTTAATTAAATAAATAGCGCAATCTGGCAACTCAGCCAGATACGCCAACTGGTGGGTTAAGCCAGAATATATGTTTTAATTAAATAAATAGTGCAATCTGGCAGAGCAGCCTTCTAAGCCAACTGGCGGCTTAAGCCAGAATATGACGCGTTCGGTGGAGAAGGGGCGAACGCAACATTTTCGAATTATGCCACAAAATGCAGTTAAAGTTTGTAAACTTTAAACCTTTGTATTTTTCCGGTTTATTGAAATGTTGTATGAATTTGAACACATATTTGAGTAAAATATTGTTGTGTAATATGTCGATATAATAAAACGCCAAGAATTTTACAATATTATTTATTGATAGCTTCTGATGTTAACTGGTGTAATCCATTATTTGGTCCTCTTCGTCGAATGTTGTATTACCTGCTTCAACTGTTTCGGTTTCTTCCAGTTCTTTTAACAATCTTGTATAATAGTTCACTGCAGTTGCAGGCATTAGGTCTGATAATTCTTTGAGATCTTTTATTGTTTCCTTAGTTATTGGCAGCAATTGGGAATACTTTGGTTGCAGTGTCTGCAGGGCTAGATTGAATAAACTGACACTGTAGGATTTTTTCCCTTTCTGCAGTCTGACGGGATGGCTATTATCTGGGGTTGTGCGGTATGCAGTAGATATTACGTAGCCTTCTTTGTGTTGAAAGTCAAATATTAACTTTCTTGCATCTGTAAATTTAGTAGTTGTTGATTTCCTAATGACAATGCACGTTTTTAGGACGTCAAAATCGAGAAAATCAGCCTGTTTCATTTCTACAACTAGGAAGCGCTGCGAAACGGCTGTAGTTATGGCCGTAACATAATCTTTTTTGGTGTAAATAATATTGCTGTAATTATTTTTTATATTTTGTTCAATTTGGCCAAATTGAGCATCACAGGGCATTGTCGAGTGACCAGAAAGTAGATAGATGTGTTCAGTGTGAAGCAATGATGCGGAGTGAATTTCTCTGAGATACATTAAAACCTAAATTTTACCGTGAAAGAGTGCAGACTAACATCTAATTTTTTGCATAGGTAAAGCAAAGGTTTTAAAGGATAATTATACGACAAAAAACTCATTTTTCGAATTTTGTGGCGTTCGCCCCTTCTCCACCGAACGCGTCATATATTCTTTAATTAAATAAATGAGCGCAAACTGGCAACTCAGCCAGATAAGCCAACTGGTTGATTAGGAACATAGACAACGGCGCTCGGCTACTCTTAATATGCGCTTGGCCCCTGCCAGGCGAACATCTCTCCTCCTCTCTCTTTCTCTTGGGGGATAACTCCGCCTCCAAATTACATAACCCCTTGTTGCTCTTGCAACATTCCCCCTCCCCTTTGTTGCATAACATCTTGCAACATTCCCCTCTCCCCCTTTCCTGCATAACATCTTGCAACATTCCCCATCCCCACCCCGTTTGTTGCATAACTATGCAACATTGATCAACATTTGCAAATGCATTGCACTCTCTCCTTTTTCGCCCATACTACTGAGGGTATTAATTCTTATTCCGCAATACAAAATTTCATGCGAAAGTGTATCAAATGCTTTTGACAAATCGAAGAAGATCAAGGCAGTTTGTCTTTTTGCTGTTTAAGTTCTATTGGTATGTTTATGGCATCTTCCATTGTATGTCCACCTCTAAACCCAAATTGTTTTAGTAAAAATATTGCATTTGATTAAGTATTTAGTAAGTTTATTGTAAACGATTTTTCCAAATACTTTACTTAAAATTGGCAATTTGAATGTGGGGCAATGATTGGATCGGGTGTCTGGGTTTTCCGACTTAAATACAGAGCATACTCTGTCTTCCTTTAGACTGTTAGGGAATATACCTAGTGTTACTGATTCATTCATTAGCTTACCAAGTGGTATTGCAACTTCATCGTATACTAATTTATATATTTTTACCGCGATCGTATTGATGTCAGAATCTTTATTTTTTACATTTTTTTATTGCAAGCGAGATACCGTATGGTAGGATTGGATCAAAGAAAAATGAGTGGATTTGGTTGTGGCATGTATTATTGGTAGTGAGTGTGTGTAATTGGGATCGAAGCTGCAGTACTGCAGCCGATATTTGCAAAGAAGTTGTTTAATGAATTGCCTCTCTTTGGGGGTCATTGTAAGAATTTCCACCTTGTGTGATGGAGGACGAGGGATTTGTTTTTATCTACTTTGTGTTAATTAAATCATTCAGTGCGTTCCATAGCCTTTTGGATTGGATTTTTGTACATAAATTTTTCAGCAACAATGATCTGTGTTTGTTTTTCCACTGACTGCGTTAAGTCTGTTACAGTTACAATAATTTTTGTATGCCTGTTCGGTAATAATATCAGTTTTCCATAATTTAAAGAGAGTGTCCAAAATTAGTTGGACAGATTTGCGTATGTATCTGCATATATAATATATATGTATCCATTTCCTACAATTTTGTTTGTGAGCTCGCTCAACATCGCCATAGAAACCAGCAACGCAAACCACGCTGCCACGCGTTTAAAATCGTGCGATAAGCGCAGTCGGTGGTTGGCGAGCGAGAAGGTTAAAATTTAAGATATACCTTGCCTTGCCTTCGTGCAGTCAATTTCTTCGCCGTTAAAGTGATCTACAGTACTTCGTTAAAACCTTCGTGTTTCTAAAGTTTAAATTTGATACTCTTTTGTGTTTAATTTACAGTATTTATATTGTTTGAAAGGTTACTTTCGAAACCTACAATAGACCTTTCAGCTTACCGGCTTTTTATAAACATTGGTCTTTGATTGTTTATATTTGAATTGTTAATTATTTATTTTGGTTAAGAATTTGATTATTTAACATTTATTTGTTATTAGTTTATTTTTGTTACGTATTGGAATTAAAAGAAGTTAGCCAACGTTGATAGTTTGTAGTGATCTACACTGCACTATAAACTGGCATCGCGTTAACTTAATTGCGTTCCAATACCAGATTTTTTGTATTTGGTGATTTTTTGAATTTGGTTAGTGATTATCTTGATAGGCTTTCGTTAATACTGATAGGCTGACCATACGTACCGTTTTGAACGGGACAGTACCGTTTTTTTTATGGGTTCTGTATGGGTTCTGTCACTGAAGAATAATTGTAAGCTCAATATGTTTATGTACTTACTTTTTCATGAATACAGAATATTACATAACCCCCGTCACTTTTTTGCCATCCCAATGTCCCGTTTTTGTCTCAAGGAAATATGGTCAGCCTATTATTACATGTAGTTGCCGCCTTGGTTATTTGAAACAATTAAGGATGGGTATTCCCAATTTGTGAATTTATCATCCGTCTAATTCAGGGCCGTCCAAGTTGTTTTGTCAGAGGGCCACTTTATAAAAATCAAAAGTCAAGCGGGCCACCTTAATATTTTATCATTATCATTAAAATATCACAATTAATAACTGCAAATAACCGTTTATCAAAGTAAATTTATACTAAACTTTTGCCAAATACAAAATCTTAAAAATTACAAATAAAACTTACTTCTGAATACAATGTTCCGTGTGGTAAAGCGATCGACAAGAAACAACGTCGAGGTGGTAGCAAAGTCACTAAGATTCTGAAGGGTAGGGAAATATTGGCGCCTAAAACAAACAGTATATATCACTGATTGTGCATATAATAATTATTTGGTGCTGGTTAAGTATGCGGTCTACCATCTGAGTTCTGGTTAAGTGTGCGGTCTACCATCTGAGTTCTGGTTAAGTGTGCGGTCTACCATCTGAGTTCTGGTTAAGTGTGCGGTCTACCATCTGAGTTTTGACAGAATATAAACTAACGAAAATATCACGACTTAACCTAACCAATTATCAAGGGCGTACAGTTGATCTATTAGTAAATAGTAAATACTATTCCAGAAACAAACCATGTTATAATTAATAATAGATCAACTGTACGCCCTTGATAATTGGTTAGGTTAAGTCGTAATATTTTCGTTAGTTTATATTCTGTCAAAACTCAGATGGTAGACCGCATACTTAACCAGCTTAATTGTGGTAGACTGCTCGAAGCTAGGTAGACCGCACACTTAACCAGCACCAATTATTTTTTACTTATTTTTAATTTAATTTTTTATTTATTTAAATTTTTTTATAGAATTAATACATTTTTTATTTATTATTTCTGAGGCGGGCAACCTCCAAAAGTCAAACGGGCAACTTTTGGCCCGCGGGCATGGGGTTGGCCGGCCCTGGTCTAATTTATATGACACGGACTACCTTAAGCTAGTTCACAGTTAGTATTTTTTGTACTGTATGTCGGTTCGGTAATATCAGTTCCATAATTTAAAGAGGGTATGCTTGCGTTTAATACTGACAATGAATGCTGGTGTAATCCATTGATTGATATATTTAGTTTTAGGTATTACTTCTGGTTCAAGAGCAAATTTTATGTTGAATATATCCATTAGTGTGTTTGAGAATGCTTGAAATTTTTACCAAATGTCATGGTTACTTTCGGTTATTCTCGTCCAGTCAAAAGTTATTTCACTCAGGAACTTTGTTGTTCTAGCTCTAAGATCTATGGTTAACTTTCATAGTTTTCTTTGCTAAGAAATGGGTAATTAGCATGGGGTATGTAGGCAAGTGATCTGTGATATTTAACTTAATATAATTATAGCAGAATCTAATTTCAAATGTCATTGAAGTCCAGTTGGCTTTGTCATAGCTAATTTAATACCACTTGCAGTCATGATGCTGAGAAGGAACTTGCATTATTATTTTAATGTTCTTTTGTAAGATCAGTATTTAAATTTCCTGCAGTGACACAATTGTTACCAATATAACTGCAAATTAGAATTCTATCGATATTTGTAATAAAATTTGGACGTTACCAGCTGTGGTCGGTAAATGCCTAAAATTGAAGACTGGGTGTTACTCTGTGAATAAACACTTCAATTGCAAGTGGTTCTGAGGTACTGCTTATGCTTGTCAGATCTTCGATACTTTATCTTGTAGTTCGAGTCTACAAATATACTGTACTTGCACCTCCTTCCCTATTGTTATCCTTACATACATGGTAGCTTGTGTACCCTGGAATGTTAAAAAAGATCTTATTTTCATTTAACCAGGTTTCAGTTAATATAATGCTCGTGAATATGTAATAATAATTTCGGGTTCTGTCAATTCGTGAAAGTGGTTTGGAAGACTGAATATTTAAGTTTAGGAAAGACAAGTTGCCATTGTTGCATTTCTTGTTTAAGAAGTTTTCTACTAAGATATAGTCGGAGCTGACTACGTTTTCAGATTCAATAATTTAATTTACGGTATTGAGTATTTAAAGTGTTGAGCATGTGAAAATTAGTGTAATACGGTAATAGAAATAATAACAGGTAAGAAAAAAGGATCATATGTAGAATTCGGACCCCAGCCTTCTTTAGTTAGCTTTATAAGGCTAACTAACGAAAATATCACGACCTAACCTAACCAATCGTTAGGTTAACTGTACGCCCTTGACGATTGGTTAGGTTAGGTCGTGATATTTTCGTTAGTTAGCCTTATAAAGGTAACTAAAGAAGGCTGGGGTCCGAATTCTACATTTGATCCGAAAAAAATATACAGCAGATTCCACACATTATAACGTCCCGTACATAGCAATAATATATTACTTTTACTTTTTTGCATGAAAGATCTCAGTGACAGCACAGCTGTTCGAACCCGGTTAGTGTATAGAAAATTTAGGTGCTACTATAGTATGTGGTCTACCTACGATTCGGCGGTCTACCTTTTAATTATAGCTTCTTATCTTATTTACTAATTGCTTGTTTACATCTCAATGTCAATCGCCCTTGACGATTGGTTAGGTTTAGTCATGATATTTTCATTAGTTTTAACGAAAATATCATGACTAAACCTAACCAATCGTAGGTAGACCACATACTATAGTAGCACCAAAATTTATTTCTTAATGTATATAACTTCTATAACTGAGTACATGGCAGTTACGTTAGAATTAATTAAAGAAATTATAATACAAAAATAAAGTGTTAGGGAATTCAATTATACTTGAAGTAAATTTGAAGAGTACTAAATATGAAATGAGTTTAATTTGTGTTTAATTTAAATTTCAAATGGACGAAAACGGATGACATTTGGCAGATGAATTAGTTTATCGGACTGATGAAACTCCGGCAATCTGTGTGATACAGGGATGAAAAATTGGATTTAAGACGAATGTGGCAGACGGCAGGATTTTCTGCAAAGTAATGGAAATACGGCTCCGTACACGCGCACATTATATACATATATATATATATATATATATATATATATATATATATATATATAAATAAGGGTGGGATTATTCTTCAGAGCAGATATTAATCTTCGTCCAGTTCAAAAGACGGTTAATGTTAGCAATCATTTTGATATAATTACTGTATTTCAGAAATTAGTGCTAATAACAGTCTTTAATTCTAGGGTTGTACGTGGCCTCCTTTACATAAAATAATTATTCATTTAAATGTATAAAATTTTAAGTGCAGTCATCATCACATAAGGAATGGATTGTAATCTGGAACTTTAAATGCCCAAATGTTAATTATACCAGTTTAAAAAGCGAATCTGAAGGTAAGTAAATGTTTGATATATTTTTTAGAGATAACTTTCTTTTCCCAAAAAATATTAGAGCCGACGCATGGCGACAATATTTTAGGCTCAGTCATAATTACTAATTAAAATTTAGTTCAGAATGTAGGCGCTGAGGAAAGTTTAGGTAATAGCCATCACGACATAATACGTTTCTCAGTTAATATTAAGACTTCGAAAGGATGAGATAATTTTAAGGTGCGTGGTTTCAGAAGAGCAAATTTCAGTCATTTTAGAACTTCGTTAAGTTTTTTTAAAAAATGGGATGAACGGTTAGCGTAAATAGTATTATTAACATGGATAATTTCAAGAATTTATACATAAATATTGACACCTACTTTGTGCCTCGGAGAGTAAAACGAAGTAATTTAAAGATGCAGCCTAAATGGTGGAATTAAGGATATAGGAAAAGCAAACTGGGATAGAAATTCAGCCGACCAGTGGTACAAAAGGGAGCGTCCACAACATTTTAATAATTATATAGATTTACGTGGAAAGGTTAAACGTTTAACTAGGAGTACCAAACGCGAATTTTAAGTTCAAATAGCCAGTAAATGTAAAAAAAAACCTAAAAACTAATGGGAATCCTTTGACGGACAATACTGGTCCAATGGTAGACTGATATGGTAACCTAGTTATATGATTAATCATGAAGAGAGAGCTTTAATTTTAAATAACTTTTTCGCATCGGATTTTACCGCTAAGGATACTACTTTTAGTGCAGAGGCTAGTAATATGTTCAATAACGTAAATAACTGTTTACGCTAAGGGTTCCTCACCATATAGATAAATTAAAAATTAATAAATCGCCAGGTCCATACACTTTTTTACCCAAAGCATATAAAAGAGTTATAAAATTAAATACTATACAGTACTCGCTCAGTTATCCGTGAGTGACGGGCGGTCCATGATCATGGATAACCCATTTTTACAGTGATTGTCCTCAAAAACAAATGACAAATCTCATAAATGGAATGGCAGAACGTGTGTCGGCTTTACATAATGCAATTCTAAATAGGATTCTAATTATATTGATTTAATAAATTTATTATTTATTGACTTTTTTACCAAATCAAAAACTATTGAGAAACCTAAAGTGTCGATATATTTTTGTCAATCCTCTGTATTCTAGAAGAATGAAAAATGTTACATCCAAACTTATAGGGAAATCGAATGAAAAGAAAAAATTTGAGGTTTACATGAATTTTGAACTTTCATTTTCTCGAAATAAAAAGTTCAAAATATTTTACAAGATAAATGTGTATTAAAAAAAAACCCAATCAAAGTTTTTCAAATGTGCAGAATAACTACCGTTTTATATGGAATGTTGATCAATATTGCAAAGGGGAGGGGGTTTGTCACCCGTGGGGGGCTGCATGAAGGTGGGAGAGGGGTTTGAAGGGAGGCCCGGGAGAATCTCACCCTCACGAAAGTAACCTAAGAGAAGAGTAGGAGAGGAGTAGATCTTTTCGCTGGTATGTCTCGTCGCATACTAAAGTTCTTGACCTCTTCAGTTGGATTAGAAGTCTTAATCAGCTAGCTAGGCTTAGAATGCTTAATTTGCATTAGGAGTGTATATATATATATATTAATGGAGAGAGAAGGGAGAGATACAAAGAGAAGTAGTACCCCAAAAGGCCTTGCAGCCCATACTGAGGACGTACCAATAGCAACGAGTGCCAGGGAAAAATTCATACACCCTCAAATAGTGTGCAAGATTCGTATAACCTTTTCTTGAACAGATCCACAGGGGAACTGATCAAAACTTCTGAAGGTAGCCTGTTCAATGTGTTACAGATCTTATAGGTAAAGTAATTTCCACATACACTAGTCCTAAACCGTTTCAAATACAACTCCCAACCATTGTTGCGAGTTGGGTTATCATTTAAACTAAACACGCTTCTTAAATCGACATTGTTGAACCCGCGTATTAGCTTCAAAACCTCGATGAGTTGACCGCGCAGCCTCCGAGTTTCCAGCGAAAAAAAATTCAGGGTGAGTAAGCATCGATTGTAGCCCATATGCCTAACGGAAGGGATTAACTTTGTGGCCCTCGTCTGAAATCGCTCTAGCCTGTCAATATCTTTCCTGAGGGTGGGCGACCAGAACTGCACAGCATACTCCAGGTGAGGCTGAACCAAGGAATTGTACATAGAGAGCACACACTCCTTGTTCCGAAATCGAAATTGCCTCCTAATATAACCCAACAGCTTCTGGGCTTTCTTTTCCACCTCTACGCACTGTTTGGTAAACTTAAGGTCGCTGCTAATTAGCACACCCAAGTTCTTTTCCAAATCAGTCTCCTCGATATTACTCCCCAACATGGAGTAGTCCGAATTGGGATTGGCGTAGCCAATGTGCATCACCTTGCATTTACCCAAGTTAAACGACATTTGCCATTTTTCCGACCACTCTCCTATCCTACGTAGGTCCGCACACAGTTGCTCGATCGCATTTGGCGATCCTACTGACGATGCCATCATCGACATCATTTATATAAATGATAAAGAACAGTGGTCCCAAAACGGAACCCTGAGGAACCCCGCTAGCGACCGAGGCTCAACCCGAGCTAGCGCCCTTAACTACAACCCTCTGCCACCTATTCTTCAGCCAGTTTTCAATACACCTACCTACTTCCCCACCGATATCCAACAGGCGGACTTTGGCCATTAGCCGGTGGTGAGGTACCTCATCAAAGGCTTTCTGAAAGTCGAGATAAAGTATATCAATCGCCCTACTCTTATCAAACTCACTCAACATGACGTGGAAAAACTCAAGCAGGTTGGTGAGACACGACCTATGTCGTCTAAACCCATGTTGGGAGTCCCCAAGCAGCATATAGGAATGCAAATGATCAACGATCCCATCCGCTATTATTCCCTCTAATAATTTACCTATAACCAAAGTGAGACTAATGGAACGATAGTTCCCTGGACTTTCGTGATCCCTTTTTTAAAGATAGGGGTCACGTTGACTTCCCTCCAGTCACCAGGCACCTCGCCCGTCTCCAACGGTTTGATGAAGACTGTAGCCAGGTGGGGAGCCACCTGGTCACGCATTTCCCGCAACACTCTGGGGAGGAACTGGTCTGGCCCAGGAGTCTTAAACGCGCTTAGTTTGTCTATTCTATCGGCAACGACTGTCGCGGTACACCGAACACTATCCAGGCCAGCACCTTCGTGCCTGACGCCTGTCTCGGGGATGCCGCTGGTGTCCTCTTTGGTGAACACTCCCTGAAAGTACTCATTCAGCAAATCAACGATGTCCACGTCGGAGATCCGCAGCGCGGAAAGGCAGTCCAGCTGCGGGCTGGACAGCTCGAGACCGCAGAAAAAGGGTAGAGGTGCAACTGGGAGCTGGGGTGCAAAATCAGTGTTAGGAATGGCCACGACCCACGTGGAATGCACGGAACCGCGACGTAGCGACGTAAGATGGAGGGAAGGGAGAGCACAAAGAAGGGGCCGATAGAGAAGAGTAGGAAGGGGAAAAAGGGTGGGAAGGGGTCTACTGATGGCCCAAAGAAACCGAAGGATGTTGCTGCCGGTCGGGGTGGTCGGGTGCTTAAGTGCGTCTGAGTCTATGGGTGGCGACGGGTATCGAAAGGTATCGAGCAAGAAGGCTGCGAAGCCGAAGCCTAAGACCCCGGTTATCGCTGTTAGGACCTCCAACCGCTTTAGTCTCCTGTACGAGAAGGAGAAAGACACTGTTTTCATTCGGGATTCACAGATCATGGGCCAGGAGTACTACTTTGCTTCTGCAAACCGGGACAGGAGGAAGGTAAGGTGCTTACCGGGGCGGGGAACGGCGCACTTAAGGAAGGAGCTAGAGAAGCTGCGCGTGGCTAGTCGGAGGACTGCAATCGTTGTCCACGCTGGTGGCAACGACCTGTTCCTCAAAGGCGGTAGGGTAGGTTCGACGGAAGGGATAATCACCGAGATCATGTCTCTTGCGGATGATCTGAAACTTAAGACAGACAGGGAAATGTTGATGGGTATTTTACCGCGGATGAATGCCAGTGACCACGCGCTCAGTAAGGTCATTGGCATCAACAAGAGGGTGCAAGATTTGTGCTTCCCACTGGGCGTGAGGTTTGTTGATCCGTTCGACGCGTTTTCGGGTAGGTGGGACCTTTATCAGAGGGATGGTGTTCACCTCAATGTCAAGGGTAAAGGTGTGCTAGGCACGCTGCTTGACCGGCACCTATACCGTATGGTGAGGTCAAGCCGGCGATTGGTGATGGGCCCCCACCGGGGGGAGATGATCTTGAGTCGCTGGCGAACGTATCTTCAACTGAAGGGTGCGTCCATGTACAGGTGGGTGACCCTCCTTCCCCGTTGGAGACTCTCGACAGCCCTGGCTGGTCGGGAAACGGGTCGAGCTAGGGTGCGGTCAGAATAGGGAAGGCTCCCTCCGTGAAGTGTTTTTTAATGTTAGGTCGATAAGGAATAAGTTTTGCTAGCTACAGCGCGCTCTTAGCATCAGATTACAAGGATATCGTTGCTATCACCAAGTCTTGGATTCATATTGATCGTAGGGACTACGTTGGGGAGTTCGAGATTCCCGGTATAGAATGTTTCACAAGGACCGCACCAGTGGGGAGGGGGGAGGGGTACTAATATACTTGAGGGACACGTTGAGTCCAGTTGACTGCCAGTTCCGATCGGATAGAGAGCTGCTTGGCGTCGATCTGAACGTGGGAGGGACGAACTATAGGTTAATCTTGGTGTACAGACCTCCGCATCTCCTCCTTGATGAGGATACAGCTCTGAACACCGAACTCCGTAGCCTGCTAGGGGATAGGGTGTGTGTAGTTTTAGGAGACCAACTTCTCGGCATAAACTGGGAAGACAGGACTGCTTAGGTTAGCTAAACGTAACGAAGAACTCCGAGAGGCAAGCCTCTGCAAGGGGAACCCAAAGGAGATCTTCAGTTATGTTAATAGTAAAAAGCCCATTAGAAGCATGATAGGCCCGTTAAAGGACCCCAGCGTCGCGCTGCGGACCTCCGACGCGGACATCGCTAATGTGCTAAATGAGTGCTTTGCGGAGGTGTTCATCAGGGAGGAAACCCGCGTCATCCCCGAGACAGGCGTCAGGCACGAAGGTGCTGGCCTGGATAGTGTTCGATGTACCGCGACAGTCGTTGCTGATAGAATAGACAAACTGAGCGCATTTAAGGCTCCTGAGCCAGACCAGTTTCTCCCCAGAGTGTTGCGGGTAGTGCGCGACCAGGTAGCTCCCCACCTGGCTACAGTCTTCAACAAATCGTTGGAGACGGGCCAGGTGCCTGGTGACTGGAAGGAAGCCAACGTGACCCTCATCTATAAGAAAGGGGATCACGAAAGTCCAGGGAATTATCGTCCCATTAGTCTCACTTCTGTTGTAGGTAAATTATTAGAGGAGATAATAGCGAATAGAATCGTTGACCATTTGGATTCCTACAAGCTGCTTGGGGACTCCCAACATGGGTTTAGACAGCATAGGTCGTGTCTCATCAATTTGCTCGAGTTTTTCCACGTCATTTGGAGTGAGTATGATAAGAGTAGGGCGATTGATATACTTTACCTCGACTTTCAGAAAGCCTTTGATAAGGTACCTCACTGCCGGCTAATTGCCAAAGTCCGCGAGCTAGGTATCGGTGGAGAAGTAGGTAGGTGTATTGAAAACTGGCTAAAGAATAGACGGCAGAGAGTTGTAATAAAAGGAGCTAGCTCGGGTTGGCCTTGGGTTTGGGGCCACTGGTTTTTATCATTTACATAAATGATACCGACGATCGCATCGTCATTAGGATCGCCAAATTTCCTGATGACACCGAGTTTGGGGCAAATGTTGGGACGCCCGAAACGATCGAGCAACTGCGTGCGGACCTACGTAGGATAGGAGAGTGGTTGGAAAAATGGCAAATGTCGTTTAACTTGGGTAAATGCAAGGTAATGCACATTGGCTACGCCAGTCCCTATTCGGACTACTCCATGTTGGGGAGTAATATCGAGGAGACTGATTTGGAAAAGAACTTGGGTGTGCTAATTAGCAGCGACCTTAAGTTTACCAAACAGTGCGTAGAGGTGGAAAAGAAAGCCCAGAAGTTGTTGGGTTATGTCAGGAGGCAATTTCGATTTCGGAACAAGGAGAGTGTGCTCTCTCTGTACAATTCCTTGATTCGGCCGCACCTGGAGTATGCTGTGCAATTCTGGTCGCCCACCTTCAGGAAAGATATTGAGAGGCTAGAGTGAGTGCAGGCGAGGGCCACAAAGTTAATCCCTTCCGTTAGGCATATGGGCTACAATCGACGCTTACGCACCTGAATTTGTTTTCGCTGGAAACTCGGAGGCTGCGCGGTCAACTCATCGAGGTTTTCAAGCTCTTACACGGATTCAACGATGTCGATTTTAGAAGCATGTTTAGTTTAAATGATAACTCAGCTCGCAACACAATGGTTGGAAGTTGGATTTGAAACGGTTTAGCACTTGTGTGTGTGGGAATTACTTTACCTATAAGATCTGTGACACGTTGAACAGGCTACCTTCAGAAGTTGTGAAGAGTTCCTCTGTAGATCAGTTCAAGAAAAGGTTAGATCGAATCTTGCACACTATTTGAGGGTGTATAAATTTTTACCTGGCACCTGTTGCCAGTGGTACTTCCTCGGTATGGGCCGCAAGGCTTTTTGAGGTACTTCTCTTCCTTGTAACTCCTTGTAACTGTCTTTCTTAGCATGTCATCAAATAAAGTTTCTTTCCTTAATCAACGTGTTTAAAAAATTTAAGGATGGTACCCATTCACATGCCTACGCCCGCCCGCAAAGGAGGTCTCAGCTGTTTCTAAATTAATTTAATCATTTCTTACCCTTATACCATGAAAAAAATATTTTTCCCTATTAATTCTCGTGTCGACTGATACCCATTACGACTTTGTACGTGAAATCCTTCCAGTAGAACTTTTCAAATCAGGGCTTACGATAGGTAAAGGTCCTCTCCAAAGCTATTTCTCAACAAAAGTTATGGCTGGTACTTAAGGCCTAATATAACATGAACATAAGAAGATCATTAAATTTCTGGAATTAGAGTTGGACTCCAGGAGATTGTAGACTCCAATCCACCAGGGAAGTACAACGGGAGGGGGGGGAAGACGTTAGACAGAAGATAACGAGTGCTAGAACTCCCGTTTCTCTTGTCACTGTTCTCCTTAGCTGATCTTTTTCCGTGTCTCATCTACCCTGTGAGTAGTACAACATGCTCTCAAACACACACTTCCCTCCCTATTCATCACTACATATATATATATATATATATATATATATATATATATGTATATATATATAAGCGTATTACACATTACATAATCTTTGCAAAATTTTTAAAAAATGGCATGAACTTCAAGAACCTCGGAGTCACCTGGGGAGGGGACCATAAATATCCCCACTTCTGGCTACCCCACCGGCCAATACCGGAAACGCAGACCCGAGCAGCGGGGCTGGATCTGCTACCGCCCATTCGAGATGTTCTGGACCTCTGTCTGATTCGCTTTTCTTAAATTTCTGCAACATTCGTGGCTTTTTCTAAAATTTTCAAGCTGTTGAACACCACCTCTCCTCGTTTAAACCTCATCTTCTTTGCCTCACTAAACCTAGGTGTCTGGGACGAATGAGAGCTACCCCTTTTCTGTACTCGCTTACTTTCTCTATTCTCAATTTCACTCCAGTGGTGAATGTTGCGTATACGTACGCAATGACATAACTTCTCATATTCCCGAACTGGAATCTTTCGAATTCTATATCCTCTGGCTACGGTTTAAATGTCAATCTCTCACTAAATACATCTGCGCTGTCTACCTTTCTCCTAATTCTACTGACTATCCAAAATTCTTTGACTACCTCACTTTCAAAGTTAAATACATTCTATCCCGCTCTCCTTTTGCTAAAATCTCCATTTTAGGAGATTTCAATGTTTACCACCACCTTTATGCTTTCCTCCCATTTCACTATCGTCTCTGGTGAACTAGCTCTCAACTTTTTTTTATCCAAAACGACCTAGAGCAGATTGTACAGCACCCTACTCGTATTCCTGATCGCCTTGGAGATAGGCCCAACATTCTGGATTTATTTCTTACCTCTAATCCTTCTTTTTACTCTGTCCAACTTTTTTCTCCGTTGAGCTCCTCTGACCACAATCTTGTATCTGTTTCTTGTCCTATCGCTCCAATTCGGCATTAGGATCCTCCCAAGAGGAAGCTCCTTTGGCATTTTTGCGCTACTGATTGGGAGGCCCTTAGGCAATACTTGTGTGATTTCCCATGGAATAATTACTCTTCCGATGCCGGGGCCCTTTCGAGTGTGCTGAGGGCATCACAGAAGTTGATTCTTTTGTGCATGGAGGAGTATTCCATATTCTATTCCTAATACTAATGCAAAAAAAAATTGGTGTAACTTTACTTGTTCTAATGCTATCCGAAACAGAGAGGAGGCTTTAAGAAGGTATCGTCGCCATCCAACTCCTGAGTGGTTTGAAGTTAGAACAAGGGTGAAGCAGGGCAGTGTTAAATCACCACTCCTGTTTATAGCCTACATGGACACAGTCAACAGATCTACAGAAGCTAAGGCTAACAAAGACCCTAAGATCCACTCTAAGGTTAGCCCGAGAGAAAGAAGAAAGTGAGGTGTTAAAAGAAGAGAATATGGGGTTAAGTAGCAAAACCTATCACTCGTGGGTTAAAATTCAGTCAGAAAAAGAGAAAGAAGGACACCATCATCATCCGCCGGCCACTGCCGACAAGTCGGAAAAATAGTCGAAGAGAATACTTCCAGCTGTTGCAGACCGGTTCTCCACTCCATAGGGAGGTAGAGGCTGCAGCCCATTCTGCCGGAAAGGGGTGAAACATGAAAAGAAGTAAAATAAGAATGCATTACAAGCCATGCAACACATTCTTAACTCAAAGAACAACATATTCTTAACTCAAAGCAACACATACCTCCAGCAGTTGCAGACCGGTCCTCCACTCGATAGGGAGGTAGAGGCTGCAGCCCACTCTGCCAGAAAGGGGTGGAAGATGAAAAGAAGTAAAATAAGAACGCATTACAAATCATGCAACACATTCTTAACTCAAACACTATCATACCATGAAAACTACAAACATGCAAAGAAGAGAGTTGCAACATGCAGCTAAGGAGAGAGAAAAAAAAAGAATAACAAAAAGTGGGTTAGTTTACGCTACGAGCTACATCTAAGTTCATGTTAATCAAGCTGGCATTAGTCTTCAACAGACTCATCCCCGATCACCACCCCCAGAGCTCCTGTTACTATTAGTTTTATTATTATATCCAACAACGTTAATATTTTTAAAATGCCAATCTAAACGGTTCTTAAACACATTAACGCTGGTAGAGTTCACGACTGACGCGGGAAGATTATTCCATTTATCAATTACTTTAAACGTAAAGTCTTTAGCGATATTAGTAATGAAACGTCTGCCACGCAACTTAAATCCATTATTACAAGTATTGCTATTATCGAAAGTGAACAGTTTATCAAAATTTATGTTATCGATTTTATTAACGATTTTGAAAAATTCAATAAGCTTCCCCCTTAATCTCCTAGTTTCGAGTGAATGCAAGTCTAACTCTTTAATTCTATCTTCATAAGGCTTGTTGCGCAATGACGGAATTAGTTTCGTGGCGCGATGCTGAACCCTATCTAACCTATCAATATCCTCACGCAAATACGGGCACCAAAACTGAACGGCATATTCTAAATGAGACCTGACTAGGGACTTGTAAAGGGGCAATATAATATTCTTCGATTTAAATTCGAAATTACGCGCTATGAAGCCTAACATCCTATTAGCTTTTGCGCAAGACTCCAGGCACTGGTTCCTAACTTTTAAATCCTTAGATACGCGTACGCCTAAATCTACCTCCTCGTTAACGCTCGCTAACTCTCTATCATCCATCGTGTACGTGTAATTATTGTTACGAGAACTTATATGCAAAACTTTACATTTGTCTACGTTAAATTGTATCTGCCACTTATCCGTCCACTCCATAATCCTATTTCCATCGTCTTGGAGCCTATTTCTATCGTCCTCGTTAACAACCTTACCGCCTATTTTAGTATTGTCCGCGAATTTTGACACGTTACTGGTCAAGCCTACATCTATATCGTTAATGCAAATTACGAATAGCACTGGGCCTAATACTGAACCCTGTGGGACACCGCTACCTACATCCAACCACCCCGATTCACTACCATTAACAACAACCCTCTGTCTCCTAGCACGAAGCCATTACTCCTTATTGCAAGTTTCAAGCGACATCATGAAATGAATAATAATAATGGAATAATGGCATATGCGGATGACATAGCATTCTGGACGATAGAGAGAGAAGGTATAGAACAAGCTTTAATTGATTGGAATGAATGTTCGAAGGAGAGGGGAATGGAAATGAATGTAGAAAAGACAGAAATATTAAGTGTATGTCGAAGAGAAGAAGGAAAATTTGGAGTTCAAATAGGAGAAAAGGAAATAAGAAATGTTGAAAAATTTAGATATTTAGGGAGTATGTTTACTAAAGAAAGTGGTAATATGCAAGACATAACTGAAAGAATTGCAAAGTTTAGTAAAAATGTCGGAATGTTATACCCGCTACTGAGAGATGAGCATATGCCCTTTGGGACTAAGAAAATAATCTTCGAAACAGTTTTAACACCAATACGATTTATGGGTTGGAACACTGGAAAATGCGCATGGCGGATCGAAGTAGAATTCAGGCGGCAGAAATGAGACCGCTGAGGACTATTCTGAGAAAGACGCGAAGAGATAGGATAAGAAATGAAGAAATAAGAGCCAATGTGGGAGTAACGCCGATTTTGAGAAAAAAGCCAAATTGAGATGGCTGGGCCACTTGGAGAGAATGGAGGAGGGGAGAACTGCGAGGAGGTGCTGGGAATGGTGACTAAGGAATGGCAAAAGACCGCGGGGGAGACCGAGAATGAGATATAGGGACGAAGTGGAAGAGAGCTTGCGAAGATACTTGCCCAGCATGCAAGAGCTCGGGGAAACGGGAGTGCTGCTGGATAGGGCGGAGTGGCGAAGGAGGCTGGCTCCACTGACAGGCTAACTAGCCTACCTGGGAGCTGAAGTAAGAAGTAAGAAGTAAGTAAATAGAGTTAGGAGAAAGGTAAACAGCGCAGATGTACTTAGTGTGAAATTCGCAGGTAAGCTGTAGCCAGAGGGTATGGAATTCGGAAGATTCGAGTTCGGGAATACGAGAACAAGTTAGGTCATTGCGTACATATACGCACATACGCATATAAGTATAGAGAAAGTAAGTGGGTACTGAAAAGGGGTTGCTCTCAGTCGTCCCAGACACCTGAGTTTCAGTGAGGGAAAGAAGATGAGGTTTAAACGAGGAGAGGTGGTGTTGAACAGCTTGAAAATTTTAGAAAAAGCCACGAATGCTGCAGAAATTTAAGAAAAGCGAATCAGACAGAGGTCCAGAACATCTCGAATGGGCGGTAGCAGATCCAGTCCCGCTGCCTGGGACTGCGTTCCCGGTATCGGCAGGTGGGGAGCCAGAGGTGATGACATTTATGGTCCCCTCCCCAGAGGTCTCTGAGGCTCTTGAAGTTCATGCCATTGTTTTCTAATTTTGAAAAGATTATGTAATGTGTGAAATGCATATATATATATATATATATATATATATATATATATAATAATATATATTATATATAATATATGTGTGTAGTGAGGAATAGGGAGAGAAGTGTGTGTTTGAGAGCAAGCTGGACTGCTCACAAGGTAGATGAGACACGGAAAAATATCAGCTGAGGAGGACTGTGGCAGGAAAAGCGGAAGTTCCAGCACTTCCTATCTTCTGTCTAACCCCCCTACCCGGAGTACTTCCCTGGTGGATTGGTGTCTACAATCTCCTCTTAGATGGCCACTGTTCTTCTCCTAAAGCTATTAACAGTGGTGTTCCTCAGGGTTCTGTCCTGTCACCCACTCTTTTCCTTTTATTTATTAATGATCTTTTAATTCGCACTTCCTGTCCTATTCACTCCTATGCCGATGATTCCCCTCTTCACTTCACCCACTTCACAAAGCGTCCTTCTTAACATTCACTCCACCCTTCCCGTAGAACGGCTATGGAACACCTGACCTCTGATCTTTCTGCTATCTCTGATTTGGGGTAGAGAAAACCTTGTGGCTTTCAATGCCTCAAATCTCAGTTCCTCCATCTGTCTACTCGTTACAATCTGCCATACGACTATCCCCTTACCTTCAACAACACACAACTCAATTTTCTTCTATTAACATTTTTGACGTTTCCCTTTCTTATGACAGTTCCTGGAAAGATCACATATACTCTCTTTCTAAAACAGATTCTAAGAGATTAAGGGTGCTGCACCTTTCCGCAGCTTCTTCACCCCAACTCGGTGACTCTGTACATGGTTGTTCGCCCCTGTATGAAGTATGCTTCTCATGTGTGGGGTGGCTCAACCCACACAGCCGTACTTGACCGTGTCGAATCAAAGGCATTTGGTTTCCTCAATTCCTCGCCTCTTCCTGACTGTCTCCAATCTCTCTCTTCACCGCAATGCTGCTTCACTAACTCTTTACAATTGCTATTATAACAGACACTGCTTTTCTGAACTTTAAGGAGAACACGCAGCACCAGACTTTCTACACTTTCTAATTCCTTTTTTGTCCAACTCTCTAACGCAAGGGTTAATCGGTATTTTCAATCATCTACTCAACCGGTCAACTCTGGAGCAATCTTCCTCAATCCATCTTTTCCCCTGTCTGTGACCTTCAATCCTTCAAACACAGAGTATCTAGGCATTTTGAAACCATGGACCTTGATTTTGGCTATCTTCTATAGGGGGAGACGCTTTTGCGGGCATTCGCCGTTGGCCCCTCCTCTCTTTATAAAAAAAAGCTATCGAATTGTTCCTGTTGAAGAAGAATGTCAAAACTTTCTTAAAGACTGGACTTGTGGTAAACTCAATATAGGCTCAAGCCCTATATTAGGTCCGCCTGATTCAAAATCTTAATATGCAATATTATGTAACAAAATTTATTATTCCCCTCTTCCACAAGCCAAAGCCAAAATTTTTGCGTGTCTTCGCTAAAGTTGGGATGCGATAGTTCACTCCAAATATATATATATGTTTTTTTTTGTACAATTCAATCCATTACTGTACATCGTTTCGGTCTGATATTTATAACACTTGCATCAGAAAACCTGTAAGGTATTTGCACTTCACTATCTTCTGTAAACATTACTCTCCTTATTTCTTCTTGATACATGTGACAGAATCATGAAAAGAAGGACGCTCTGTGTCGGGGACTTCCTCTTCAGTGGGTCGAAGTTTTTGGTATCAATTTTTTTCAAGATAAAATTTAAACGAACTGTAATAAAATAATATTTTAAAATACAGCGTTAAAATATATATATGCCACTAAATTATATATGTTAGTATTCTTATTAATATTCAAATATATATGTTACTACAAAATAGAAATGCACTTAATTATAAATTGGCAGGATAGACCACGCAATGTAATACAAAGAACTATAGGACTGGCTTTGTGAATGCCCCATCATATCACGCACATAATTTTTCTTGAAAGTTTGCTTTCAATACATATATACACAAATAAGATGTTTTCGAGAAGTGAATTCTTTGGAGCTTGTGTGTGTATGTGTGAGCGAGTGAGTGAGTGTGTTACAACGACGAAAGGAAGCGTCAAAGACCTTTCGGTTCACTCGGGGAGGTTCCTTTTACTAAACGGTTCAGTTTTTAACTATTCTAGCGGTAATAGAAAACTGGGTTGAAAAGCGTAAGGCTCTCTCCCCAATCCTCCGCTCCCTTCCCGCCAGAGACGAGTATGGAAAAAGGATGAAAAAAATAACGACCTGGAAAAGTAGCCAAGGAAATTTTACAGAAAAGAGGAGAATATATAAACTAGCTCTACAATTACGCCATGCACACAGAGATCGTACACTAAACAGCACCGCTGTATAAACTAACCAATAATATACTTCTGACGATCCCACATCAACCACTTGGTATCGTCACAAAAACCTAGAACATATGGAAACAAGAATTAAGAACAGAAATCAGATTCTCTGCATTATGCCATCATCCGTCACGTGCATCCAGTCAACCAAAAGACCAAAAAATTGTGTGGGCAGAAATACAACTCTACCTCACCTAATCCATGCCATGCATTTTTTAAATTTCTTTTTTTACGACATTGTTTCTAAAAAATGTTTTTCTACTCTATTCTTAGACACATTAACAAAGCAGGAGAGTGTGTGAGCGTGTTTTCTGTAATTGGATGACTTTCAGGTGTATGTGTTTGCCAGTCCTTTGAATGTCGCCAAGTTTCAACTCGGGTTTCCAGCGGTGAAAGGTGTTTATGCAGCAAGTGATATATTGAGTCGTTCATACTTTGTGGTATTGTGCCACCACGAGAGAGGTGAAAATGTCTTTCTGGTGAGGAATATGAATGGGAGGTCCCATGTACTTGTCTCTTATGGATAACACTGGTCAACACTCATTTTATTGCCAATCATATTAGAGTGATTTTGGGGTAACTTTGTGGTGCTGATTCCGAATATGACATCGGTTTTGCTAGATTGGCTCTAATTTATGAGATAATTGGTACCCCATTGAAACACGTAAAAATGCAAAAAATTTAATGTTCAGGCGGAGCCTACTTACAAATCGCATTGAAATTGTCTCAAATCATACAAAAGTAAACACATGAAATACATAATGGCATTTTATTCGGTCTCACCATCTAGAATGTTCCGGTAGTTTCCCATATGCACGCGTTATGGTTACGTTTCCTATTAATTGAGGGTATTCTTTATCTCAAGAATTAGAGCCAAATCGGAAAAACTACTTTCATTTTGGAATTCAGCAACCCCAAAATACCCTAAATTCGTACGAATTTCCTTGGCAACGAAAAAAAAATTTTTTTTTGTTGACCTGTGTAATGAAAGTGTTTCGTGGGTGATCACTCGTTGTTGCTATGGCGAATTTAAGAGTCGAAATATTAGTCAAAATATGAGTTGCTCGTTGGCTGATCACATTATGTGGCGTACAATCAACCAGAGACATCTCTCTGAAGTGGAGGTAGAATTAAGTGTAGGAGGGAATATTTAAGCAAACTCTAGCAGGATTACGTTATAATATTACTGTATTTTATCAAATTATATTATATGCCAGAACAGCCTTAAATTCTGAGTGTATTCATTACAGTGTCCAGCGTATTTTTAAGCATGTTTACACTTTGGCTTGAAACAATTTCCAATGAAAGTTGGTTCCAGATATTCATTATTTTAAAGGAGAAGAAATTACAGGAAATGGAGGTCCTAAATGTTGTAAGTTCTAATTTAAAACCATTGTTTTTTGGCAGATTGTTATTAAATGAAAAATATTTACTGTAGTCTACCCTGTCTATTCCATTGAGCATCTTGAAAACTTTAATAAGCTGACCGCACAACCTCGTGATCTCTAAGGTAAAAAGATTTAAGCGTTCTAATCTTCGGTGGAGTTTTGCAGTCTTATTGAAGGGATCAATTTTGTGGCCTTTGCTTGTACCCTTTCCAACCTTTCTGTATCCTTCCTAATGGGGCGTCCATAAATGATGTCACACTTTTAGGGGGGGGGTTCTGTAATTTTGTGACCTTTTGTGACAGAGGGGGGGTCTAAAATTTTTTTTTGCGTTATGTTGACATTTTCAAAAGTTTAATGTAAAAACTAAAATATTGATAGGATTGTTTTTGTCGACTAGTGTAA
The DNA here is from genome assembly GCA_023014485.1 of Bathynomus jamesi. Classification (NCBI taxonomy): domain Eukaryota; kingdom Metazoa; phylum Arthropoda; class Malacostraca; order Isopoda; family Cirolanidae; genus Bathynomus; species Bathynomus jamesi. The sequence goes on from JAJOZX010002846.1 coordinate 521,654, forward strand.
TATTATGTAGCTGAAAAACGTAAATTTTCATACATCTGGCTGTTTGCTTTGCTAGATATTAACAAAAAAGCTACTATTTGAATGAATTTTTAAATAAATGTTATTTCACTGTATTTTTTTTACAATTTTGCATATAGTTTGTGACCATGACATGGGGTAGGGGGGTCAAAATTTTGTGACAAATGGGGGGGGGGGGGTCTAAAAATACGAAATTTTGCGTGACATCATTTATGGACGATCCAAAAGGGTCGGAGACCAAAGCTGCACACAATATTCGAATTGAGGTCTAACTAGTGAATTATAAAGAGACATCACAATCATCTTATTTCCAGATTGGAACTGTCTTTTAATATAACCCAATTTTTTTAAGGCTCTCTTTTCGACTTCTGCACAGTGCTTTGACGGCTTGAGATCATTTTTAATATAAACTTCTAAGGCTTTCTCTAGATCAGTCTCAGTCAAGTTCGTCCCCAACAGAAAGTAATCGATTTCGGATTCTTGTAACCTATGTGCACTACCTTACATTTGTCCAAATTGAATGGCATCTGCCACGTAACAGACCATTCGTCCAACCTACAGTATCAAGATCATTTTGAAGCGTTCTTACGCCCTCCTCATTAATTACAATATTTCCTCACTTGGTATCATCTGTATCGTACTTCGGAGCCCAACGTCTACATCGTTAATATAAATGCTAAAAGGACCCAGAACGGAGACCCGTAGGACCCCACTGGTGACAGGGTCCCACTTCGAAGCCACTCCATTTATTACGACACTCTGCTTTCTATCTCTTAACCAATCTTCAATCCAGTTGGAAACGAGCCCGGTCGCCTAACTTTAGTCATTAATCTCGTGTGAGGGACTTTGGTAAAAGCTTTTTGAAAGTTGAGATACACTATATTTATTGCTCTAATTGAGGCGTATAAAGTATACACATTATGCAAAAATTCTAGCAGGTTTGTTAGACAAGATCTATGCCGCCTGAATCCATGTTGTGAATCAAATATTAAATTATTTAATTTAGTGATACACGATACGTTCTATAATAATGGATTCCAACAGCTTGCGATAACTGACGTTAAATTGATCGGGCGTTAATTACAAAGATTTTGCGTATCCCCGTTTTAAAGATTGGTGTTACATTTGCTAATATCAGGTGGAATATCAGGAGTGGAACTTTCCCAAATTCGACTGATTGTTTGAATATAGTTAATAAATACAATATTGTGACTAACCTCCTTTAATACCCTTTAAAAAAAATAAGTCAGGACCGGGTGATTTGTACTTGTTCAACTTGTCATTTCCTTTCTAGCCGATGTATAGCTGCGGTTGTAGAAGGCCAGTGTTCTTCTCCTAAAGCTATTAACAGTGGTGTTCCTCAGGGTTTTGTTCTGTCACCCTCTCTTTTCCTTTTATTTATTAATGATATTTTAATTCGCACTTCCTATCCTATTCACTCCTATGCCGATGATTTCACTCTTCACTTCTCCACCCGCTTCCCAAAGCGTCCCTCACAGTACTTAGCCACTCCATGCTTCGCGTAGGACATATATGGAGTACCTGACCTCTGATCTTTCTGCTATCTCTGACTGGGGCAGAGAAAACATTGTGGCTTTCAATGCATCAAAAACTCAGTTCCTCCATCTGTCTACTCGTCACAATCTTCCACACGACTATCCCCTTCAGAGGCGGATAGTAGAATGGGCGCAAAATGGACGAGTGCAGGAATATTGCAATGCAATGTTGATCAATGTTGCAAAGGGAAGGAGATGTTGCAAGGGGTTATGCAATGAAGGGGGGGTTATGCGATGAAGGGGGAGTGGCTGCAAAGGGGGAGGGAGCTTCGCGGGGAGAATGGAGGATGATCTCCCCCGAAAGGGGTAGCCTTAACCTAAGAGAGGGAGAGAAAGGAGAAGGAGGAGGCCTTTGGGGGAGAAGGAGGGATGTCCTCACCCCCCAAAGGGAAACCTAACCTAAGCCTTAACCTAAGAAGGAGAGAGAGTTCTTTATTCCACCGGAGTCCGACGCATTATGAGCGTTCATGAGCCAAGCAGCTGTTATATAGAGGGGCGTGAGTTGCCAGATACCACTTATTTATATATGGAGGGGTTCCCAAAGAGCACTCTATATTTATTTAAATTTTTATTTAGATGAGTTGCCAAATAACGTTTTTTAATTTAATTTTGTTCAGGTGTACCTTATTAGGGCGAGTTGCCAGCTTGCGCCATTTATTTTAACTTATTTAGACGAGTTTCCACTTATTTATATATTTATTAAAGACAAGAATGACTTTTTCCTTAAATTTGTTCAGCAAGATAACTAATTATTTAAACGATTCCCAGTATTAACAATAAAAGAAATACACTAGACAATTAATCCATGGCTTAGCAAAAGAAGTCTTTCATCTTAATATTAATTCATTCTTTACAGTATACTAAATTGGCAATAAACATTTTAAGTATTGTATAAGAATAACATTTAATTTACCTATAATTCGAAAGACATGAAACGCTTTCATTTATTCTAACACCTTAGAATGTATACTGTGTCTATTTACTTTTGACAATCCTTTCTATATATCTTCTATATTTTTTATAAAAAAAAAATCCGCGAAATCAACAAGAGGATTCCTTTATTCATTTATTTTCAATTAAAATTATTTCGTCCCTTCACGCTAGTATATTTAATTAACAATAAAAGAAAATTGCACACAAAATAATAGTACACACTTTAAACGCTGTGTGTGTGTATGTATATATACTGTATGTATATACATGTATGTGTATATAATATATATATATATATATATATATATATATATATACACAGGGTGGGCCGAAAGTCTGGATCCATAGGAAAATATTTATTTTAATACATAAATTACAACAAATGGTAAATACTTAAAATGAATACCAACTTTAACTCGTAAATGCGTATCCGTGATACTGTACAGTAGTTCGTACTCCAGTATAAATACTCAAATACTTTTCTATTTCAGCCCAGAAATGGCTTCGAATCTAACAACAGAAGACCGGGTAGAACTTGTGCTCATGTACGCAAGACAGGGCGCTACACACAGAGAAGTTGCAACCGAATTCAATAGAAATCATCATGATAAGCATCCAGTAACACATGCGACTGTTGGCAAGTTGTTTAAACGTTTCAAAGAAACAGGAAGTGTACAAGATCGACGGCGTTCTGGTCGTCCAAAAACTGCAACTGATGAAAATACCTCTGCAATGGTATGTGAAACTTTAACGAATAGTCCAGTAAAGTCAACAAGAAGATTATCAAATGAAACACGCATCTCGAGAACGTCAATTCGAAGAATTATTAAAAATCATAAATTCCATCCCTAAGTGTCTCGATGTCAGAGGCCGCCAATTTGAGCATTTGTTATAATTTGTTGTTTATATAGTAGTACGAACCACTGTACAGTATCACGGATACGCATTTACGAGTTAAAGTTGATATTCATTTTAAGTATTTACCATTTGTTGTAATTTATGTATTAAAATAAATATTTTCCTATGGATCCAGACTTTCGGCCCACCCTGTATATATATATATATATATATATATATATATATATATATATATATCTTATTCATGATGTACGGAACTTGTACATTTAAAAGAAAAAATCTTACAAACATACTGAATAATAATTTTATTTAAAAATTTTAATTCATACACTTTAAATCTCTAAACTTGTCAGAGATCCTTTCTTTGAAAATAACTTTGAGCTGCCTTCCCTTGAAAAAAAATCTAACGGTATAAACTCGGAATAGGTGAAGTGACGGGCAAAAAGGTGAACCTTTGCGGTTAACTGTAAATCCGTCCGATACTACACACAGAGAACCCCTCTCGACTCCTGTTTATTGTTTTCAATATTGTAATTACTAATGAAGTTAAAAACTGAACTTAAATATATACATAAGTATCATGTGATTGTTTTCCAAATTATTTATAGGCTAAATTAGCCTTTGATTAAGTAATGAATTTCCTTATCATATTCCCATATGCAACACTATATATATATATCTACTGTGTATATATATATATATATATATATATATATATATATATATATATATATATATATATATATATAATTTCATGAAATATAGAGAAAATAAATACACAATCAAAATAGTTAATTCTATACACAACTTGAACGAAGAATTTAGGATTGTTTGTGGTGGGTATGTGTGCACTAAAACCATATAAGACATACGAACGAAGAATATGGGGAATGTTTGTGGTGGTTATGTGTATACTAAACACCTAAGATATACACGTCTACTCAGAAGTCTATTATTTTTATAAAGAATTTTCAACGAAATCCAGAAGAGGATTCCTTTATTCATTTATTTTCAATTAAAATTAATTTTGTACTTTCAAGCTAATATATTTAAATAACAATAAAAGAAAAATGCATTCAAATATATTAATTACACTCTATATATATATATATATATATATTATATATATATTATATATATATATATATATATATTAAACACAGACCGTGCATGGAACAAGGAACTCTTCTGGGAAAATTAAATCCACTATAGTCCGAATAAGTAATGGTAAATGACAAATACCATAGTTTTTCTTTTTCATGATGCTAGCCCAACGTGGGGCAACGGGTCTCTCGCAAAGAGGTCCCATAAATATAGCTTCCCTCACCAGCTATCTGCAAAGCAGACAGGATCCAGCTTTGGGACATGGATCTAGGGTTTAAAGCAAGGCCTAGTCCCACTACATTTAGAGCCTCTATATAAGTAAAAGACTCGTTGCATTCACGTCGGATTGAATAAGTCAAAGAAAAAGGGGTAACTATTGTATTTTTAGCCAAAAAAAACAAAACTTAAACCTCAACCGGGACATTGAGCGTCCACTTTTCAAGGCACGTAACACGTCCGTTTAATATACACAAACTCAGAATGGTCCCCTGAGAAACTTAATGTTAAACACAGACCGTGCATGGAACAAGGAACTCTTCTGGGAAAATTAAATCCACTATAGTCCGAATAATTAATGGTAAATGACAAATACCATAGTTTTTCATGCTACCATTACTTATTCGGACTATAGTGGATTTAATAACATTCTCAATAACTTCTCAATATTAGCCCATGCTCTCGTTAAGAGAATAACAAATACAATTAGAGAAATTCCTGTTTCTAGGGGGGCGCGCCCCCCCGGTTAAGAAGCACTGATGTAGAGTATATTTTATATAACTTGCGTAAAACAATTTTAAAAATATTTCATCGGTTAATAAACAAACTATTTGGCTATCATATCAAAGCGTTAAGTAATCGGTACCCATTCGACGAATGAAGAACTGAATAACTGGTATTAATTCTTCTAATGTCGCTATGGTTAAGACTAATGCCACTGAAAGAGAATCAAGTTTGCCTTCCATGATGATGCATCTCACGGACGGTTTTCACCTTTCAGCGAATTTAGAAGTAACCCCCAAACACTTGCGGCACAACCTTTTCCATACATTTTGAAACAGGACTTCGAACAGAATATATGTAAAACAGCGCTGTATAGTGTGATTCTCAGAACGGTATCAGTTTTAAAATATAAATATTTTTAAATGCTAAACTTATAAAATTTAGTACCGTGTTTTTAAGTTCACTCTTTAATTAAGCTGGTCACAATCTTGTCGAGGGAATATAATGGGATATAACACGGGGAAGGGATATACGAGGATGGGGCATTTCTATACCCACCACCACCTCGCATTTCAGACCTGTCGTACGGCTGTATTTAAGGATGAAATTACATTTTTTTTATGTTAGAATATCGTCCTTGTTGGCTTATGCTTGAAGAGTGAGTTCATGCAGAAACCCTACGAAATAATTCCTTCCTCTCCCCCCAACCTCGTCTTGGTCATATACCTGTCTTTTTAAACATTTTTAAAAGATAGTGATATATATATATATATATATATATATATATATATATATATATATAATAATTCCTGGATGTTTCTTCCATAAAAATAATAATAATTACAATATTTAAACAGTAATAAACAAATTCTTAGGTATGTCTCCGCACAACTTTGATTTCCATATTCAGAATTCATGCAATATAAAGCAGTAATACTAACTTTAATAAAGGTTATATATATATATATATATATATATATATATATATATAATATATATGATACACACAGACCGTGCATGGAACAAGGAACTCTTCTGGGATAATTAAATCCACTATAGTCTGAATAAGTAATGGTAAATAACAAATACCATAGTTTTTCTTTTTCATGATGCTAGCCCGACGAGGGCAACGGGTCACTCGCAACGAGGTCCCATAAATATAGCTTCCCTCACCAGCTATCTGCAAAGCAGACAGGATCCAGCTTTGAGACATGGATCTAGGGTTTAAAGCAGCCTAGCCCTGCTACATTTAGAACCTCAATATAAGCAAAAGACTCGCTGCCTTCACGTCAGATTGAATACATCAAAGAAAAAGGGGTAACTATTATATTTTTTTAGCCAAAAACCAAAACTTAAACCTCAACTGGCAGAATTGAGCGTCCACTTTTCAAGGCACATAACATGTCCGTTTCAAGATGGGAATGAACTCAGAATGGTTCTTTATTTGTTTATTTGTTTCTGGATCCAGCCCAGGTATTATGTATGGACTCCCAAAAATACACAAACCTAATTGTCCACTTAGGCCAATTTTATCGGCACTAGGAACTTTTAGTTATAACCTTTCAAAATTCTTGGTTCCCATACTATCACCTATAACTTATAATTTGTATACAGTACGGGATTCTTTTTCTTTCGTTAGAGAAATTACCTCATTAAATAATAATTCTTACACAATGGCTAGCTTCGATGTAAAATCTTTATTTACCAATGTTCCTGTTGCAGAAACTATTGATATATGTATTGACAATCTTTTTAATAATACTGATACTGTGCAGGGTTTTAATAGAGGTCAAATGAAAGAACTACTAAAATTTTCCGTGGAAGACCTTATATTTATATTCAACGGTGAATATTTTAAACAGACTGAAGGTGTTCAAATGGGTCTGCCTCTTGGTCCCACCTTAGCTAACGCGTTTCTGTGTCATCATGAAGTCAAATGGTTGAATGAGTGTCCTTCCAACTTCAAACCGGTTTTTTATAGAAGATATATTGATGACACTTTTCTCCTGTTTAAATCACCAGACCATATCCCTTTGTTTCGTAATTACCTTAATTCTAAGCACCCTAATATTCAATTTACTTCAGAAGTTGAATTTAATAGCTCTCTGTCCTTTTTGGACATTAAGATAATAAAAACTAATTCCTCTTTTGAAACTTCCGTTTACCGAAAGCCGACATTCACCAATCTTACTACGAACTTTTCTTCCTTTATCCCTTTAGGTTTCAAACGAAATTTAATTTCGACTCTGACCAATAGAGCTTTCAATATCTGTTCAGATTACTTTAAACTACACGATGAACTAGATTTCATCCGAAAACTCCTTGCCAAGAATAATTTCCCTTCTAGACTGGTGGAGACTACAATAGGCAGAACCTTAAATGGACTAATAAGCCCTACAACTAGAGACTTAACTACAGTCCCCAAAGATATCCTGTATTTCACTTTGCCCTATATGGGAACCTCAAGTTTTAACATTAGAAACAAACTTTTAAAATTGCTCAAGGAATTCTACCCACAACTATGCATAAAAACAGTGTTGAGCACTAAAGCGTTAATCCGATAACAGTTAATTAACGAAGTTAACTTTTTTTAACGGACTATTAACGGAAGTTAATTTTCATTTATCGTTATCGGACCAGTTAACTTCCGATAACTCGATATTTAGTCTGTTAAAGTCCGTTAACACGTTAACTGCGAGGAGTCATTCACGGAAGATCACCGCTCCGCGAATGAATTCAAACCGCCATAACTTCAGTCTGCCAATTCCGCCCTCTGCCGCAGTGGAACGGCTCTTCTCTCTCGGCAAAGACATCCTGAGGCCCAAGAAGTCAAGACTGGCAGTTGGGCCTAACTTTGAGAAGTTGGTGTTTCTGAAGGGCAACCAGCACATTGTGTCATAGTCTTTAATAAATGTGCCTAAAATTAATTTTACCTTTCAGTTCCCGCCATAATAATTCTCTGGTAAATTAAAATTTAGTTAATGGTTAGTGGTTACAAGGGTTTCAAAACATGTAATCAGTACATTTTTTATTAAAAATTAAAAAAAAGTTATTAAGCAAAAAAGTTGCAAAACTTGATAAAAATACAGTTAAATACCTATTTATTTTTGGATTTTGCATAAATAAACATTTTCTATGGGTTTTAAAGCTTTTTTCCTTGATTTTTTTAAATGTTAGTAAAGAAATAGTTATCGTTAACGGATTATCGTTAACTTCTGTTAACTTTGTAGTAAAATTATCGGATTATCGTTATCGGAGTTAACTTCTTGGTTAACGGTGCCCACCACTGCATAAAAATTATATTCACCCCGTCTAAATCGATTTACCATTTATTTAAATACAATGATGTTATTTCTACACTTCTTAAGTCATCCATAGTTTATCAATACAAGTGTGACCACTGTAGGGTCATATATAGGTAAAACTAAAAGACATTTAAAATCCCGTATTTACGAACATCTCGGTAAATCGGTCCGTACAAATTTACCCCTTGGCAAACCACCTAATTCTCTTATACGTAATCACTCGCACAACAATAACCACCCAATTTCACAGTCTAATTTCGCCGTACTTGCTGCCGGAAGCTCTGACCTTAAGCTTAAAATTATGGAGTCTTTGTTTATTTATAAACTAAAACCAGACCTAAATTCTGACGAATCATCGATAGATCTGCTATGTTTTGGTTAAGGTACTAGTTTATTTTACTTTACTTACCTTTCAGTTTTAATGCTTTTAGTTTTTATAATTGTAACTTTTTAACTTCACATTTATTTACCTTTTAGTTTTAATGTTTTACATTTTCTTAGCTACTTTTTATAATTTTTAAAGTTTATTTTAAATTGTTATTAAGCAATTTGTATTTTGTATGTGATTTGGCATTTTATTGTTTTAGCCCTGAAGATGGAATTAGTGCATTCCGAAACGTTGGAACTATTAAACCTTGAAGGATGTTTGTTTTTTCTCTGGTATTCCTGTTTATTATATATATATATATATATATATATCACGGGTTCACTTGGGTTGCAAGTTACATGTTGTATTGTGTTATTAAATCCTGTATTGAAATATGGATATATGATAATAAAAGACCATTTTCTTTTCTGTTAACTTGCAACTAACCAGCTTAATTGTTTCAATTTTTTTAAAGTTATGGTGCTAAATTCAGAACAGAATTCCCTTAAACAAACCCATGTCATCGCTATTAATACATCATCATCTGTGCATCGGTTTATTCTCAGAATTCTGTAAAACGAACATTGTTTTTTGTTATTATTATTATTATTATTTATTATTATTATTATTGTTGTTGTTGTTATAATCAAATGTCTTTCTTCTGGGACGTTGCCTCTGGTAACTTTTCTTTGTTTTACAAGATTCCAATCTCTTTTTCATATAGTTAGTTATTTACAGAAATGGGCTCACGCGTATGACACAAAATATAATGATAATGACAGCTGCTGACTGCAAGAAATCTCGAGTAGGCAATGCAGGACAGGTCCCTACAACCCTGATTCTTTAGGCTAAATGACCCGTGATGGCCATAACAAACCTGCTGTGTTAACAATATACGGCGGTGAAATAATCAGCAATTTACATAAATGAAGAAAAGGTAAACTCTCAGCAGTGTGACGATGCACAGAAAGAAACTTTTTATGCAATGAGAATCATTCCTTCGAGTTTCCCTCTAGGGGGATGATTAAGGCACGAACCCTTACTGTTTCATCATTGTATATGAAAATAAATTAAATAAAAAGTCAAGAGCGGTTAGTACAGTGGACCAGAACTGGTCCCAGTGACATACCATGTCTGACAAGCGCTTTAGTTGAACAATCCTTATTTATTGATACAAAATGATATCTAGTGGACAAATAACTTTTAAACCAATTACTGATTGCTCCTCTAAAGCCGTAACAATACAATTTATTAAGTGTATGATCTGGGTCATTCATAGGCAGGGTTGCCACTCAACGTTTATAAAAGGTACCAAATCAGACAGACAAAAAGTACCAGTAGATCATAAAAGGTTCAAAATAAAAAAAAAATTGCATGAAACTTACCTAATTTTATTAAAACTTTGCAGTTTCCTCTTCATCCAACTCTTCATTCACACGCCAGTTCCTAATCATCATCTTTTTAAGTAGTTCTTCTGATGGCTGCCATAACTTGCAACTAGTATCTTCGAACAAATTCTTACATATAATAAGTCATTGAGTGTCTCTGTTTCAATGCGAGATCTATTTTTTGTTTTGATGTTATTAACTAGTAAGATTATTCTTTCACCGCAGCAGACGAATGGGGCAAAGACATTAAATCTAGCATTAATCTTGATAGATTAGGTAAACGTGTTGATCACCACACTTTCTTGTGAAACAGCGTACCAGTATTTCTCAGGTTCTGTTGTATTTTCACAAGCTGGCATTTCATATAAAGTCAGTTCCCTCCATTCTTTATTGATTTCTTCAAGATCATTTTCTTTAATGATATTGGGGAATTTTACTGCAAGAGGTATGACTGAATTGGGCCTTCCTTGACTCACATTTGAAGGACCTAACAACGCTTCAAGTAATTCTAAATTAGTAAACAGATTAAAAGATAAAAACGCCTGAACATTTGTTTTGTTAAGGATGCATAAAATTTCAAAGTTTGGAGTTGAAATTCTTCAAGATCTGTTTTTGAAATATTAGAAGTGTGTTCCGAAAAAGTGCTTTCTGTTCTATCTCCATGATATATGTCACCTAAGCTAAGATAGTTTGAAGGATTACAGGGTTCGATGTTAGATGTATGTTTTTTACTACCTCTCTTTTAATGAATTTACTGAGAATAGCTTTGAAACTGCTGTTAAGAGAGCTGTGCAATTTGTGAATCCTAAATCTTTCTGCCTTGAAAATCCAAACTGATCTTATTTATAGCAGGTAAGATAAAAGCTAAAAAGGCAAAGTACATCTTTGTTACAGGGTTATGAAATGCTTGCTGACGTGCTGCAGATGTGAAATACAATACAACTGCAGGCCATTGTTCGAATAGTCTTTTCATCACCTCCTCTAATGACAACCAACGAGTGCAACTAGGATGCAATATCCTTTGAGGTTGAATTTCAGTAAATTTCTGAAATTCTGCATATTCAAATAATCTTTTGGGGTTATTTGATATGTAGGAATAAATATTCCTAGCTAATTCTTCTATGTAATTTAGATGCTCAGAACATGTATTTGAAACACATAAGTGCATTGAATGGCATACATATCCATGTACAAAGAAAGATGGGATCTTCTTTTTTCGTAGGGTTTGAACTCCCCTCCTTTCCTCCCATTATTACACTTGCAATGTCACTTGCATATCCAATGAAATTTTCAATTGGAACATTATTTTTATCAAAAAATTTACTACGGAGCTGTAAAAGCCTTGTGCTGTGCTATCTTTTATTTCTAATAAAGTAAAAAATTTATCACGTTTTCTGAACATGTATATCGTAGAACCGAGCTAAGAGGACAAGTTGTTTAAGAGTTGAGATGTCATTTCATTCGTCGATGATGAAATAGAATTTAGTGGTCTTTAACTGTGACACAAGATTTGTAAAGTAAGTATCACCCATAACATTCCGAAAAATACCTGTTGACTTTGTCCTAGCACATTTAATTTCTTTTGCAATTTTTTAATCTGGACATGCATTTACAACAAGTCCAGGTAAATTGTCCATTATTGCAATTGTCAGATTCTGCTCTGTAATAAAGGTGTAGAGTTTCAATTCTGAGGACCCAACTTGCTTCTCAAATAAGGGAGACACAGAAAGTTCCAAATATTTCGTCACCTTCTTACACTGCCTTTTCAAATTCATATTTTTCAAGTGTTTCAATTTTGTTATGCCTTTCAAGTAATGTAACACTACCTGCCAATTCGTAGTTGCACACAAGGCAAAATGCTTTGTCATTATTGTGCTTACTTCTCCACACCCAGGATTTAAATCTTCCTTCGTGTAACCACTTAACTTGGAATTTATGGTTATCGCAAGGATAACGTGCTTTTATAGGTGGTGTCTCTTTACCATCATTATTATTATCTGAATCATCAGGTTTGACGAAGTTTGACTAGTTTGACTAGTTTGACTAGTAACTTGTCAAAATTCGCGGACGATACTAAAATAGGCGGTAAGGTTGTTAACGAGGACGATAGTAATAGGCTCCAAGACGATGTAAATAGGATTATGGAGTGGACAGATAAGTGGCAGATGCAATTTAACGTAGACAAATGTAAAGTTTTGCATGTAGGTTCTCGCAACAATAATTACACGTACACGATGGATGATAGGGAGTTAGCGAGCGTTGACGAGGAAGTAGATTTAGGCGTACGCGTATCTAAGGATTTAAAGCTAATAGGATGTTAGGCTTCATAGCGCGTAATTTCGAATTTAAATCGAAGGATATTATATTGCCCCTTTACAAGTCCCTAGTCAGGCCTCATTTAGAATATGCAGTTCAGTTTTGGTGCCCGTACTTACGTGAGGATATTGATAGGTTAGAAAGGGTTCAACGTCGTGCCACGAAACTGATTCCGTCATTGCGCCATAAGCCTTATGAAGATAGGATTAAAGAGTTAGACCTGTATTCACTCGAAACTAGGAGATTAAGGGGGGAGCTTATTGAAGTTTAGAAATCGTTAATAACATTGATAACGTAAATTTTGACAAATTGTTCACTTTCGATAATAGTAATACTCGCAATAACGGATTTAAGTTGCGTGGCAGACGTTTCATTACTAATATCGCTAAAAACTTCTTTACGTTTAAAGTAATTGATAAATGGAATAATCTTCCAGCGTCAGTCGTTCATTCTACCAGCGTTAATATGTTTAAGAACCGTCTTGACAGACATTTTAAAAGTATTAACGTTGTTTAAAATAAAAAAACAAAGTTAGCAACAGGAGCTCTGGTGGTGGTGCTCGAGGATGAGTCTGTTGACGATGAATGCCAGCTTGTGACATGCCAGCCTGTGATGCCAGCAATAAAAAAAAAAAAAAATTAGACTAACACGAACGTAGATGTAGCTCGTAGCGTAAACTAACCCACTTTTTGTTTAACTTTACCTACTTTTTTTTACTTTGCATGTCTGTAACTCTCTTTTCTTGCATGTTTGTAGTTTGCATGGTATGACTGTGAGTTAAGACTGTGTTTGCATGGTTTGTAGGCGTTCTTATTTTACTTCTTTTCATCTTTCACCCCTCCTATTTTCTCCGATTATTTTTCTGACTTGTCGGCAGTGGCCGGCGGTTGATGATGATGAGTCTTTTTTCTCTTTTTCTGAATGAATGTTAACCCACGAGTGATACGTGTTGCTCCTTACTTAACCCCTTATTTTCTTCTCTTAACCCCCTACTCTTTCTTTTCTTTCGGGCTAACCTTAGAGTGGATCTTAGGGTCTTTGTTAGCCTTAGCTTCTGTAGACCAGATTTATCTTCTACATTTCTCTTGCCACTCATTGTAAAACGGTTAACTAGAAAAACACAATTTCTAAAGCTTCTAATTTAAAGATAACTCTTAACAACACCATGAAAATTTCACTTGAACGTAGATATACACACAAAGTAGATTTCAAAAGGACTGAGTCATTGAATGTCGGCACTAATCTAATCTATGCGAAAACGTTTTCAAACGAATTGAATCGTTTCTCATTTGACAAACCCCTAAATACTTTTATCCCGAAATTGACTTCGTCAAATAGTATCAGATTTTTTCAAAGTCATACCAAACGTACTTGGAGGGGTTGAAAATACCAGTTCTGGTACGTTCGTACCAGAAACGGCAACCCTCTATCATACGATCGTTACAGTCCAATCGAATATTTTCTACAGCCCCTAATAAATTTTATTTTGTTAATCTCTGAGAATATTCTGTAATCATTTGGTTGTTTTAACCTGAACAATGTTGTACATAGCTTAAGTAGGAAAATGATCACTAATGTTTGTGGTTATAATTCCAGAATTTACGAGGGCATTGCTATTTACAAATATATTATCAATCGTAGATTCTGTTATTTGATTACCATAGATGCAGATTCGATGGGTTTGGTAATAGTGTGACGAAGATAGAAAGAATTCATTAAGTTTAAAAATTTCTGAGAGAATGTTTCAGATTGCAAATTGATGTTGAAGTCACCCGCGGCTATGGCAATCGATTTATGGAACTAGCATAACATGTTATCTAAGTGAATTAAAGGCTATTGTTATTGTTATTATTAGGTGGCCTATATATACATAAACTGGAAACCTTCATAATTTCAAATGAAAGCTAAAGTTACAGCAATTAAATGTTTCCCGAGAAATGAATAAATATTTATATATATAACATCAAAATAAGCAAAATCACTTTTCATTTTATTTTTATTTTAAAAAATGTACACTATAACGGATATTAAAATTCTTAAAAACGCATACGATTTGCGAAAAATACATTTTTAACTAGTCTAAAAGAATGTAAATGTACACAAATGGAATTACTCAAGTAGTTTGCTTTAGCGGTAATAAATTCCAATACATTTATAAGCTTCATACAATGGAGTCCAATAGGTAGTGAAAAAGTGGAATATTTTAAATATCACAAAATAAATGAGAAGAAATCATTCTAAAGATTGCAATCTATTAAATACTTTTCCACCTTTGGTTCACGATTTTTAGCTCTTTTTCAATTTTGTAAACGCTGTTTCTATCATCACTTCCAAAGTGACTGAACGGACGCATTTCCTGAGCTCTCTGATATTGCCTCTACTTTTGGATATTGCCAATAACTTTACTTTTGGAAAGTTCTGAATTTTATATACTTGCGTTTATATTCACATTGTTATAGTTAAGTAATTGAATATTAGCGGTTTTTGGCGATTTAGAAATTTTCATAGCGTGCCGGCTTAATTTAACTTAAATTAGTTTATAACCGTCACAAGTTTAACTTGCGCGATGCCGTCGCAGAAAGCGTCGTGTGCTAGGTGTGGGGTGAATCGGTGGTATACGGATTTTAAGGATTATAACGGCGGTCCTGTGGCGATTACCGAGAGATCGGTTTGTTTCTTTTGCGATTTAAGGAAGGAAATAGTTGACATAAAACGTAGTGTACGTGAGGTAACAGAAAGACTTGCAACGCTTGATGAGGGCAGGGGTAGGGCTACAGTTGACGAAAGCCGAACCAATACTAATGTTGAAGAGGTTAGTAATTTGAAGGATGAGGTGCGTAACCTAGTTTCTAATTTAGGTAGCTTATCGGGAAGGTTGGATAGAGTTGAGGAAGGGGTTAAGGTTGGTCCGAGATTAGTAGATGGGGAGGGATTCAGAGAAGTTAAGGGTGGAGGTAGGCCACGTACGTTAGGTGATAGGAATCCCCTCCCTATCGAGGTTTCGAACCCTTTCGCCCATTTGGATAGGGACGTGAACGAGGGGGAAACTATTTTAATTGGGGACTCTTTCGTGCGCCATATGGATAAAGAGTTCGTTGAACGGCATCCAACCAAGAGGAGGAGGGTCTGTCTACCAGGGACCAGAATTGACAGAATTAGAGACGAAGAGATAGGATTGATGTTGCCTCCCGTCACTCGAAGTTGGTGACGATGGTAGGGGACAACGATTCGTATAGGCCCGATACGAGTGCGCCTGACCTTTTGGAGAGATACAGAGGGTTAATTAGGTTCCTGAAGGCGAGGTCTGATAGGTCTTTAGTTCTAGGTATTAACCCTAGGCACGGTTTGTGTCTGAGGATTACGTCAAAAACAATATTTTTGAATAATAAATTAGAAGAGATTTGTGCTGAGGAAAATGTATCCTTCGTAAAGCTGTTGTCAGAATTCAGTGATCCTAGCCTTTTTATAAAAGATGGGGGTGCATTTTAATGAAATAGGTAATGCTAGGCTAGGTAGGTTAATTGACGAAAACGTTGGAAAGCTGTATAGGTCGAAGCCTTCTTTAAACGTTGTGGGTCATGGAAACGCGGGCCCGACGAGAAAAATAGTTTAAAACGCCGACCCGTGGTAAAAAATAACTTAAACGTCTTTTATTGTAACGCGCGTAGTATTAGAAATAAATTAAACGAATTTAAGGCGATAATTTATTCCGCCATCTACGATATAGTTGCTATCACTGAAACGTGGTTAAATACCGTGACTCGGGACTTCTTGCGGGAATTTGATATACCTCTTTACTAATGATAGGTTACATAGGATTGGTGGCGGTGTTTTGTTGTACATTCGTAAGTCCCTTAGGGCTATCGAGGTTAAGATAGATTTTCCGGCAGCAATTAAATGCGATATGCTTTGAAGTTAGGGCGCGTACTCTTAGTTTCAATTTTGTTGTTGTTTTTTGACCTCCCGTTCAACCCCTCGATACCGATACTAGATTTTACACACTTCTTGGTAACTTTATTAATAATCGGGATAGTATAGTTCTCGGAGACTTTAACTGCCCTAACGTCAATTACGAGACTTTTATTGGAAACGGTGAGGGTTTGAGATTGATTGAATTCATGAAAGATAATTTTTTACGACAGATAGTTACCGAGTCAACGCGCGGTAACAATATTTTAGACGTGGTGATGACGAAAGGCGAAAATATAGTCGAAGGTTTAGAAGTAGGCGAGAGTTTAGGTCTTAGGATGTAGTGATCATCAAATTATTACTGTAGGTTTAAGATATTGGTAGAAAACACTAAGGATAGTAACGTAATAGAAGTAGTTGATTTTCGTAGGGCCAATTTTGATAGTTTTGCGGATAGGATGAGAGTAGTGGACTGGGACAACTTATTTATGGGTAATGACGTAAATTTGCATTGGGAGACGTTTAAAGATAGTTTCTTGAATATCGAAAGGGAGTTTATTCCTCGTAGACCCAAGCGCACTAGAAATCATGGTATGCCTAAATGGTGGACTAGGGAATAGGCGAGTTCATAAACGAGCATAACAGAGCGTATAGACTTAAAAAGCGCAATGGCACGGTAGCTAACGTCAATAGATATATCGAGCTTCGACGTCAGGTTTAAAGATCAGTTAGGAATGCTAAGCGTAATTTAGAGATACTTATAGCTGCGGATAGTAAACTTAACCCAAAAAAGTTTTTCGATTACGTGAATAATCGTAAGCCGATAAAAGATAAGGAGCTATTGAAGAATAGGGACCCCAGCCTTCTTTAGTTAGGCTTATAAGGCTAACTAACGAAAATATCACGACCTAACCTAACCAATCGTTCGGTTAACTGTACGCCCTTGACGATTGGTTAGGTTAGGTCATGATATTTTCGTTGTTAGCCTTATAAAGCTAACTAAAGAAGGCTGGGGTTCCTATTCTTCAATAGCTCCAAAGATAATATAGGCCCTCTCGTGAACGCTAATGGCGCTTTGGTTTCCGACGCTCAGGAAATGGCGGGTATTTTTAATAACTTTTTTGTGACAGTTTTTACCGTAGAAGACGTCAATAGTTTCCCCGATGTGAACGATATCGTTCCATTTAGCAGCAAGACTCTTTTGGATGAAATAACTGTTTACGAGGGTGAGATTGCGCATTATATCGATAGGCTAAAAGTTAGCAAGGCTCCAGGCCATGACGCGTTTTATCCTAGTCATTTGAAAGATTTGAAAGACATTATTGTAGGCCCCTTAACGAAGATTTTTAATCAGTCACTCGAAACGGGGATTATTCCTGAAGACTTCAAATTAGCTAACGTCACGCCCATTTTTAAAAAAGGCGACCGCACAGTAGCTAGCAATTATAGGCCCATTAGGTTAACGTCAATTGTCGGTAAACTATTCGAATCCGTAGTTAGGGATCGTATCATCGATCACTTAGAAAGTCGCGATTTGATTAATAGTAGTCAGCATGGGTTTCGACGCCATAGATCTTGTTTAACTAATTTGTTAAAATTTTTATAAGGAAATAGTGCGCGAATACGATAGGCATAGAGCGGCTGACGTTATTTATTTAGATTTTAAAAAAGCGTTCGAGACAGTTCCGCATAGAAGATTGATTGCGAAGGTTAAAGCGCACGGTATACGCGGTCAGGTAGCTAACTGGTTAGAGGAATGGCTTCGTCCTAGGAGACAGAGGGTCGTTGTTAATGGTAGTGAATTGGGGTGGTTGGATGTAGGTAGCGGTGTCCCACAGGGTTCAGTGTTAGGCCCAATGCTATTCGTAATTTACATTAACGATATAGATGTAGGCTTGACCAGTAACGTGTCAAAATTCACGGACGATACTAAAATAGGCGGTAAGGTTGTTAACGAGGACGATAGAAATAGGCTCCAAGACGATGGAAATAGGATTATGGAGTGGACGGATAAGTGGCAGATACAATTTAACGTAGACAAATGTAAAGTTTTGCATATAAGTTCTCGTAACAATAATTACACGTACACGATGGATGATAGAGAGTTAGCGAGCGTTAACGAGGAGGTAGATTTAGGCGTACGCGTATCTAAGGATTTAAAAGTTAGGAACCAGTGCCTGGAGTCTTGCGCAAAAGCTAATAGGATGTTAGGCTTCATAGCGCGTAATTTCGAATTTAAATCGAAGAATATTATATTGCCCCTTTACAAGTCCCTAGTCAGGCCTCATTTAGAATATGCCGTTCAGTTTTGGTGCCCGTATTTGCGTGAGGATATTGATAGGTTAGATAGGGTTCAGCTTCGTGCCACGAAACTAATTCTGTTATTGCGCAACAAGTCTTACGAAGATAGGATTAAAGAGTTAGACTTGCATTCACTCGAAACTAGGAGATTAAGGGGGGAGCTTATTGAAATTTTCAAAATCGTTAATAAAATCGATAACGTAAATTTTGATAAACTGTTCACTTTCGGTAATAGCAATACTCGTAATAATGGGTTTACATTGCGTGGCAGACGTTTCATTACTAACATCGCTAAAAACTTCTTTACGTTTAAAGTAATCGATAAATGGAATAATCTTCCCGCGTCAGTCGTGAACTCTACCTGCGTTAATATGTTTAAGAACCGTTTAGATAGGCATTTTAAAAAATATTAACGTTCTTTAAAATAAAAAAACAATTAACAACAGGAGCTCTGGGGGTGATGGTCGAGGATGAGTCTGTTGATGATTAATGCCACTTTGTGACATGCCAGCGTGTGATATACCAGCAATAAAATTATTACAAAAAAAAAAAATTAGACTAACACGAACATAGATGTGGCTTGTAGCGTAAACTAACTCACTTTTTGTTATACTCTTTCTACTTCTTTTTTCTTTTCTTATCTTCTCTTTACTTGCATGTCTGTAGTTTGCATGGTATGAGAGCGTTTGAGTTAAGACTGTGTTTGCATGGTTTGTAAGCTTTCTTATTTTACTTCTTTTCATCTTTCACCCCTTTCCGATTCTCTTTGACTATTTTTCCGACTTGTCGGCAGTGGCCGGCGGATGATGATGGTGAGTCTTTCTTTATCTTTTTTTGAATGAATGTTAATCCACGAATGATAGGTTTTGCTACTTACTTAACTCCTTATTCTCCTCTTTTAACCCCCTACTCTTTCCTTTCTCTCGGGCTAACCTTAGAGTGGATCTTAGGGTCTTTGTTTGCCTTAGCTTCTATAGATCTGTAGGTCATTGCAAACAATGTTATGATTACTCTCAGAATTTTTGAGGCAGCTTTTTCTTTGTGCTGACAATGAACTGAATTTAACTGATGAATGTACATTACTCTGTTCCGAAACTTCTGAATTATTCATATTTGACAGATACACGAGAGATTATACAACTATCAAATAAATCGGTAAATGAAGCAGTTGACTTTAAATCTGGCTGGTTCATAGGATGAAGGTTATCAGTAGAGTTTCACATCTTTGTATTAGATTTAACTTGTTGCCAGTTGTTGAAAATAAGGGTGCTAGTATCTTCGATAAGAATAATTATAGGCCAATAGCACTTGCCAGTATACTTCCTAAGGTGTTAGAATATGTCATTTATAATAGGATAAGTACATGCTTGCAGGCTTATGACATTCAGTTTGGCTTTAGAATGAAACATGGTACTGACATTTGTATTTATACGCTAAAGGAAGCCGTCGTAACGTCGTAAAGTACAAGATGTCAAGTAGCAATGTATAGTCCTATTTTTTGGATGCATCAAAAGCAATTGATAGAGTTAACCATTACAAACTTTTCAAGAAACTCTTGTGTTGAGGGGTTCTTAATTACTATATACTTAGGTTACTTGCATTCTGGTATACACAGCTGACCATGTTTGTAAGATGGAAAAGTATTGTATCACCAGGTTTTAAGGTAACTAATGGTGTTAGGCAAGGAGGTGTATTACCACCCTATCTTTTCTGTAAATACATGGATGAACTTACCAATGAACTAAAAACTGGCTGTCATTGGAAAGGAAAAATTATTCATTTAATGTACACAGCGAGGGAGGGTGGATACACGCCTCCTATTGGTGAATTCCTCGGAGAGTTAACTGATGAGATCAAGGATGAGTATGGAGACATCGCATACGCCGACTCTTTTGTCTCAACAGGGCCAAAAACTTGTCGGGTACGGGTGAGGGAGGGGGAGGATATGAAATATATCGTGAAGGCTAAGGACATCACGCTCAACCAGCGAATCGGCGGGTCGTTAACTTTGATTCGTTGAAGGATCTAGTGTGCTTGGATGATGATGAGGGGAACCAGCCATCCCAACTAACTGTAGGGCCCCCACAATTTTCGGGCACAGAAGCTGGGGAGTGTGAAGAACTTAGGGGTACGAAGGTGTGCCGTAATACCTATAGGAAACGTTACCAGGTGCCTGGTACCTATGATACTGTACCCTTTGGATACCATAATCTTTGATATGTCTATTGTTAACGATATGTTTATTTATTACACGTATTTGTAAATATATTCACCTTTAATATTTCGTTTATTAAATAAATTGTGTTTCAAATAGCGTTTCACTTTTCCTTCTGTGTGTGTGTGTGTGTGTGTGTGTGTGTGTGTGTGTACAGGCGAAAGTTCTAAGCTCCTACCACCTGTATGATCGGTCACTCGACTCCTGCTACTACCTGGGCATATCTCTTCCCTGTGTGCTCAGTTGACCGCTGCAAGCCCTGGATCTCAGACGTGCATTTCCCCAAGTAGGCGAAAAATAGTAATGGCTACCTTTAATATTGCGTGTTCGACGTTTATGAAGTGGTATTCGGCAAAGTGTGAAGAAAAGGTTACAGAATGGCTCCCTATCAGAGCTGGGCACTTGCGGTTTTTTTTGCGGTACTGCGGTACTGCGGTACTACCGCACTACCAAACCGGTACCGCATAACGCAGTACCGCAAAGGATCGCTGAAAGTACAGCAGTACCGCTACCGCATTTTTTGCGGTACTGCGTTATGCGGTACCGGTTTGGTAGTGCGGTAGTACCGCAGTACCGCAAAAAAAACCGCAAGTGCCCAGCTCTGCTCCCTATTCCACCCTCCTTTGATACTTTTAAGGCTACATTGAATCGTGCGAAGGAACAAGAGGTACAAATATTCTACGGCTATTCTGGCAAGAGCATTGCAGAACTTCGTGGTACAAGTGATGTATTGAACTATGTTGTAGGACTAAACTTTATAAAAGCTTACATATGCCGTGAAGTAGAAGAAAAAACACGTGCAGAAGAGAAGCAACGGATATGGTTAGTGAGTCTTGTTGATGAGTGGTGCAACAAGCGATATTATGTCATGTTGCATCATACCGAGTACTCGTACTCTGCGACTGCGAATGTAAATCTTGTCATCATGGAAAATCTTAAGTATTTTTACCACTACATTTATGAAAAATTGCACTGTTGGAGATTGACCTCAATTAAACCTACCTCAATTTCCCAACCCCTAACGCAGGTTAAAATTAATCCAACCTATTAAATTAGAACTCGAGAATCCAGAAATGGTCCGGAGCAAATAGGATGATTAAAGTCACAGATACAATTCCCACAAATAAAACCATAGAAAATTTACTACGGCTCATGTAATAAATTGGGGATATTTGTTAACTGTTAACCGAAAGGTAAAGTGAAAGAATTGACTCACCTCAGTTGGTCAATGGGATGATGTAGCGTCTTGTAGAGTTAATCTTAATATCGTAGTCTTCAGTTAAGCTAATTCAAGTAGGCCTATTCTGGGTACACTAGCCTGTATTGGTTTTTAACTTCAACTTTTATTTCAGTCACTATTTCTGTAGAGTAGTTCGCAAGCCAACTGCGAAATTGTTCCTCTCTTCATGCGATCAAAGGAAGAACGAACTGAAGCCAAGGTTCTGGTGTTTGACTTCAGTTTTGTTGGCTGGTTGTTGTCGGTGGGAGATGATCTCACCGAGCACACCCTTCACCACATAGTAATAAATTACTACTGTGGATATGACCCAGTATGATGAACAATTATTCACATACCTTTGTTAACCATAAAGTATTGTACATTAAAGAGACTACCAAATCTATTTCCTCTGAGGACCACTTCTGCTCTCTCTCAACCACCCTCCCAATATCCTAAATTTCATATACTGGGGGGCCCGGAAAGAAAAAATTGAATGCTAAGCATCAATTTTTCTCCTACATAAAGATAATTGTTGTAATGTTAGTGGCATTGAAACCACCAATTGCCTGTGTTATATCCTCATTCCTTTATAAAAGAAATGTAGCATTTATAAATCCTCATTAAGAAGAATAATAAGGGGTTTCATCCACAGAATGAAAATAAATATAGTTCTCACTATGAAGATTAAGTAAAGAGAGAGAATATAGGTCTAGCTAAATTAGTTATAAGTACAATCGTGTAAAAGTAGCTATCCTTTGAAAATGAAATATTTACAATTCCCCAGCATTAATTTTTGGTTGTAAAAAGCTCCTGGCTTTTAAGGCTGTGTGGCGCTGAGGCCTTATATAAGTTAAACTCGTTGTTGTGTGCGTTACCACACAAGTTGTTGAAGGTTGAGAGAAACTTCGTACGGAATCATAAGCTTTTGTTTGAGAAACTGGATAACTAGTTTCTATCTTAAGTTCTGTTAAACAGATAGTAGGCCCAGACTCAAGTGGGTATAATAGAGAAATGTCCCTAGTAGTCTCCCCAGTAGCAGTCTTGAGTCTAACTACCCTTGTCACCCTGTCCTCTCCTGGTTTGAGTTCCAAAACTCTACCAAGAGACCAGTATTGTCGTGGTACACTGTCGTGAATCAACACAATGTCACCTACTTTAATAGTGTTTGTCCAGTTTTTGTTTGTCAAGTGTTTGTGTCTTTCTCTAAGACTTGTAAGGTACTCATCAGTCCAGCGTTTAACAAAATGAGTCTTAATGTCAGTCAAATGTCTGAATTTTGTCTGAAGTTCACTGTGTTCTTGAGACCAATCAGGATCATCCAATGAAATTGATTTGTCAGGCAACAAGCGAGTTTGTTCACCTTTCATCAAATGATTGGGCGTTAATGCTTCTAAATCATTTATGTTGTCACTCACATAAGTGAGTGGCCTATTGTTTAACACACTTTCAATCTCAGCTAAGAAAGTGAGCAGTGTAAATAATTGTATTTGTTTCCTGCCAATTGCTTTCTTTAAGCAATTCTTGACAGTTTGAATGTTCCTCTCCCAGATAGAGCCATACCATGGGGAGGCAACAGGAATATATTTCCATGTAATGTTTAAGCTATTCAAAAAGAGTTGAGCAGTTTCAGTTTGTAAAAGTTCACTAATTATTTGTTCACCAGCTTTGAAATAAGTGGCATTATCTGTCCAAATTGTTTTAGGTACTGAATGTTGTGCACAAAATCTCTTAAAGACGGCAACAAATGATTCTGCTGTAAGATCTCCAACAACATCCAGATAAACTGCTCGTGATGCAGGACACGTGAATAGTACGATGTAAATTTTTATTTCGATGTTGTTAACCCCCACAGTTACAGCCCCTGTATAATCTATGCCTACAGTTTCAAATGGTCTGTTAAGAGTAACTCGCTCTTTTGCAAATAATTAGGGTGGTAAGGTGATTGTATCTGGGAAGCAAAATTGGACATTTAGCTGGATAAGCTAATTTTGACTTATTTAGTCTTCCCCTACACCTAAGAAGACCATCTTCATCCCTGAACAAGTTCAGATCTATGACTGCTGAAGGTAAAGATTCTTTGTATTGTTTACCAAAAGTTAAAAATTCTAACTCTCTCTTATATTCTAAATGTTGAACATGAGTGATCCAGTAATTGGTAGCAACTTCTGTGAATGTTGTTTCATCTTTCTTTAAATATTTGTTTATCTTTGTCAAACAGTTGTGTATAAACTTCAAGCAGTAAGAGGTAACCCTAATGAGTTTGTTGAAGTCTGAGTACTTCTCATAATTAAGAAATGGCTCTGTGGTGTCAGCTGACATTGTGTTGTTTGATGTTAGATTAGCTGCCTCAGTAGGCCACTGCTCTGGATGAGATATCCATTTTGGTCCACTGAACCATGCTTTGTTGGTCTTCAACAATTTATAGGATAAACCTCTAGTGATGAAATCTGCTGGATTTTGTTTTGTTGGAATATATTTGAAATACATGTTCAGAGTTTTATTAGCTTCAGCTATTTCTTTAACTCTGTTTCTGACAAAGATATTTTTGCAGCTTAAGCTATCATGTTGTATCCACGACAAACATATTTGACTATCTAGCCAAACACATGTGTCAGTGATATTTACATCATAATAGGTATCTTTTAAGAAAGATATGATCTTAACTGCCAGTGAAGCTGACAAAAGTTCCAATTGTGGTATTGTTTTACTGGGTTTAATGGGTGCAACCTTCCCCTTAGCATAAACTAAATTACTTTCCTCATGACTTACAAGGTAAGCACAACACCCATAAACATGAGTACTTGCATCAGCAAATATATGCAGAGATTGAAGCTTTTTCCTAAATCCAGTAGTTCTGGGAACTTTTATGTTCTGTATT
The DNA here is from genome assembly GCA_023014485.1 of Bathynomus jamesi. NCBI lineage: Eukaryota > Metazoa > Arthropoda > Malacostraca > Isopoda > Cirolanidae > Bathynomus > Bathynomus jamesi. The sequence continues at coordinate 546,741 of JAJOZX010002846.1, forward strand.
TTATTTAAATCAGAAGCTAACCTTTTCCAGTATTTTTGGTCTTGATTTGGAATTGGATCATCCCAACCTAGACTTTGATTCCAAAGTTTTTTAATAAAAACTCTAGATCTAATTGTGGCAGGAAGGAATAGACCCATTGGATCAAATATTTTAGATGATTCTGAGAGTATTTGTCTTTTAGTGTCAGCTTCTAAATTGAGTTGAAACTCTTTAGTACAGATTGAATCATGTTTATTAGAAGATGAATCCAAGTACCATGTCATGCCCAAGGTTTTAACTTTGTCTGTAGGTTCAAAGAGACCCTTAGCATCACACATGATTTTCTGGTTCAAACCCTCATCATTTGAGATCCACTCTCTTAATTCAAAATTACCCTGACTCATGATGTCTTGAGCTGAGCCATAGATCTCAAATAATTCAGGCTGAGTAGAAGTGGAGCCTATTAGATTATCAACATAGAAGTAGTGTTTTAAGAAATCTATGGTGAAAGAATTCTCAAATGTATTTAAATGGTGTTTCAGAGTTAAAGCTAATAGACTAGGTGAACAATTAGCACCAAAAAGAATAACATTCAATCTGTATGTGACAAATCCTTTGTTTAAATCATGAGGGTCTTTAAACCATAAGAATCTGAGTTGATCCTTATCACTGTCATTCTTTAGATGAATTCTTAAAAATGCTTTAGAGATGTCACTCTGTAATGCATGTTCATCTAACCGGAACCTCAGCAAGATTTTCACAAGGTCAGAAATTAAATTTGGACCCTCTATAAGGCAATCATTTAAACTATGTTTGTTGGAATCATTGAGGCTACAGTTGTAAACAACCCTGAGTTTTGTCGTCGGTGCATTTTGTCTGTAAACACCTCTATGGGTTAAGTAATGACAACCTTCCTTTTTAAAAGGATTAGTTGTAACTTCTTCAATAAACCCTTTTTGTAAATGTTCTTTAAAAACATCATTATACATTTGAATCTTATTGTCTGCCCTAAGTTTTTGTATTACTTAATATAAATGACCTTTAGCAACTTTAAGATTATCTGTTAAGGTAGGACAGTTTGTTTTCCAGGGTAGTTCAACTAAATAATGATTGTTTTTGTATTCAATTGAGTTTTCAAAATGTTCTGCCATTAATTGATCTTCATCTGAATGAATAGTGTCATAAATGCCTACAGATTCCAGCAACCATAGTTGTTGTAGCCCTTCATCTAAAGTTTCATCAGAAATGGGAGAATTTAAATTATTTGTTATAGCAGTGTTTAAATTATTAACATTTTTACAAGAGTTTTGCAAAACTGTGTTCAAACACATGCTATCTGGTGAGCTTAGTCATAAAGACTGTTCTTGTTTATTATCCAAATTATATTTGGTTAAATCTCCTAAGGGTGCTATACCCAGTGGTGTGTTGATGGCTATTCCATCTCCAATTTTAACTATACCTCTTTGAATAAGGTGAATATAGTCAGCTCCCAATAACATTTGTATATTATCCACTATATTGTTTTTAATGTACCTATCTGCTATTACATGATGTTTCTTCAATTCTTTAATTGTCTGACTCAGTTTAGGGACTACAAGTTGATCTTGTCCTACATGTTTAACAATAACAGCTTTTAAATTATGAGTTTGGTTTTCTAGGTCCAGTCCCAGTTCAACTGTCTCATAGTTAGTTTTTTCTGAGTTATCATTAACAAAAGATGTTAAACAGAGTTCTTGTTTATTACTTTTAGGTATTAAGTCTAATTTATTTATCAAGGATTGACTGACAAATGTTTGTTGTGAACAAGAATCTATGAGACATCTAATGGGAGTAGTACCTCCTTTGTTGTTCTTTAAATCTAATGTAATGGTAGGTAAAAGAATTTCTGAATTTTTAGCTACACTATTTGGACAAATGTGTCCACTAAAGGTATTACCACCATCTTTCTGTTCAGTTTGAGATAAACTCGAAGTTTTATTATGACTAGGTCTACTGTTATTGTTTGAATTCTTTTCAGAGTTACACATTGATGTGACATGATTTAAATTATCACAAAGTTTACATTTATATTTTAGTTCAGATTTACAATCTTTTTTATGATGTCCTGTCCCAGTACATTTCTTGCAAAGATTAAGCTCTTCACAACGTTTAGATCTAGAATTAAAGTTATTAAATTTAGTACATCTTGTACTACTGTGTTCATTACTGGAACAAAATTTACAGTATGGAGTGTAATCCTTTTTTGTTGCAATATTAAAATTTTGCAAAGTTGGTGTTTTAGTCTCAGAGTTTTGTTCTTGAAAATGGGCTTTATGAGTCTCAGAAGTGGCAGGCAAAGATGAACTTTTACTTTTATAAATTGATAATACAGTAGGAAATTCAGACCTCAATTCATCTAAAGTCGGATAAATGTCTACTGTCTTACGTTGAAAAATCTCCCTAACCTGTGGTGGCAAACACTCAAATACAATAGCTTGAATAAACCAGGCAGATTCTTTTAAATTTATTTTGTTATTTGTAAGTTGGCCCAGAGTTGATTCAAAAGAACAGTAAAATTCATAAATACTATTGTAATTATCTTTACATGGCTTCATTTGTTTAAGTTTAAGAGCAAGTTCATAAATTATTTCTGCTCTATTAATATAATTTCTTTTTAAAAGATCTATTGCTACTGCATATGAGCTACCAATAACAGGCAAGAATTCAACTAATTTGAGAGCAGGTCCTTTAAGGTAATTTAGTAAATAACTGAGTTTATCCACTTCAGAAATATAGTCTTTACTCCCAATGAGGCTATCAAATTTCTCATAAAATGACTGAAACTGGGTTCTGTCACCTTCAAAGTTTGGAACTTGTAAAGTAGGTAACCTTGCTTTTAATTCAGTTTGTTCAGAATTATGCCGAACAGAGGAATTCATCAAAGCATTAGCAAAGCTTTGATTCATATTCATTTCTTGTTGTAAGGTTAACGTGTTTATTTGAGTTTGAAGTTCATCTATATAACTGTCTACCTCACCTAAGTAGGCCTCATTTTCTATTAATAGTGATGTTAAATCATCAGTTGATAGTAAATTATCATCTTCAATTTCTGATCTTATTTCCTCATCAATTATTATGATTTCACTTTTTATTCGATCTACTGTGTTTAAGACTCTTTCAAAATCAGCCTTTGAAGGAGTAGATTTTCTTCTAAAGTCATTAAGTGACCTAGTAATTACACCCTTTCTCACAGCCTTTTTCTTTTTAAGGGCTATTAATTTAGAATTTGTGTTGGGTTTAGCCCTAGGCCTATCTGTATTGTTTGTTTCTTTATCAGCCATTGTCAATAAATCTAGCCTAATTGATCAGTTAAATAGGCTAAATCTACGTTAGTTAGATGTAGGCTATAGATTAGGCTAAAAATAAAAGCCCTAACTTCAATCAGAAGAAGGAAATCTTAAAGAGGATAAATTTACACATTTTAAAGTAACACCAGGCAATATTAAATGTACAAGGGTTTAACCTAAACCTATGTCAAATGTATGACCCTAGGCTAAGGTTACGACTAGGCTAGCCTACCTAGCCTATATTATTGTCCACCCTTACGAGTCCTAGGTTAAGCAAATTGAAGCCCAATTGAGTAGCCTAGCCCTACACTAATAGGCTAACAATAAATTCAATAAGTTCACTGTTAAATTAAATTTGTAAGCCTTACGTTATTAAATGTAGGCCTTAATTTTAATTAAATAATTAGTTCACCTATTTCAATACCGCAAAGAAAAAGAACTTTTGTTTACTCTCGGGAGCAGAGTACAGTTTTGTACGGAGTTTGTTCGTAACCGCGAGTTACGACAAACGAAAATCGAGCGTTAAGTGAAATTTATAATGTTCACTAGGCTATGTTAAATGCACTCAGAATTTAATAGTATATCTGTTTTAGTCTTCCCCTTCACGGGCCACCATTGTGAAAAAACTGCACTGTTGGAGATTGACCTCAATTAAACCTACCTCAATTTCCCAACCCCTAACGCAGGTTAAAATTAATCCAACCTATTAAATTAGGACTCGAGAATCCAGAAATGGTCCGGAGCAAATAGGATGATTAAAGTCACAGATACAATTCCCACAAATAAAACCATAGAAAATTTACTACGGTTCATGCAATAAATTGGGGATATTTGTTAACTGTTAACCGAAAGGTAAAGTGAAAGAATTGACTCACCTCAGTTGGTCAATGGGATGATGTAGCGTCTTGTAGAGTTAATCTTAAAATCGTAGTCTTCAGTTAAGCTAATTCAAGTAGGCCTATTCTGGGTACACTAGCCTGTATTGGTTTTTAACTTCAACCTTTGTTTGTCACTATTTCTGTAGTAGTTCGCAAGCCAACTCCGTAATTGTTCCTCTCTTCATGCGATCAAAAGGAAGAACGAACTGAAGCCAAGGTTCTGGTGTTTGACTTCAGTTTTGTTGGCTGGTTGTTGTTGTCGGTGGGAGATAATCTCACCGAGCACACCCTTAACCACATAGTAATAAATTACTACTGTGGATATGACCCAGTATGATAAACAATTATTCACATACCTTTGTTAACCATAAAGTATTGTACATTAAAGAGACTACCAAATCTATTTCCTCTGAGGACCACTTCTGCTCTCTCTCAACCACCCTCCCAATATCCTAAATTTCATAACATTAATATATATCATGACGAGGTTTTGTAGTGAGGTTGTGGCTAAAGCTCTGCGTGAGTATTTAGCAGAATTTAGAGATGAGTATCGCATGCTATGCAAAAGGAAAACTATGGTCATATGTTTCTCTCAAATAGTGCGCCGGAGTGTGAATAAAATGTGTTTAGTTTGTGAAAATCCCCCCAAGCAAAAATGTCTGGTGCGTATTCTGGGGAGTGGGAGTGATAAAACATATGTATCGGAAAATTTCTCAAAACACCTACCCAATATAATGGGATACAAGTATTGACGTTGGAACCACGCCGTACACGTTTCATCAGCTTATGGTGTGACTCACTCCTCCCGTCGAGCCGATCCGCTTTCATGTGGCTCATAGTCATCTCAGAGCTTGAACCGACTGGACGTGCGCTCCTCGAATACGATGGAACTTCCTTTGAGAAGCATTCTCAATGCCGTGTACGATGTGTCCATGACGAAGTCATTGCGCGTGTACAGGTGTAAAACCGGTGCCATTAACTATGTCCTGAAAACGACTTGTAGACAAACAAACTGGTAAATGTAATGTTGTTTATTTAGGTGTTGAGGAGATGAATAGAGTCTTCGTGGTAGTTGAGAAGTGGAGCGAGGATCGTTATAAAATACCTGCAGGTGTAGGTACAAGAGAACAGATTAGTGATACCCCCACATATGCCATTGTTTGTACGTTGTGTATAAATAACGATCAGCCATGCATTGATATACGACTGATGTGGAAGAATGCTTCTGATAATAACGTTCTTGTCCCTACGCGAAACCGATTCATCCTCGACAGAATGTTTGAAATCGTCGGATTCCGCAAGCTGAAGCCTATATTAGGCGCGCGTATTACGGATATGCTTTATTTTGATGCGGTTCTTGAATACGCATACACCGCTCTGCTCGATGGGTTTACCGAGTGTAGGACTAAACAAGGCCAGAATGGTCTAGAGCTGGATGCTTATTTAAAAGGTTTAGACTTTAGACTCTTTGAAATATCATGAACTTTGGTACAAAGCACTTGAGCGGCACAGGGCTGAACTCACCTACACCGCTCTCCCTGAAAAACTATTTCTTTATATAATGAGCAAATGTCGTAAAGACTTAGAAACTTATTTCAACTGCCGCTCTGCATTGTGAAGAAGAGTTCACGATTGAAAAGCTCGGGTCGGTAAGACTAAACCCTCGATTGGAAAGGAGTGTTTATAAACTTGTATTTAATAATGATGTTGTGGCTAACGATGACCTCGTTTGCGTGCTTTTGAATGTATTCTAGCCGTGTTTAAAGATAACTTGCCAACCGAATGTAAAGTGTGCACAAAAATAGTATTGAACGATATGAAGGCCATTTACATAGAGTATAGGTATCCCTATAACTTGAGCAGTGAAATAATGTTAAATCGTATTTACTGCGTAGTGCAAAGCAATAATGATGTGACTGTAGACTCGATTACGTGTGAGTTTAGTGTTTTGCGCAGTCGAACAAAGTGAATGTATTTTGATGTATATTTATTTTCAATATATTTAATTATTTAATATAATTGTGTGTGTGTGTGTGTGTGTGTGTATATACATATATATATTTCTCCTGTACTGTTATGTTGATGGTTATACTCCATCGTTTTGTATTTCTTATATTATTTTTATTTTATTTTTTATTTTAGTTGAGTGTAGTAGAAGATAAAGTGTATGTATTTATTTTCAATATATTTCATTATTTAATATAATTGTGTGTGTGTATACTGTATATATATATATATATATATATATATATATATATATATATTTCTCCTCCTGTACTGTTATATTGATTGTTTTACTCCAACGTTTTGTATTATATTATTTTTTATTTTATTTATTGATTAAATATATATATTCCTCCTTCGTATTTCTTATACTATTATTATTTTTTATTTTATTTTTTGATCAGATATATTCCATCGTTTGTATAGGATTGTATATTTATTTTCTATATATTTCATGAAATTGATTCCAATAATTCGCCTAAATAAAAAGAATGATGTAATGGTGTTTTATTTAATTCTTTTGGTTGTATATATAAACGATATTAGTATTTAATTATATGTATACCAAATGGCTGGTTACGCCTTCTAAACCGACTGACGGATTTCTAAGCCAACTGTCAAGAATATGTGCATTAATTAAATAAATAGCGCTGTCTGGCAACTCAACCCTAATAATGTATACCTGAACAAGCCAGTTGCGCCAGATTAAGCCTTCTAAACCGACTGACGGATTTCTAAGTCAACTGTCAATAATATATGCTTTAATTAAACAAATAGCGCAATCTGGCAACTCGACCCTAATAATGTGCACCTGAACAAGCCACTTACGCCTTCTAAGCCAACTGGCGGATTAAGCCAACTGGCGGACTTACACCTTATAAGACAGCGGGCGCTCGGATGAACTCTCATTATGCGTCTGGCTGGAGCCAGGCGACCACCCCTTTCTCCTTCATAGGTTAAGGCTTAGGTTAGGTTTTCCTTTGTGGGGGTGAGGACATCCCACCTTCCCTAAAGACCTCCTCCTTCTCCTTTCTCTCTCTCTCTCTCTCTTAGGTTAAGGCTACCCCTTTCGGGAGGTCGTCCTCCCGAAGCTCCCTCCCCCTTTGCAGCATTGATTTGTTGCATAACCCCTCCCCCTTCATTGCATAACCCCATTCCCCCCTTCATTGCATAACCCCATTCCCCTCTTCATTGCATAACCCCCTCCCCCTTTGTTGCATAAATCCTTGCACCATCCCCCTCTCCCTTTGCAACAGTGGTAAACATTGCATTGCAACATTCTTGCACTCGTCAATTTTGCGCCCATTCTACTGCGGATTATCACTGAGGCTAGTGAGGCTGAAGCCTCAGGCTCCCATGCTTGAGGGGCAGCCCCAACCAACTGACTTTCGACGATATAATTCGAGATTTCACAAACTTCTTTGATTAAATATGACAGAGTACACAAACTGACAAATTCCCTGTTTTATTTTGTTTTATAGGCCCTGAAGTAAAATTTGTTTAATACTGTTTGGTTTTGGAAAGCGGCAAAATACACTGTGTTAAGGTTCTTTTAAGTTTTTTCTCAATTAGCCTGGGCACCGTACATATAATTCGTGTAAATGTACTATGTACTGTACATGTACATGTATTGTTATTAAAAAGCTATAGAAAATGGCTCCCATATTCTTCATTGCCCCGGGGCCCCGAGGTGTCTTAATCCGCCTCTGATCCCCTTACTTTCAACAACATATGACTGAGTCCTTCCTCTTCTCTTAACATTCTTGGCGTTTTCTTTTCTCGTGATCTTTTCTGGAAAGATCACATATTCTCTCTTTCCAAAACAGCTTCTTAGAGGTTAGGTGTGCTGTACCGTCTCCGTGGTTTCTTCAGCCCAACTCAGTTGCTGTCTCTGTACAGGGGTCTTGTTTCTCACCTGTATGGAGTATGCTTCTCATATGTGGGGTGGCTCAACCCACACTTTTCGTCTCTTCAATTCCCCGCCTCTAACTGACTGTCTTCAATCTCCTCTCTCTTCGCCGCAATGTTGTCAGACTCTCTTTTTACTATCGCTATTATAACGGACATTGCTCTTCTGAACTCTAACTACATGCCTCCTTCTTTAAGGAGAACACGCAGCACCAGACATTCTGCACTTTCTCATTCCTTTTCTGTCCAACACTCTAACGCAAGGGTTAATTGGTATTTTCGATCTTTCATCTACTCAACCGGTCAATTCTGGAGCAATCTTCCTCAATCCATCTTTCCTCCTGCCTATGACCTCCCATCTTTCAAACTCAAAGTGTCTAGGCATCTCGAAAACTCCGGACCATGATTTTGGCTCACTTCTTCTATGGGGTGGGAGGGGGCGCTTTTGCGGGCATTCGCCGTTGGCCCCTCCTTCCCGCGTAAACAAATTTAGTTGCTGTACCTCATCTCTCGTAAAACATATAGTCTCTAAGGGACCGTCATACGTAACCTGAGGATTTGGTACTTCATTTAAGTCTTCTTCCGTGAAGACTGTAACGAAGAACTCGTTTAACATATTAACTATATCTATATAAATTAATTTCGATATTCTATTTCTATCTTTCAGTGAACCTACGGAATTTTTAATTGACTTCCTGATATTAACATGAGCAAAAAGTCTTTTGGGTTAACTTTACAGAGTTAGGCAGCTCTAGCTTCTTCATCATGTTTAGATGATCAAATGAAGGATTTAACCCTCCGACGTAGGTAATTTTCTGAATTAATCTGGTTTGAATGTGTCTTAAGTACTTTGCAGGCTCTATTTCTTTCCGTAATAGCATTGCTAATTTTGTTGTTAAACCATTTCAGCGTCTTGGTTGATAAGGTGGAAACTACTTTAGTGGGTATAAAAGTGTCCTGTAATATCCTAAAATGATCCCTATATTAGTTCCAGGTGACATTAACATCCTCACTTATTAGAACTTCAATAAACTATTTCGAAAAGTTTAAAAATTTCCTCGAGAGAAATCCAACCTTTTGTGCGTCATTTCTCGAGTACTAATTGGAACCCTAAGGTCAAACCTAATTAAATTGTGGTTGATGTTACTCAGAGTTTTACCAATAGTCAGGTTAGAGACTAGGTCATCTTCGCTCGTGAATACGAGATCTTGTTAAAGTTATCTATCTAATTCCCAATTTATTCTTTGACTTGTGGCAACTGGAAAACATCTAAGTTTTCTTTTGGTCTCGTGTTTTGCTCCGAAAAAGTCCATTTGATTTCTGACCAGAGAATCAACCAATTAAAAAGGATTCCTCTTCGTCAGGAAGGAAATCAAATCTATTTTTTATGTGAATGGGTTCAGAATCCTTGTATTTCTGTTTTGAGGGTTTCTCTCTCTCTCTCTCTCTCTCTCCTCTCTCTCTCTCTCTCTCTCTCTCTCTCTAGCTGCCGTGGAAAGGCAGTCCAGCGATGGACTGGACAGAGCTCGGGACCACGGAGAAAGGGTAGACCATCCCCTGCGACCGTTCTTTGGTGACCAATTGATGGTGCTTGTTTGTACTGCTCTTAGGTGAGAGAGCTTTACTGCCCAGCTGGCTGCCAGGCCAGCGTAAACTCTCGGCGTAGCCTCTGGGTCTGGTGGGATATCCCTTGAACACTGGATTCTAAGAGTCTGGCCGCTTGTGAGTGACTAGTAAGACTTAGTAAGGGGCTGCATCTCGCTGTCGCTCCTGCGGGAAATCCGTGACGCCTGCGTCGCGAGTGTTTGTCAGTTGGTAGCTGCGACACGTTTTGGACTGTCCGGCCCTGGGGAGACCCTTGGTCGGTGCGGCAGCAGCGAGAGGTGTAGTCTTCTGGATGAGATGAACGTCACTTGCAAATAGGTGGATGCGTCTACGCGTGGGGAGAATTCACCCGCTCCTTTTCTATATACTGGTCAGAACGTTTGATAGTTTTCATTGCTAGAACTCTTTATCTTATTAAGTGTATTCAGAGTTCGAAAAAAATAAGTTACAATGACTAGACCGCAGAAAATGAATGCTGAATGTGCAAGGTGTGAAGTAAACCAGTAGGTGACGAACTTCAAAGAAGCCTGCTTCGAGAAGATCAACCACTCCAGCATGTGCCGCTTTTGCGAACTCGTGCGGTTTTACGAGAAGCTAAAGGAGAGGGTCAGGTGGCTCGAGTCGTCCAGACCCGGCTGTTGGAGGTGCGGCGGTCACTGACGCGGCTGTGCCTCCACCCCGGAGCTCATTGATAGGATAGCTGCCGTGGAAAGGTGGTCCAGCGATGGACTGGACAGAGCTCTGGACCGCGGAGAGAGGGTAGAGGTGCAACCGGGGGACAGAGTACAAAATCAGTGTGAGGAATCGCCAGCGACCCACGTGGAATGCACGCACGGAACCGCGGCGCAAGGTGGAAAGGTGGAGGGCGTAAAGAAGGGGCCGATAGAGAAGGGTGGGAAGGGGCTGAGAAAGAAAAAGGATGGGAAGGGCTACTGATGGCCCAAAGAAACCGAAGGATGTAGCTGTCCGTCGGGGTGGGTCGGGTGCTGTAAGTGCTATGGGTGGCGACGGGTATCGAAAGGTCTCGGGCAAGAAGGCTGCGAAGCCGAAACCTGATACCCAGTTGCCCCTGTCAGGACCTCCAATCGCTTTAGTCTCCTGTGCTCGAAGGAGGAAGACACCGTTTTGATTGGGGACTCGCAGATCAGGGGCCAGGAGAAGTACTTTGCTTCTGCAAACCGGGACGGGAGGAAGGTAAGGTGCTTACCTGGGCGGGGAACGGCGCACTTAAGGGAGGTTGAGAAGCTGCGCGTGGCTAGTCGAAGGACTGCGATCGTTGTCCACGCTGGTGGCTACGACCTGTTCCTCAAAGGCGGTAGGGTAGGTCTTACAGAAGGGATCATCACCAAGATCATGTCTCTTGCGGATGATCTAAAACTGAAGACAGACAGGGGGATGTTGATGGGTATTTTACCGCGGATGAATGCCAGTGACCACGCGCTCAGTAAAGTCATTGGCATCAACGAGAGGGTGCAAGACTTGTGCGTCCCGTTGGGCGTGAGGTTTATTGACCCCTTCGACGCATTTTCGTAGGTGGGACCTTTCCCAGAGGAATGGTGTCCACCTCATTGACAAGGGTAAAGGTGTGCTAGGCGCGCTGCTCGACCGGCACCTCTACAGACTGGTGAGGTCGAGCCCGGGGAGAGATGACGGGCCCCCACCGGGGAGAGATGATGTTGAGCCGCTGGCGGACGTACCTTCAACTGAAGGGTGCGTCCAGGTACAGGTGGGTGACCCTCCTTCCACGTTGGAGGGGGCAGGCTCATGCGGAAGTAGCCCCCCTCGTTGGTGACGGGCTCTTCAACTCCCGACAGCCCTGGTTGTTCGGGAAACGGGTCGTGCTAGGGGTCCTGAGGGTAAGCGACCAGAACTGCACAGCATACTCCAGGTGCGGCCGAACCAGAGAATTGTACAGAGAGAGCACAATCTCCTTGTTCCGAAATCGAAATTGCCTCCTGATATAACCAAACAGCTTCCGGGCTTTCTTTCCACCTCTACGCACCGTTCGTAAATTTAAGGTCCCTGCTAATTAGCACACCCAAGTGCTTTTTCCAAATCAGTCGCCTCGATATTACTCCCCCAACATGGAGAAGTTCGACTTTGGATTGGCGTAGCCAATGTGCATCACTTGCATTTACCCAAGTTAAACCGTATTTGCCATTTTTCGGACCACTCTCCTATCCTACGTAGGTCCGCACGCAGTTGTTTGATCGCCTGGGCGTCAAACATTGGCCCTAAGCTTCGTGTCATCATCGAATTTGGCGATCCGACTGACGATGACACCGTCATATCATTTATATAAATGATAAACAACAGTGGCCCAAAACGGAACCCTGATGAACCCCGCTAGTGACCGAGGCCCAACCCGAACTAGCTCCTTTAATTACAACCCTCTGCCGCCTATTCCTCAACTAGTTTTCAATCCAGGTACCTACTTCCCCACCGATACCCAGCGGGCACACTTTGGCCATTATCCGGCGGTGAGGTACCTATCAAAGGCTTTCTGAAAGTCGAGATAAAGTATATCAATCGCCCTACTCTTATCATACTCATTCGACATGACGTAGAAAAACTCGAGCAAATTGGTGAGACACGACCTATGCCGTCTAAACCTATGTTGGGAGTCCCCAAGCAGCTTGTAGGAATCCAAATGGTCAAGGATCCTATTCGCTATTATCCCCTCTAATAATTCACCTACAAAAGTGAGACTAATGGGACGATAGTTTCCTAAAATTTCGTGATTCCCTTTCTTAAAGATAGGGGTCACATTGGCTTCCCTCCAGTCACCAGGCACCTGGCCCATCTCCAACGATTTGTTGAAGACTGTAGCCAGGTGGGGAGAACTGGTCGCGCACCTCCTGCAATACTCTAGGGAAGAACTGGTCTGGCCCAGGAGCCTTAACCGCGCTCAGTTTGTCTAATTATATTATAATATATATATATATATATATTATATATATAATATATATTATATACAGGGTGGGCCGTAAGTTTCCATACATAGGAAAAATTAATCGTTTGTTTTTATGTTTCAGATACCCTAAGAATATGCGTTTGACGTAAGATCTTGTTTACTGATGAAGCAATTTTTACGTCAATGGAGAGGTTAATCGGCAAAACATACGTTATTGGAGTAATGCTAACCCTAACTGGCTGAGTCCGACGAAGATGCAAGGTGCCGGTAAAGTGATGGTGTGGGCCGGGATATGGGGTGACAGAATTATTGGACCAATTTTTGTCAGTGGAAATCTTAATGCCGAAAGGTATCTTAACATGTTGCAAGAAGAGATTTTCCATCCCTGCTAAACGAGGAAGGTAACTTCCCAGTTTACTTCCAGCAAGATGGAGCTCCACCTCATTATGGTCTTCACGTGCGTCGGTATTTGGATCAGCAGTTTCCGGATGCTTGGATTGGTCGGCGTGGTCCTGTGGAGTGGCCTCCCAGATCCCAGATCTCACCCCCTTGATTTCTATCTTTGGGGGCACTTGAAGGCCATGGTGTATCAGGAAAAGATACGAGACATAAATCATCTAAAGGAACGTATCACCAACGCCATTACAAGCATAACGTCAACTGTGCTAATGCGTGTTCATCAACAGTGGGGAAACACGTATTTGAAATGGTTTTCAAAACAATGGCAACCATGTAGAGCATATTATATAAATAAAACTGGTTGTCCATAAAAAAATGTTTATTTTTCCTATGTATGGAAACTTAGGCCCACCCTGTATATATATATTTAGGAGAAATGCAATGACAAGGAGGAATGTAAATGCCATGAAAACGTCTTCTAATGCGCAACGTTTCGAGGAATACGCCGCTCATCATCAGGCTGATAATAACAATATGAAATTAGAATCAATAAATAAATGTGAACAAGACAAATAATTTCTATAAAACCTATTCATTAAAAGCAAATTTTAAAAAGACTAAAAGAAGAGGGTTAAATTCAAAGTTATAAAAATTTAATATAAATTACAAGAAATTTTAAAGCTATTTTTAAATTACATATAGTAAATTTGAAATTAGTACACTGGAATAATTAACACTAATACAATGGAATAATTAACACTACGAACCTTTCAATGCTGGTTCCGAGGCACGAGTAATTTAAAACAAAACAAAACAGGAAACAAGCTATGGGTTGGGCGGTTGGAGAGTTATAAGTTAGGGGAGGGGGATTATAAAAAATTGGGGAGGGGGGAGGGGGGAGGGGAGTTGGGGAGGGGGGATTATAAAAAATTTAGAGGGACAGCTGAGGAATCCACGTTTAGAGAAGGGGTCAATGTTTTAATATAAAGAGATTCCAAAATTCTAAGTGAGTTAGGACAAGAATTACAACCGAGAATTTTAAAATTATCTAAAGTGTTAATTATTCCATTGTATTAGTGTTAATTATTCCAGTGTACTAATTTCAAATTTACTATATGTAATTTAAAAATAGCTTTAAATTTCTTGTAATTTTATATGTAAATTTTTATAACTTTGAATTTAACCCTCTTCTTTTAGTCTTTTTAAAATTTGCTTTTAATGAATAGGTTTTATAGAAATTATTTTGTCTTGTTCACATTTATTTATTGATTCTAATTTCATATTGTTATTATCTAGCCTGATGATGAGCGTATTGCTCGAAACGTTGCGCATTAAAGAAGACTTTTCATGGCATTTACATTCCTCCTTGTCATTGGATTTCTCCTAAATATTAAATTCAAGCTTTGTAGAAGCAAACCGCATGACTATATATATATATATATATATATATATATATATATATATATATATATATATATATATATATATATATATAGGGGTTGGACAAAATAATATGAACACCTTGATAAATGGCGGTTTTTATTCTTAATATGGAGTTGGTCCTCCTTTAGCGGCAATAACAGCTGCAATGCGTCGGGGAATTGATTCATACAGCTTTCGGACAGTGGCTAGAGGAATCCTGAGCCATTCTTCGAGCAAACCCTGCTCCAGTTCCTCCAAAGACGCCGGTGGTGGGAATCGGCTTCTGACCTGCTGCTCCAACTGACACCACAGATGCTCGATAATGTTAAGATCCGGGGATTGTGGAGGCCAATCCAAGCGTTCTACTTCACTAACATGCTCTTCAAACCAGTTTTTAACGACCCCAGCGGTGTGGATTGATGCATTATCATCCTGGAAGACGGCGCCGCCATTGGGAAATAGCGTTTGGACCATGGGATGGACCTGGTCAGCCAATATTGACAGATAGACCTGAGCGTTAACCCTACCATGCAGTACTACAGCTGGGCCAAGAGTATTCCACGATATTGCTGCTCAAACCATCACAGATCCGCCTCCATGCTTAACGGTTGGGGTCAGGCAGTCGGGGTCATAAGCATCTTTAGGCTGTCTCCAGACGTAAACTCGACCGGAACATGGAAATAGCGTAAAGGATTCGTTGGAGTAGACTACATTCTTCCACCGGTCCATTGACGAATTCTTATGGTCATTACACCATTTTCTGCGCCGCTCAATGTTGATGTGCGAAAGGAAGGGTTTGACAATTGCAGCCCTCCCATGGGATCCAGCTCCATGGAGCTCGCGACGTACAGTTCTGGTCGATACCGGGCTTGCAAGATGCTGGTTAAGCTCTGCAGTCACTTTTGGAGCTGTGGTCTTATGGTTCTTTGTCACAATGCGCTTTAGCGCCCGGCGGTCTCGATCACACAGCTTCTTCTTGCGTCCACTATTGCATTTGTCGGTGCTTGTCTTTCCATGGTTTTGGTATGCAGACATGACCATAGAGACAGTTCCTCTGGATACATTGAACATCTGAGCGGTTTTTGTCACCGATGCACCAGCATCCGCGCTCCGACAATTTGCCCTCTTTGGAAGTCTGACAGGTCTTTCATAACTGCTAATTCATAAATTCACTCTGATCTGTAAAAACAACGTGAGGGTTATAACATGACGTATACACTCTCTGTTACGCATTTAAATAGGTTTGCCAGTCATTTGACCGTTTACTTTGTGTCTGAGCAATCCGTAAAGATAACCGGTGAAATCGGCGGGTGTTCATATTATTTTGTCTAACCCCTGTATATACGTATATATACTAGGGTGTGACCGTTGCCCTCCAAAAATCAAAAAATGGTCCTACAATGCTGTTCAAAGTTTTAGTGTTGTGTATTTATCTAGGAAACACCCCTGTAAATTTTCTTGGAGATCGGTGCATGTTTGAGCTAGCACCGTCGTACCAGCAAGTATTGCTATTTCAGCTTATGAACTTCATAAATAAGTGTGAAAATTTCACATTTTATCAGATTTTCATTTCCGGGTCTGGAACGCTGACCCACAAATTTTCCACGTATTATTTTATTGCATTTAATTTTAATGATGCTCTTTTCTTTTCCCTTGACAGTGATTTGATGTTGTGAATAGAGAATTTAATCATGGATACACGGCAAGATGATGAGTATGTCAGAATGTTATTGGGCACCGTACCCCGAGAAGAAGAAAAGGAAATAAAGGGCTGCAAACTGCCAACTAATAGGCAGGTCTTACTATGTCTGTTAGCAAACCTTCGGGATATGCATTGGGACCAGGCTTTATCTGCCACCATTGACAATGTGCTTTTGCATTACCAGAAGGCGAATGTCCCGACCATTACAGGCAGGAACAATATTGGCCGAGTGATTAAAACTTACTATGACAAAGACTACATGATGCTTATGAAAAAGAATGAGGATAGAAGACGGGCTGATGATCCTGGAATTATGAAGTTTAAATCAGAATTGAGCCTGACGATGAAATTTTATAAGAACACAGTGTTGAAAGACATGGCGGCTGCGAAAAAGGGGAAAACTCAGGCCGAACAAGATGCCATCGATACTGACATACTCTTTATGAAAAGCATGCTAAGTGACAGAGTAGCTACCTACTCTGGGGTAAACAAAGTACTCACAGAAAAGGTTCAGAAGCGACAGAAAAGGCAGATGCGAGAAGAGAAGCGACAAGAGAGAGAGCAATGTGATCATGCTGAGAATGTACAGGCTGATATTGATTCACCTATTAGCTCTGATGAGGACGATGACATTGATGAGGCCAGCACTGCTGAACCAAAGAGAAAACATCGGAGAACAGTGAAAGAGGGAGTTTCAATTTTTGTGCCCCATGATATTCTAAAGTCGGCAGAACTTGTTTCATGCAGTGTTCGAAACAACATCTCGACGACCCAGCTGAGTGCAATTGTGTACTCCCTTGTATCTGCATGTGGTGGAGATACATCAAAGCTGAGTCTAAATGCAAGGACGGCCCACCGATACCGAGCTTCCATCGTGTCAGAAATAAGTTTAAAAATCATGGATGAATGGCAACCATCAGACAAAGTACTGGTGCACTGGGATGGTAAACTTATGGACATGCTGGATTCCAAAGGCACTGATGACCGCCTGCCCATTCTTGTGTCTGGTGTCAATAGCACAAAGCTTCTTGGAGTCCCACCTCTTCCGCATTTGACTCAAAAAGCTGGCCTGGTTCAAGGAGACTTGATATCAACAGCAACCAAACAACTTCTGGTCGATTGGGAGTGTGAACAGAATGTCGTTGGTATGGTTTTCGACACAACTTCATCCAATACAGGTAAACCTATTTCAAACATCAGCGTGAATTTATCACGACATTAATACCAAAATACAGTGAATGATTTAACAGAAATCTGCAAAAAGCACGTGCCTGAAATGGTGGCCTTAAACTACATTTACATTTTTTTTCAGGACAAAAAACAGCTGCTTTCGTCTCCCTCCAAAAGGAATTAGAGCGTGCCGTATTCTGGTGCGCCTGTCGCAGGCATGTGGGCGAAGTCATCCTAGGTGTTTGCTGGGATTGCTTGAAAGTGGAGGGCTCTTCAAGTCCAAACATAATGGTTTTCCAGAGGTGAGTCATAAGCTTTACAAAATAACAAGGAATATTATTATCTAATGAACAAATTTAGTGGAATTTCTTTTATTAGACTTATAAGATATACTAACACCAAGCAAATGATCGATCATATCAATCTTAATACCCCTAAAACAATATTATAGATTAGTACAAAATACAATAATCCCAATAATTGCATTTCTAGGTTCAAGAACCATTTCTCTCAACTGGCGTACAATGAAAAAAAGAAATACTACTACCCCGCAATGCCTGGAGTGTTTGAGGAGCGCCAGCAGGAGATGGCTGACTTCTTCCGTGAATCTCTAGCCCAACCATTTACACGTGGCGACTACAAGGAGCTGGTAGAGCTTTGTCTGCTGCTTGTAACTAAAGGATCCGAGCCAGTGAACTTCACAATGGTCTACCCCGGAGCACTTCACAAAGCAAGATGGATGGCTAAACTGCTGTATACCCTCAAGATTGTTCTTTTGTCAGGCCAGATCAAAGAGCAGTTTCCCAAAGCCGAGGTTGTGACTAAAAGTCAAATCAGCAAGTTAGAACGGTTTGCTGTGTTCACAGTCGCTGTTTATGTCCCATGGTGGATTGTTTTCCCCGTTCCAGCAAGTGCGCCACTGAATGACTTGAATTTGGTCGAAACCTTGGCTG